>JAPQNM010000005.1:10970150-11050150 GCA_029783475.1 Metacarcinus magister | reverse complement strand
CAAGGAGGACAGTAACTGCTTGCTTATCATTGAAACTTTGCACCTTGAGCAAGGCGAGAACTCATTCCTGCCGAGTGACAGGCCGAGACGTTACCACTGAGCTACCAAGCAGTGTGTGTGTGTGTGCGTGTATGTTAGCTGCTTTCTCTAAGAGATCACCACATCTTATTGAGTAGAACAGGCATGGTATATATAAATTTTTTTTTTAATATATTCATAGTCTCTGATGCCTTGTGTCTTCAAAATGTCTTTCCTCTCTTACTAGGACCCTAGATTTCATTAACATACATTTTTTTTTTACAAATTCTACACTCTTCCTCTAAATATGACTAAACCACCTTAATGTATTTCTTTTCACCTATTCCAGTATTCCAGACCACTCCATTAGTACAAGTTTCCATGCCACATCTTTCATACACATTTCCATTGCACTCCCCTTTCCATCTTGTCACGCCACATACCCCTCTCAGCCTCTCAGATAACTCAATTCCACACCATACACTCTTGAATATGAAAACACTTACCTGAAGAGTTTTTACTAGTAGAGAGTCCAAGAGTGACCTTTAAACTTTGTACACGACCTGTTGAGTCTCCCTTGGAGTCACCTTTACCTACAAAACAAAGGCATGTTAAAGTCTTTGCAAAGAAAAAGAAATGTTCACATCAAATAACATGTGTAATTGGAAGAGCACATATGGTAACACATTGATGATAGGCTTTTCAAATTAATAGTGATGTGTAGCTGAAGAATTAATTTTTAATGAACTTTAAAAAAAAAAATGAGACTGATAACCACATAAGGAAAAAAATATGTAAACTCTCTCTCTCTCTCTCTCTCTCTTAATTGCAATATGATGTGAAAGATGAGATAGAAAATGGGTGTATATAAATTATTCAAAGCACATCACATCTGTTTTTAATCAGAACACTCACTTATAGTAGCATGAACCATTGGGGTGTTGTGGTTGGTGGATGAGGTGTTGGAGTTGGAGTTGGAGAGCTTTCGACTTTCTCCTTTTCCTCCCCCTTGATGAGGCTGTTGTTGATCTTGTTGCAGCTTGTGCTGATGCTGAGACTGTTTCTGTCATGGCAACCATTATGATAAATCCCAACTCTAATTGCTGCAGTTGCTGATTTTTTGTTACGCATGACATGAAACTATATCTGTGCCAAAAACACAAAACCTGATAAGTTTGGATTCCAATAAATATCAAATCAGGTTCTGAGTTTTAGGCTCAATACTAAAATCAAATTAATAATCTAGGAAAGGTGATTTGTGGATACTATTAAAAATTATCAGAATTTGGTAACTAAGATGACTATGAAAAGCATATAAAAAATCAGTTTTTTTTTTCCATTAACATACAAGTCATATAAAAAAGAAATGTGGCTGTGATCCCCTCACAACCACTAGAAAAGTTTCAGGTACAATTTGCAGCAGTAAATTTATAAATAATACCAACATTAAGACTCATAAATCTGGTCACTTATACATAATAATGAATGACTTAAGTTTTTCATTGCTGAAGCTATTCTTTCTTACACAAACATATTCTCTCTCTCTCTCTCTCTCTCTCTCTCTCTCTCTCTCTCTCTCTCTCTCTCTCTCTCTCTCTCTCTCTCTCTCTCTCTTCTATCTATATACATATTTTCTCTGATTCTTAGACAGGTTACAGGCAAACATGTTTAGAAACAAGCAGAGATAAGCAGTTGTATTTTGGTCAGGAATCATGATGTGTAAGTATCTCTATCCCAATATTTTATGCAAAAGTAGGAACAAATACAAGTATGAGCTTAGGCAAATCACATCATATGACTACATATATTGCCATGTATGCATAATAATAATAATTGGATTTTACAGACAGAATGTGCATCTGTCAAAACATATTAATGCACCAAAACACTTATAAGGGAGAGTGGATGCTTTAAAAAATAAACATGTTTTTCCTTATTTTACATATCTTCAAAATTACCAAGATATTAAAAAAGGTATACTGTAAATATCTGCAAAATCCCCGTAACATTATGATTATCATTTTAATGAACAAACTATTTAAAATTTGTGAATAAAGCAGTTACTTGAGTTTAATATGTTTTCTTCCATAAGACTGGTGCAAGACTGTTGAATGTGGAACTTGTATAACATAATGTATACTTATTGTATTGTTTTCTTTTTGAGTACCCTTCATCACTTTAATTTCAAGTACAATGCAATTAAATACATCACATTAAAATAATAAACATTTGCTATGTTTAATACATAAATTTGTGAATTACTTTACTTTTGAAATAAGTGTGACTAGTGAATTGCAGAATTTAATTATGTGAAACTCAATTAATCACTGTGCATCAGTTAATGGTCATTATGACTTTAAGGGATAGAGATACTTTGTGTTTCATAAATATGTATGTACATAAGTTCTGAACCAAACTTATTACATAAAACCAAAGCAAAGAGCATCCATTTCCAAAATATTATTATCCTACTAGATTTGCCTGACCACATACATACATAACATACTTCTCAACAATAATTATTTGAGGAATCACTAATTCAGCATTTTTCTAAATGTTAAATTAGTTGGATTCATTTCAGCATAAAAATATTGATTAATTAACTAGTCAGTATCAAAGGAATTGCAGATTCTTTACAGAAAATGGGAGGAAACTTACCTGTGAAACATCTAATTTTGCTTTCTTAGGCTTGCGACTTCCTGTAAATGAAGATGATAAAATTTAGAATGAATTACATCTCACACATACAAAAAGAGGCAAAAAGTGTACATTAACTGAAGGAAAACTGGATAATTGTAGAAAGGAGACAGGACCACAGGAGTATTGCTTAGGCCCTGTATGCTACAACTAGATAAATACAACTAGGTAAATCATAAAGTTAAATACACACCCACACACACGCACATTGGTGATGAGAAGACATTTTATCGGGAGCTCCCATAATTGCAGTCTAAATAAGACGAGCCCCCAAAAAGGGAGGTGAGTCTAGTGAGAGATATTATGAAGGGATCCTGTCTCCAAGTGTGATTCTTGAGATTATCACGATGATACAATGGAGTGTTAGACCAAAGGCTGAGAAAATGGTACTTATGGAGACAGTATAATGCAATGCAAAAAAGTTGTAAGTAGCATATACTAATGTTGATGAAGTCCTATTGACTAAACTTGAGATAAATGATTATTCAAGAGAAAGCAAGTCTGCAAGGTGCACAGGAGCTGCCTTGTGTAGGTCAACTGGCCTCTTGCAGCTTCCTTATTTTCTTATGTTCTTGATGTGTTGTGCTTAGTAGAGACAAAATCACCCGAAAGTCAACAAGTTTGGAGTATGGAGAAGAGACAAAAATAGAAAGTTGGGAGAAGGCAGTATGATGATGGTAGTGAAGAATGATGTAGTGGTGGAAAAGGTTATGGTGGAGGTGTGAAACATACTATTATCAATAACAAGCAGAAGAAAAGGGATATTGCAGTGAGATGAACTAGCAAAGAATGAGTTGAATGTAAACAGAGACTGTTTGTTGAACTACAACGCTTCTATCTATATACCAGATTGACATTCCCTTAAAAGGGGTAGCCGAGATAAGGCGCTTATACACATGCTCTCCTCTCACTTATACCCTATGTCCCTAGAGGAGATGACAAGGGCAACAAACCCAACACTCAGCATCAGGTCAGTCACGCAAATAAGGCCAAGGGCGCAGAACACTTCCACAACTTGTATTTTATTTTTTTTTATTTTTCCAATGTGTAGGGCACCAGTGTCAGTGCATAACACGCATATCACTCACACTACCACACACACACACACACACACAGGAGGATAGGATTTCCAGCCTTCCGCTCCTGTCGAGATTGCAAGGTCACAAGCCCTCGGCTTACTCCCGTACCTATTTTACTGTTAGGTGAGCAGGGTTTAAGAAGACGAACACAGAACATCTTCACCCGATCTGGGATTCGAACCCAGAACATCTCGGTTGTGAGCCGAGCGTGCTAACCACCGGGCCGCTATGCCTCTCTCTCCCTTCCCACACCTGATCTGATCCATGGCTCACATCAGATGTGTAGAAGCCTCCTCCAAGGCCACAATATTAGTCATGCATTCACCACTGCTCTCCATTCACTTCTATCATGCACAATCATCTTTCCTTGCTCAACAGATATTCCTCTTTCATTCAACGCTCTTTTCAAACCGTCCATCCATCCCATTCTTGGCCTTCCTCTAAACCTATAACCTCTCACATCGTCATGCAAAGTGGTATGATGAGGATTATCCAAGATACAGTCGTCCTTTAATGTTCACGAATTTGATTATTCAAAGAGAGGCCTTAAAGTAATAATTTTGGGTATTGACAGGTATTCTTGCACCATTGTGGGATCAGTTGGTGTGTTTCTCGCTAATATCATACTTTTTTTGTATAGCTTTTGTGCCAATTATTGTGCTTCTAAAAATAGTTTTTTTTTCTATTATTATTATATAAGGAAATAGGGGGTCTAGGAGTATAATTAAAGGGGGCAGCACACATTGGCGGATTTTTAACATTCACTGGTATGTGTTACCATATTTCCCGCCATATTATATGCACCGGAGTATAAGACGCACCTATAATTTGGCAATGAATATCTAGGAAAAAACTAAAACCCCCATTATTCAACTGTGCTTCGTAGCCCCCTCAGTAGAGTTTGGTCGAAGATTGTAGGCTAATGACTATTCTCGTACTGAACTACTTAAGCAAAACATGCAACTAACCTTATAAATATCGGTATTTATAAGCTTAAATTCTTACATTTTCCCTGAGCTTCATAGCTCTCTTCTCTAATCATATAAATACATATAAATTTTAATCTGGGATCATCAAGGAACTAGTGTGTCAAACAAGGGTGTTTAGGTGATAGAATAGTGCCAGTAAGCTCTAACCCAAGGCCTACAAAAACCTAATCATTGGGGTATAAGACACTGGGTGATTTTCAAAGATTTTTTGAGGAAAAAGTGTCCTATATGGCAGGAATTACGGTATGTAATCCTGTGAATCTTAAGGGAAGACTGTATATACATAAATAGGTACACCACTGATTAACCAGATCCCTTCGTTCCTAAGCCTCGCTGGACTAACCAATGTGTAAACAATTTAAGTAAGCACGTAGCACGTGCTACATACAATGCAATCTGTGAGTGTCCAGTATAATAATCACAACCCAACTCAAGATCAGGTTACATTCCAATAGACCCATTAAAAGGCAAAACAATTGTTGAAATATATCATAAGTTGTATTTGATGGCTTATAAGACAAGACCATACTTATTTTCAACAGCACAAAAATGTCTTGGATCAATATATAAATGCGATTGTATAAAGATAAATATGTTTCTATAGTTTAATTAAAAGTTAACTCTTTGAGTGAAGCAAAGAGTGCACCAAAATTGCACAATAAGCAGCTTGGTGATGATTGAGCAATAAGTCGCAGACTGCCTGTGCTAGTATAGTCTGTCAACATAGCAGTGTTAGCAGCATGTATCACAACTTTTATTCATCTCAATTAAGTATTTTTTACAGTTATACACACATAAAATAAGGCTATGAGCTTTAATTTATATGGTTTCTATTGAATGTGTATCGCTTTTGTGCACCATCATTATGTATAAAAAAAAATTTTAAGTAGGAAATCATCTATAGTTTGGCAGTCGTGGGAATTCCAAGCTCCATCTCATAATTTTGCACAGACTAAAGGAGATACCAGATCATCAGTGGTATACTTATATATGTGTGTGTATTTACCTAGTTTCAACACCAGAAAGTTAACTATCCTCGTACTATTTCACCTCCATACCTACTGTTATCCCGTTATATTCTTAAACATTCTTGGCAAAGACCACTTTTCTATCTAAGCTGTTCCCAGTATCAATGTTTCAGTATAGGAAGCTAAATTTTTTGGTATTCTTTATACAAGTCGTCCCCCCCCATCACCTCGTATCACTTGAATCTCATACAAACACTTGCAGTCCCCACCACAGGCCTAAATAATAATCTATCTATCTATACACCAGACTGTTATCCCCCTAAAAAGGAGATAGACGAGACAAGGCACTTCGTCTATTGGACTATATACAGTGTGTCGTTTGACTCGGTATTCTCCCACATTATTTGAGGAGGGAAGGGATCCTTCCTCAGCACTCACTACAACACTCAAGCTAATCTATTTCTATCATTCTCTCCCTCACACCTTTCCATTCTAATTGCCCACAGTGTTTCCAGGAGCTCTTTCACACTTTCCATTGACGCCCTTTTCGGTGGCTATCTACAATCCAGTCTAAGCATATGTTTCATCATCCAAGATTTACTCCAAAACAAGCGTAAATCCTTCCAATTATCCATTCCTCTCTCTCATAACTACATCCAACAACTCCCTTCTCTCTATTTCACACACACACATAATGTATTCATACACATGCACTCCTCTAATTAAGCTCCTAGCTGCTCAAAGAAATGAGATCGGTCTCCCTGTGGGAACATCCTTAAGGGACCTTCAAGAATGCATCCTTACTCATGCATTCACCACTGCTCTCCATTCACTTATATAATGCACAATCATCTTTTCTTGCTACAAAGACCTTTTTCTTTCGTTCAATGCTCTTTTCACACACTCCATCCATCCCATTAGTGGTCATCTTGCATCAGATTCTATCATTCTCTTCACCCACCGGTCTTCCTCCATTCTCTCCTTATGTTCAAACTACCGCAACACACACTGCTCTGCTCATCCAGCCAACTCTCGTAACACCAGTTCTCAATAATCGATCTTTCTATATACCAAGTTGTTATTCCCCTAAAGGGGGCTAGCCAAGCACATATACACATACACTCTTCTCACTTAGCCCCTCGGCCCCCAGAGGAGAAGAAAAATGCATCCCGCCCAAACACAGCACGTCAGGTCAGTTACACAACTCGGGCAGAGATTATCTCTATCTATCTATATACCAGGCTGATAACCTCCAAAAGGGGGATAGCAAAGACAAGGCACACATACACACATACATATGCACTCCTCTCACTTAGCCCCTTGGCCCCTATAGAAGAGAAGTAAACCCGCCCAAACACTACACATATGGTCAGTCGTATGGGGGTCGTATCCACAACAGGGTCTTAAGGTTTACCCGTCACTTCATATTTAACTCATTCCCTCTCCCTACCCACACCTGATATGATCCAAGGGTCACACCAGATGTGCGAGCACCTTCTCCAAGGGTTGTCAAGGCTGCATCATTAATCATGCATTCATCACTGCTCTCCATTCACTTCTATCATGTACAATCATTCTTCCTGCCTCCACAGACATTCCTTTTTCATTCAACGCTCTTTTCACACCGTCCATCCATCGTGTTCAGGGCCTTCCTCTCACATCAGATCCTACTATTCTCTACACTAACCGGTCTTCTTCCATTTTCTCCATGTGTCTAAACCACCTCAACACACTCTGCTCTGCTCAAACAGCTAACTCTCGTAACACCAGTTCTCTTTCGCACCTTCTCATTTCTCACTCGGTCCATACACGTTACTCCATAATAACAACAACAATAATATATATTTATCTATATACCAGGCTATTATCTCCTTAAAGGGGGATATCAATGACAAGGCACACTTATACACATACACTCCTCTCACTCAGTCCCCTAGCACCCCACAGAAGAGAAGTACACCCCGCCCAAATACTCTGCGCGTTAGTCAGTCATGCAAATGGGACCGAGGGCAGGGATCGTATCCACAACAGTCCCAAGGTTTACCCTTGCTGCTTCATATTCAACTCATGCCCTCTCCCTCCTCGCACCTGATATGATCCAAGGGTCACACCAGATGAGCAAGAACCTCCTCCAATAATAGCAACAACAATAGGAGCAGAGAATTATTCACTTTCTTTAGATTATTTTGGTCAATATTTCAGTAAGATTATTTGGCAAGTGAAATAAGAACTGAATTTAAATATCACATAGAAAATGCAATATTCTGAATGTAATTAAAGAATCACATTATTCAAATGAATAATAATAGTAGAACATTAAATTTCCGTTTTCACAATTTCATGAATGCATGACAGTTAAGTAGGACAATTACTAATATACTAATATAGTTCTTTCCAACTCACAAATGACAATATGTAGGACAGTTATTAACAAACTAATATTATCTATTGCAAAGGCTCAGAGAAAATTTGAATATTTCCAAGCTTTATGTGATTATAATAGGGAGGTTGTTGGATGTGAGAGTTCTGAGAGGAGAGAGAGGAGGTATGTTAAGTAGGTGTGAAATAGGTGAGACCTAGACGAGTTTAAGGTGTTAAGGAAACTTTGAAAGAATTTGTTAGGCAAAAGAGAGAAAGTAATATATCAGGAAAAGTTGGAAGGTGAATAGAATGCAGTGAGAGCAGGAAAATAATGACGCAGAAGAAGAACGAGTTATCTAAAAATACTGTGGTGGAATGCGCACAGAATGTGTGTGGTATGTGGCATGTGGGTGGTGAGGTAAGGAAATGGTGGTGTGAAGAAGTAAGCATGGCTATGCTGAAAAGATGCATACACATGAAGTGTGGTTGTAAAGGAAGAATGAGGTGATACATCTGGGACATAAAGAGATGGGCAATTGAGCAAAAGGATTGTGTGATACAGAAGTGTGCAGATGAGAAGTGGGTAAGGAGGTTGACTGAAAATTTCCAAGAAAAAGAAAACGTTTTTTAAGGATGTAGAGAGGATGTGGAAGGGAGCAACTACGTGAGAAGAGAAAGTTAATCTAGAGGATGGTAGGATGCTCATTAAGGAAAATGTTGTAAGGAAGAGATGGGCAAATGATTTTGAGACTACTGAATGTAAAAGAGGATATGGAGGCTGAGATTGTTGCAGTTGGTAGGGAGAAAGGACTTGATGTGTTAGGAGAGTTGAATTATTCAATGATCACAAAGGAATAAGTGTAGGAGGCAGTAAGGGAGATGAAACCAGGGAAAGCTGCAGGTTTGGATGGGTGTGTGGTATAATGCTTGAAAAGTGGCGGAGTGACTGTTGTTGAGTGGTTAGTAAAATTATGAAATGTATGCTTCATTAGCAGTAATATGCCAATTGACTGGGAGAGTGCATGTGTTGTTTGCTTATATAAGTGTAAGGATGATAAGTATGAATGTATTACTTTTAGGGGTATAAATCTATTGAGTAGTGTAGGCAAAGTGTATGGCTGAGTATTGATACAAAGATTAGGAAGGTTACAAAGGGAGTGATTTGCAATGAGCAGTGCATTTTAGAAGGAAATGCTTAAATCAGGCATTTGCTGACAGATGAGTGACAAATACTTGACAAAGGGTAAAGTGTTTTGCACATTCATGGATTTAGAATGTTTAACAGAATAGATAGGGAAGGATTGTTGACTGTCTTGAGATTGTAAGGGGTAAGTGATAAATTGTTAAATGAAGCGAAAAGATTTCTGTACATAGTAAAGCAGGTGCAGGGAAGGAGATGAATGTAATCTGATATGACAATTCTGCTGTCAGACCATGATGCAGACACTACTGACTATGCTGTGAGTGACCAACAGTATGGGAGGATCAATCCATTCTCTCTAAGAGGCCTAGTGGAAAAGATGTCAGACAATGCATGTGGATGTGTGTATTTAGATGCCTTGTCCTGGCTACCCCCTTTAAGAGGTATATAAGATTGTTACATAGATAGATAGACATTAAAAAAAAAATAATAAATTAGTAAATAAATAAATAAAAAATAGTAAAACATTATTAATTTCATCTGTGCTATAGACTTCAATTAGTGTAGTATAAACCCAACTTAAAAATAGTAAGTAAATAAAACAATAAATAAGTCTGCATGAATAGGAATCTTTAACATCACGTAAGTTAGTGCAAGTCTTGAAGAGCCAAAGTACATAGTACTGTGTTCACTTTATACATTTCTAAAGACATTACTCAATCAAATCAAACTAATGATTAAATAAGAAAGCTATTCAGGGAAAGTAATGTCAGTCATATACAATACATAACCAATCACATAAAATGCAATATGATTTCTCAAACCATCTCTCTAGATTGGTCTAAAGCAAATTTCAGTCACCAAGTCTGTGTATATTTAAAAAACTTTATATTTTTATTACCAACCTAAGGTAAAAATCCACATTCCTCAAGACAGCATATTTGAATGCTAACATAATGCTAAGACTTGCCAAATATGAATACACATTTCAACACTCAATAAAGTATATTAATCCACAAATGATCTTCAAAATCTTGGAATTCTTTTAGATTCCTCTTGATATCTTGATATTGCAGCTCACTTTCAATGGCTTTATTTGTCATG
This sequence comes from Metacarcinus magister, assembly GCA_029783475.1. Lineage (NCBI taxonomy): Eukaryota > Metazoa > Arthropoda > Malacostraca > Decapoda > Cancridae > Metacarcinus > Metacarcinus magister. The sequence goes on along the minus strand of JAPQNM010000005.1, from coordinate 11,039,793 downwards.
CTGAGAACAAATGGCATGAAGATATGAATATAAATTATTAATGCAGGTCACCAAAATATGAATTAAGAGACACTTACCAGAAGTAGCAGCAGAGATGTAAGGATGAACGACACCCTAGGCTAACACAGACATTATGAAGGAAATGGTGTGTTAAGGGAAGTTTCAGAAAATGTTTCCAAGTGTATATTTTCAATGAGGATCACCAGAGTGCAATCTGTGTCCAGGGGACATGGGACAAAGAAATAGTTAGTTAGAAGGATGACTCATTTATTTTTATAATACAACATTTGTATCTGCTAATAAAGACACAAACACATTTTTAAGTTGACAGTGATGCACCAGGAGGAGTACATACCACTTTCTTAGTTCATATGTACAGTGGTGGTCTGGCCACGGGCTCACAATAACGCTTGGCAATGTTCAACTGATAGCTTATTGCTCACTTGAAATTAAGCAAACGCACCTAAATACAGAAGATATACTAGACCTAAAAGATGTGGTAGCAGCAAAGGCCTGCCCTTACATCCATGGAGAATCATTACAATCCTTACATTATCTCACAGCATCACCTATGGTTACAAAAATTTAATGTATTTTTGTAGGATAAAAAATATTGTGAAAGTACAAATTCTTTAAATAAAGAACTTAAGCCTATTTTTAGATGGAGCTTTACAGTTATACATTACTGGAATTATGATGCACCATTTGTTCAATACTGGTATTGAAACAGATACAACACTGCTAACATCCTCACTCTTAGATTTGCACTCATACAATCACTCACTCTTTGAGAGGTTACTGCACTAGGGTGGAAGGATGGCTTAGCTGATGTTACAAGTCTTTTATCAGATCCTCCCGCTCTCAGGTACTGGTATGCTATACCCCTTCCACCGCAGAACAAGGTATCAGCACGTTTGCCACTGCAATGCAAGAGTTTTACACTGCGGACTGACATGTTCAGTGGAAGGGGTTGAATACCCTCTGCAGTGGGTTTGTGGTGATACCTTGTGGCCTATGGATCCAGACCACATGAAGCCAGTGAGTGCAAACAATGTGTTGGAGGCCAGCAAGCCGGCAGCATCATGTGCTCACTTGGTCCAAGGCAGTGAAACTGAACAGGAACAACTTTGGCCCCCCCAAACTCAAAAAACCTTGAAATGATCACAATATGGAACAAAATAAACCTGTAATCCTTTAATTTCACTCTGGCCAACCCAACCCTTCATTTCCCTCTGGCACTCTGGTGCGAGTGAAACAGTGAGCAATAAGCCACCATTCACACTGTCTGCCACGTGTAGGTGTGACCCAGCCTGACCTCGCTCATGCCAATCAACAGCTCCACAATGCATCTTGGTGCACAAACTCGCTGACCCCTGAACACATCCCTGCACTCTGGCCTGATCCTTACAGTACAATCTTTGTGCCTTGTTCTTGTGTCCACAGTGGTGGGGAGAGACAAGCCATTAACATAACTTTATCATCAATGAGAGAAAGAAAGATCGATAGATAGAGATAGAAAAATAGATAGAGAGAAAGAGAAAGAGAAAGAGAGAAAGAGAGAAAGAGAGAGAGAGAGAGAGAGAGAGAGAGAGAGAGAGAGAGAGAGAGAGAGAGAGAGAGAGAGAAATTTGGGACAGCACAAGCAGAGATCCACAAAGGAAAAAAGAAAGGCAGCACTGTCATGTTTGGGGCTTGGTGGATGCCAACAGCCCCAGCTTAACTTATAATATAAATAGGTTCATGCGCCAAAACCATCTGGCACACTGGGAATGAACTGACTATTTACAAATGAATAAAAAATGGGAAAAATATATCAGCTGAATGACGTAACAATATTGGTCACAATGATATAAAATCTGTTTTCCCATAGGGAGAGAAATGCACATCTAACCTGCTTCTGAGTCTGAGGAATCTGAAGATGACGATGATGATGATGATGAGGATGAATCACTGTCTGAGGAGGAGGAGCTGGATTCTGTTAACCGTGATGTGCCTCCCCCAACTACATCTACACTCTTGTTTTCATCTGTAAAAAGAAAGAAAGATATATGAAAAATCAAATAAATTCATTCAAATATGCATGCACAAATAATTGTTTTGTGAATATAATAATTGCCATTCACCACAATTCTTTGTTATATGTAAATACCGGAATCATTATATGCAATAAAATAATTTCTATAATATATTTTAAGGCTGACAAATCTATTACAAATCACAAGTGAATAGTTTAAGTTGTGTGAGGAAATGAAGGTAAGGTTGTTATGGCATAGAAAATACCTTAGAAAATTGTTAAGGAATTTCTGTATCCCACAAAGGTTAACTCTATTTTATCTTTAACTTATTTTGCTGACTTCCATTACCTCTTATTCTCATCTGTGAGATATCAATTTTGTTAAGGATAAGTTGGGGTAAAATAAGCCAGACTTGGTAATATGCATTAATATAATGAAGTAGGTTAATATTAATCATATATAATGAAGTAGCACAAACAGCAAATTAGATGATCTTAACTTTTGAAATGTAACAAGTAGGTTAGAAGTTATAAAATCATAGCATATGGCATAAAAAGTTAAGTTTATTAGCCACATGTTAATGTCATCCCAGCCTTGCTTTGTCACTATTGTCACTCTGAAAACTCTGAAAGGCAGGTTCAATGTATACAAAGGTAAAACTTCATCACCTGATACCATCTTGCCGAGCCAAATAATCACATACAACTTGTCTGCTAATTCATTTATTTTCTAGACATCTACTCAGGAAATCAGCCCATGGTTTCTTAGGTCTAACTGCTGGCATAAGTGGTTATGTTAGGAACATTCAAGAGTTTAAACCCATGCTGATAACAGCAGATATGGAGACGGGACAGTACGAACGTAACTATTCCTGCATGTTGCAACTAGGAAAATACACACAAAGTCCAGATTGATGGCCTTCCACTTCCACAGAATAGCAAATATGAAGGTTGGGAAGATTGATTTTCTGTTGGATGAATACAGGTTATAGTATTCAAAGAGATAAGCTTATATCATCTCTGGCCAAGGAATCAATAGCATGTATGAGAACTGCAGTGACCACCCCATAGAAACACCTGATACTGACCAAAAATGACTGAACGCTTCATATTTACATTGTGGTTCTTTCTAAGATTTTGTTTGCCAGTGGAAAAGTCGGAGGAAAACCACAGAAACCCAGCAGAGTGCAAACTAAACCTTACACACAAAATTTTGAGAACAACTTTGTTTGTACAATAGAAAATTTGCAACTCAGATATTCGTAAGTTATAAATTATCCAAACGCTGTCATTTCCTAACCACTACATAATCCTTTATATTTCTAGAGTAATGTGGTCCTTAATAGTTGCAACATCCCTGTTTTTATATTGTGAATGTTCCAAACAGTGGTCTGGAGTGCCCACAATTGCAGCAATAAGTGTTCACAAGCTTGGTAAACAGTTCCCACAAAATGTAATTAGTTTTGACAAAGGAATCAGGGAGGGGTCACGCAGATGTTTTAACGTGAATAAACATAAATACCAAAGCAGCTCAATTTAGCTAACATGGCTTCGTAACCAAGCTAGCAATTCTATCCATCTATTAATATTCATGGCTGACACCCTCTTAAAGAAGGATAGCCGAGACGAGGCGTGCACATGAACGCATGCACACACACCTGCTCATGTGGTTCAGTGGTTAATGTCCCCACCTTCCACTCGGCAAGGCATGGGTTTGAATCCTGCTCAGGTTGCTAAGGATTTTTCACTGACAGGGAGTGGTTACTGTCCGGGGATGGGAATGTGTGATGTGTGAGAGTTCTCACCCTTACCCATAGATCTGTATCTACGAGCTCTAAGCTCTTTCAAGGAGGGTAATGGCTGACAATCACCAGGCCAGCACGTGATCCTCGAAACCATGATGAATAAAACACACAAAAGCATACAACATACACATGCACTCCTCTCACTTAGCCCCTAGACCCCTAGAGATGAGAAGAGCACCACGCCCAACACTGCATAAAGTCAGTCACATAAATGGGGACTAGGGTGGGGATCACTTCTAAAAAAAGGGCCAATTTTTTCTTTACCTATCACTTCATATAAGACGTAGACCCTCTCCCCACACCTGATCTGATCTACAGACCACATCAGATGCATTGGAACTTTTTCCAATGGGTGTCAAGGCCACATTATAATGATGATAATCCACAATAATTGTATTTATAATAAAAATAATAATAATAATCATCTATCTATCTATGTACCAGGCTACAACACCCCTAATAGGGGATAGCCAAGACAAAGCATGCCAGAGTTCATGGAGACATTACGCTCCCCTCATCCTCTGCACCTTGTCTTTTCGTAGTAGAGTATACAGAGGAGGGGCTTTGTAGAGCCTTTGCTTCGTCCTTTTTATCACCTTTTATGAACCATTAAAATAAGATAACCGAGACAAGGCATTTAGGGTTCAGGGAAACATTACTCTCACCTCCTCTTCTGTGCCCTGTTTTTTTATAGGAGAGATTACAGAAGAGAGCTTGCCAAACCCCTCACTCCGTCCCTTTTTGTCGCCTTAAATGATCATCAGGAAATATGGTGATAGTATTCTTACAGCCTCCATCACTTCATTAAGTACCATATAAAATCATATGTGCTGACTGAATGGCAAGACATCTTGATATGAGAAAGTAGGACTCAAATATGTCCATAATGATGCTATGTACACTATAAAGTCATTTGTCTGCCGCTGATTGATATCCATCTCCAATGTTAGTGTGATGCTTTTCAATGGGGCACATTGAGGCATTGGTGGCTACTTTATTCTTTGGTAAAAACCTTCCACTCATGATTGAAGATTTAGTTCAACTTCAACATTGTTAGTGAGGTGATCTTCACTAGCTATTATATGATTAATTATGTTTTTTCCATGCTTAGGTACTAATACAAATTGGCTTAGGTAGTTGTCCTCTATAAATTCTACCATTCTATGTGCCTAATTCAATACAAGAACGTGTCAGCGAATTATATAAAAAAAATCTAATTCATCCAAAATTAATGACTCGGTTTTTCTACAAGTTTGTAGGAAGATATGTTACATTTCAGTGTAATTTTTGTGAATTTGTCCCAATAGTCTGTAGGTAAATAAGGAATTAAAAATATAAAAGAGAGAGAGAGAGAGAGAGAGAGAGAGAGAGAGAGAGAGAGAGAGAGAGAGAGAGAGAGAGAGAGAGAGAGAGAGAGAGAGAGAGAGCACATACCTTTTTTAGGGGTTTTCCTAACTGTTGCTGGATTCCCTAGTTGGCCTGTAACATCTTGTAATCGTTTCTCAAGCTCCTGTTTCTTTTCAGCCATGGATTCTTCTTTAGTTTTGGAAAGGACACTCTTTTTCTCTGGTCGAGCTGTGAAAGAATAATAGTTTTATTATATTCAAGCGCCAATAACATCATTAAATACTATTGCGTATGTATCTATATACTAGGCTGTTATCCTCCTGAAGGGGGCATTCCCTCTCCTCTTACTTAGCCCGTAGGTTCCAATAGGAGAAAATAAGTACACCTTGACCAAACACTTTGTCAGTTCAGTCATGCAAATTGGATCAAGGTTGGGGTTCACATCCACAACAAGGTCCCAGAGTTTATCCCTATCACTTCATATTTAACTTATGTACTCTACCTCCCCACACCTGATATGATCAAAGGGTCACAACAAATGTGTGAGAACCTCCTAAAATAGTCGTCAAAACCCAAAATAAATAAGTAAATAAATAACTCGTACCTAGCTTATATGACTTTTAAAAGGGGTAACAAAGACAAAGCATCTTTAGGAATTGGGAAGAATTTAATCTCACATTCCCCTCTATACCTCGTCTATAGTTGGAAACAAAACAGAGGAAAGGCTTCCCACCCCATTCACTCTATCCCAATTTGTTGCTTTTTATGCTACACAAGTAATACAGTGGCAGTATTCTTCCATCTAGCCCACTGATGCATGACTAGATCAAATGCCCATACCACAAAGGAAAATAAATCAATAAATAATAAATAAAGTAATAAAGAAATTTTAAAAAATTAATTCCCGTAACCAAATTTCTATATCTTAGTACACTGATCATGAATTATACTTACCAATCATCTTTTTCGGCTTTTTCCTGAGACAGGAGGCAACATATGCTTCCAATTCTCTTAGCGTTGAAGGCTTTAAGGTTTCAAAGTCTATTTCTATTTCATCAGGATTAGAATCCCTTAGTGATGGTTCTCTTGTCTGGATGATATGCACCACTCTTCCTAGCTTGTCACCTGTTGGAAAAGAAAATTAGTCAAATATACATGAGATGAAATGACATAATACTAGAGCAAAGGGACCATGAAAAAAACACTTCTAACATGAACTGCCTCTACTATCAAGTTTTATATATTATTAATTTCAGACTACCTGCCCATGTTTCCAAAGAGATACCAATGCTGAATAAAGTTTTGACAGACAGATGATCCAAGGAACTAAAATATCAGGGTTTGGGGATAGTCCAGATGATGAGCTACACCTTGCTACTGCACTGTACATAATTATATATATCATTAACAATTAACATATGATATTAAATTGTATGCACACATGCTAACGAGATAAATTGGGTTAAGGTATAGCTTTTAGTTCAGATAAAATTGACTCCTACCATACATAATATTTGCAGTTTATTTTGTAACTGGTGTGTGTGTGTGTGTGTGTGTGTGTGTGTGTGTGTGTGTGTGTGTGTGTGTGTGTGTGTGTTTGTGTGTGTGTGTGTGTGTGCGTGCGTGTGCGTGCGTGCGTGTGCGTGCGTGTGCGTGTGTGAACATGCATGCATGTAGTGAGTTACTTACCAGGGAGTTTATTTATATCTAAACTAAGTTGCCTCTTTTCATCATATGACATGGGCTTGGCATTATCCTCATCCTCAGAGTCAAACACCATGCCCAGAGTACCACCAGCTGCCTTCTTCTTTGATTTACTTGCATTCGACCGTTGTCTCTTTTGTTTGTTGTTACTAGTTTTGTTTTTCTTAGGTTTAGCAGGAACTGGACCAGGTGCTGGTACACTAGATGGAGCTACGGAAGCTGCGACGACAGCTGCTGCAGGCGTGTTCTGATTAATTAAGGACGCCGTAGACATGGGCAAGTTTGGAAGGTCCGATAACATTTTTTCTCTGTCTTTACTTTTCTTCTTAGTTTTCTTCTTCTTATCCTTCCCTCTTCTTAAAGATTCTTCTACTAATAACTGGAATGGAAATCATACTACATTAAATCAATAATTAATAAACTGAGACAAAAGGTATTAAAAAGAAAGGTGAGTGTAAGTATTGATACTAAACCTATTGTAAGAATCTTATGTATGATTTAAGTGGGAATTATAAACCATTTGGTGAACACTTCAGACAGAGAGAGAATAAGAATAAGAATAAGAATAAGAAAAAAAATTGTATATTATAATAACTAAGAAAACTTATGTTAAAGGATTTTTGTCAAAACATATCAGGAGGAACTAGAGCTTAATAACTGGCTACATAACAACCTAACTCCTACTTCAAGTCACCACCAGGGATGGAGTCAAGTACTGTTGGCTGTATTTTTATGAATAGCTACAAACGCAAAGAAAAATCACAGTATAGATACAGTTTTCCTTCATAGTTACATCAAAGTCCAATCACATAATGAAGTTCCAAGGTACAAAAATGTTTACACAGCTAATTATCAAGATTCTCAATCAGACTTCCAAACTTTCAAAACAAATCAATTGTGTTTGTGATTTATGAAAAAAAAATTGACTAATGTTTCCATGTCTTATTTCAAAACAAATATATGTTGAAAATTGAAATACTCCAGAATAATTCAATTATCTACTTGAAAACCCAAGCACAAAATACCTATAATTTAGTTACTGGATTTCACAGACAATAACAAAAACGCACTCACCTTCATTTGTTCTTGGACCTGTTTTAGCTGCTCTTGTAGTTGAACAAGCTTCCTTTCTCTCTCATCTTCTGAGTCATCTGTTTCACTTTCACTTTCACTGTCTGATTCCTCAGAGTCTGTGGCTGGATGAATTTCAAATGGCTCATCTTCGGGCACTTTGGCATACCTATTTAGAAAGAAGAAGAAAAAATATACATCTAAAGGAATTCTTTTTAATGTACAATGCACGAGTTAATTCAAAATATAAAAATAAAGCACTACACCCTGTAATCGCAAAAAAAACTGAGTAAAAGGTTATTAGCAATGTATTTCCTATATAATGGATTTATCTTACAATCACCAGTTGGTTTGCCATCTCACTATATGAGACTAAAATAGATCATAACAAAACTTAAATTAACCTTACCTCATTTCAAAAACATCTTGTAGTTTTCTTGCCATTGCAACAACATCATGGTCAGGAGGGTTGTATTTGTAACAGTTAGTGAATATAGTTCTAACATCATTTGCAAATTCTGCACCATTCTTGTACTCTCTATTGTCCATTTTGGTCTGAAAAAGTAAGTTAACACAATTAAGTTGTATGTATATTCAGATATACTTATGTATGCATGCATAAATAAATGAATCAATATATATATATATAATAAATAAACTAATTAATTAGTAATTGAAAATAAAAAAATAAGTAAATATATATATATTATATATATATATATATATATATATATATATATATATATATATATATATATATATATATATATATAAATTAATCATACACACACACACACACACACACACACACATAATATATATAATATATATATATATATATATATATATATATATATATATATATATATATATATTACATATATATATATATATATATATATATATATATATATATATATATATATATATATATATATATTACATATATATATATATATATATATATATATATATATATATATATATATATATATATATATATATATATATATATTACATATATATATATATATATATATTATATATATATATATATATATATATTACATATATATTATATATTATATATATATATATATATATATATATATATATATATATATATATAAATTAATCATATACACACACACACACACACACATATAAAATATATATATATATACATATATATATATATATATATATATATATATATATATATATATATATATATATTATTTTATTTTTATTTATATATATATATCAATCTATCTTCTATCTATATACCAGGCTGTTATCTCACTAAAGGAGTTTAGCCAAGACAAGGCACGCCATAGTTCGTGGAGACATTGATCTCCATTTCCCCTCAGCACCTTGTGTTTTTGTAAGTCTAATCAATCAATCAATCATTGGGGGCATACACCAAGAGGTGTGTCGCCTCGCCAACCCTCCGACGCCAGCTCTGGCGATTACCCCGTGCAAGTCCCCTTCCCATACCAATTAACTCCCAGTAGGATGCATCAACTTGCCCCAGCCACGAACTTTGTGGGCCCACAAAGTTCGTGGCTGGGGCAAGTTGATGCATCCTCCACCCCGGGTTATCTCTTTCAGAAATAACACGAAGCAGGATCAGCTTTTGGGTAACGTGCCACATGCCTATATAGCCAGAGTTGATGTTGACGGACTATGGTGGTAATAGGCCTTGATTCAGTCTCACGGAGCAGTCATTGATTTGACATGGTCATTCCAACAATACCCCATTATACTGCGAAGGCATTTACTACCAAAGACACCAATTTGCCTCTTCAGATCGGTGTTCAGTGTCCAAAGAGTCTAAAGAGGAAGGGATTTCCATACCTCTCACTCTGTCACTTTTTCTCGCTGTTACAATCCATAGGGAATACCGTGGTAGTGTTCTTCCATTCCCCCACCACAATAAATTTCCAATTGAGAATTTTGGTGATGGATGGCAAAAGAATGTTCAATATATAAGATTGGAATAGTTGGGTGCTATTAAAGAGACTTTAGTTAGTCATCAGTATGAATGGATAGGGCAAAGAATTTGACTGATAAGACAATTTATTAATAAGAGAGTGGGTTATAGGAGAACCACTCTTAATAAGCTCAAGAGAAGAGCAACGCCCATCTACCTCTATTAATTTATCTATCAATCTTTTCATACCTCCACCACCCTGGCCTCCTCTGGGGACTTTCCTCAAGGGAGTGGTCACGGCATGTCTCCTTTTTTCCCTTTCCTAGCATTCTCTCACTGCATGGTCAAGGCTCTGCCTGCCATCTCTCTTCTTCCAATACTAATTTAGTCTGTCACTCCACTATATTAGTGGCCTCCCTCTTGCATTTTACCCAATAAATTTACTCATGTACTCCATGTCCATACCACTCCAATGTAGCATGCTTTACCCATTCAACCCTTCTGCCACAATCTATTAACTTTGCTGTTACACTCATGCCAACGTTCTCATATACATATATATGATTGTTTTCTCCATCCATTCCTCACAGCCCACACACTCCTCTTAAGTCGCGTATTTTTGGATGTATAAGATGCACCTATAGTTTATCTTAAGGGGAAAAAAATTTTCCATAGTTCATTTATTTATTTTTAGTATCAGAATAATCTTTATCATTCTTTAGTATACTTTATAATTAATATAATAACCTATAATCAAATACAAATCCGTAATAAAATAAAAATTGGTACTTTCATATTATATGAAAAACTTTCTAAATCTCCTTTTGCATCCCCGAATTCAACAGAAAAGTCTCTGAAAGTTCACTCACTTTTCCATAAACAATAAATCATCTTTGGTGCCATTAAAGCAATTTCTGACATCACATTTTAAAAATCTTTATTACAGTTTCCACACTTTTAGGATAGAAAGGAAAGGTTTGGTACAATCAGCCTCCCACGAGCAGGCACACATCATGACAGACAAACGCAATAGCTATAGATATAATAATGTTATTTTAGGACCCTCCTCTAAGGCAAAGCAGTCTGCGTCAGTAACAATCCTCAAGAAGCAATTTGTCATCAGAAAAACTCAAATACATTGTGATTATCCATATTAACAACAAACTTAACTTTTTTTCTTTAGTTTAATGCATTCTACCTTTCTACGCTTCTCTCAAGATCAGTACTAGATTTATGCCGTCACGGGAAAAGTTAAACCAATCAATTGAATATCAATTTCGGAAGACATCTTAAAATTTTATGGAATGCATCCGTATAAAGTAGCTACAGTATATATATATATATATATATATATATATATATATATATATATATATATATATATATATATATATATATATATATATATATATAAATATAAAAGTAGCCCTATAGTGGGGGCTAGAATACTACCACCATATTTCCTGCAGACTGTTAAAAGACTACCAAAAGGGACGGAGTGAGGCGTCCAGGAAGCCTGTATTCATTCCTACAAAAAGACAAGGAGAGGAAGGGGAGAGTAATGTCTCCCCAAACCTTGATAACCTTGTCTTAACTACCCTCATTTTAGGGGGATATAAGTCAGGTATATAGATCGATAGATTTATATAAATCAGTAGAAATGATAACACACACACACACGCGTGCACACACACAGACACACACACAAGATTTGGTCACCTCCATGCCCCTGCTGTATTGTAAGGTCAAAACACCTTGACTTACATGCTTACCTATTCCCTACTTGGTGAACAAGGGCTTCAGTATGAAAGAGCAATTAAAATAAGTCTGTAGCTTGAGGTTTGGATCATACATATATCTTGGATATTAACTGAGTAAACTAACCATCACATTACCAAACTATTTATAATTAAAATAGATGAAATAGTTATCTTAAAAAGATAATACTGAAAACCAGAGTTGGTTACCGTACCTTAACTGTACCTAAATCCATTGGATGTTTGATTATCTCGTGATAATCTGACAACCCGAGGAGATCTGCATCAACTGGTTTGTAAAAGGGCCAAGCATATCCCTGCAAAGATTATAATTAATCTAATTATTACTTTATTCATGTAATTAATGTATATTTAGATGAATAATACTAAAACAAAATAAGGAGGTAACAGAGAAAAAAATGGAATTTGAAGCTGAAGAACAATTGTTCACCAGCAATACAAATATTTTTTTTTAAATTTGGGTTTTTTTATGTATTTCACAAACATGATTTACATATGAAGAAATAGAACTCTGCAGCAAGTTAAAATGAAGTATTGAAAATAATCAAGAATAGGAAGGAGACAAATAAGTACGCAGAGCATTTTCTATAAATTGTCATATGGGAATTTAATGATTTCAAGAATCAAGGGATTAATATCAAGCAAAATCACCAGAATCATGATCCATATGAATAATTTTTATTTATGGAAAAATTTCAATAATTGAATTGCTATGAAAACAATAAAAAGTATAACATCAATCACTTACCGAATGCTTTTTAGAAAAAAGTTCTTTGAGAATTTCGTTGCAGTTCTTAAAGGATTCCGAAACCTTTCCCTTAGGTTTCGTGCTGTGTTGTGGCTGCAAAAAACAAATCTATCATTACTATTTGATATTCCTGTGAATATGTACATGTACATATTCATGAGTGTGTGTATAAATTTAAAACAAATACATATGCATACACATATTGTACTCTCATGCACACATACTATAAGAGATTACAAGAAGATGTATATAATATACATGTGTGGAGCAAAAGTTGGAAAATGGAGTTAAAAGCTTGCAAGTGCAAAATATTGGTGATGGAGAAGTGTCAGTAAGCCAAGCTGGAAAAACAGAATGGGATGATATAGAAATGAATAACATGCTGCTAAGATTGAAGATAACTTTACACCACATAGATGAAGATATGATAAAGAAAATAATAACAGCATTAATAAAGCCCAGGCTTGAATATGAAGCAATTGTGTAGTCCCCACACACAAGGAAACACATTAGGAAATTAGAAGATATATAGGGTTGCAATAAAAATCTTACCAAATCTAAAAGAATGAAAATTATAAACTTGCCAATATTACAACAGGAAAGAGAGGTGATATGAAAGCAGTATATATAAATATATATATATATATATATATTGAAGAAGGCCTTAGACGTATTGGATATAAATTATTTATTAGTAACGATGATAGAAGAGGAAGAGAACACAAAAGGATAATGTAGAACACCAGATGCTTGAAAGATATAAAAAAATAGTTTTCCATTCAGAACAATTGATAATTGAAATGCTTTAGAAAAAGAAATACACAAAAACCTCATTATATGTGAGGGATGTGTTCTAGTACAAAGTAGATGCATGGTATGAAAACTCATATGAATAATTATTTATATAGAGATAATCTGGATTTGTTCTAGAAGGCTTTCCAAATGTTTTAATCAATTATGTATTCACATTTCCATACCAATGCAACAGTACCACGTGGCAAAATTTGAATTATATTCCATTACTTTAAGGAAATTTTAATCGACAAGAGAAAACTGGCACGTATAGGGGAAAGAAATTAAATAATGACGGATGGCGTAGCAACGAGGTAGATTAAGTTACCTTTCTTCTCCACTTCCTTCCTGCCCTTATTAACACACCACCCATTCCAGAAATAACATCATCAACATACAAAACACCTAAAACACACCTCCAAACACCCACACTATGCCTTAAAAACCACTGAACCTTCAGATGCAGACGGCCCACGACAGACTGATCATTCACGGAACTGTCTGCTACAAAGATTTACTATAAATATCATGTCTATCTATCTATCTTTGGTCTCTGATGCCTCGTTCCCTCCAAGAACATCCCCACAAGGGGATGGCCATGGAAGGAGAGCCTCCACCTCTCTCTATCCATACAGTCCCTCCTTGCTTGTTCAATCCCATGTATCAGATACGAATACACACAAGACAATATCTGAAAAACAAGATGACAAATCTAATGGAAAAAAAAATTCAATAGGAAAGACAGAAGATATTCTCAATGAAGAAGACACTGTTGGAAAGATGACCTCAATATTACACCTCTGCATATGCTCATCACCACATTTATTCCATCATGTCAGCAAAATAACTAGTCAGAAAATCTTGTGAAGCCTCTAACAAGAGAGAAGTGCTGAACCTAGCTTATAAAATTTTGCTGTGAAACTGATCGGTCAATGATAACTGACACACATGGAAGTATAGTTGTGAAAACATCTGACGACTAAACAGGACACCACCAAGGTGACAATGCTTACAGCACTTGATAAAGTTTTACTTACAGAAACAAGGTCTTCCAAGCGTGCATGATAATTGCTTTGACGAAAATATTGCTGCAGCAGTAGCGGAAAGCTATCCTTAAGAGATTGAGGGTTGACGGTAGAGGGCATCAATTCCTGCCTCAAAAAAAAATACAGCTCCAGCTTTGACAAAACTATCAGTGTAATCTTTTACCTCACATTAACCTCCTAATAGGAGGGATTACACAAACCCAATCCAAACTAACATTGATCTACATTGGCCACACATGTGCAGTTGTCACGCCGGGATTGAGGATGGTGTAGCTGCAGTGCAAAATGCATGCCCAAACCCTGCCTATACAAATATGAGATTGGAATGTGCCTACGTAGATTGCTTTGGCAGAGAAGTGTTGCATCTCGTTCATCCCACACAATTTTGGTCCGCTAACACTCACATAACTGTGAATTTTGGACACATACCTATAGGGAGATATTGGCAGAAAGGTTAGTTGCATAACTGTAAATTGGCATTATGTGAACTCATATAATGAGGTTTTGGTGTGGTGAGAGCGGAGTATCAACTACTTTAAAGGAAATTTAATAATAATAGATATGGAGACAAGACAGCACGAGCATAGCTCATTTCCATTATCATACAGCTGGGTTAATACAATAGACACACATACACTGCTTGGTAGCTTAGTAGTAACATCTCGACCTGTCACTCAGCAGGCAGGTTGAAATTCACGCTTCACTCAAGGTGTAAAGTTTTCACTGATGAACAAGCAGTTACTATCCCTTGAGCAAGAGGATGGGGTGTGTGGTGTGTGAAAGGTCAGTCATACCCATAAATCGGACAATGAGCTCTAAGCTCTCTCCAGGAGGGAAAATTGCTGGCGGTCACAAGTTCAGCAAGTGATCCTCAAGACCGTGGTGCATGACACAAATATCAGTATGCTGAGTATGAGATAATATGTTGAGTGAGTGAGTTAATGCACCAGACCGAGTTTGTTGAGATAAGGTATCTATCTATATACTAGACTGTCATCCCACTAAAGTAGGGTAGCTGTGCATACACATACCCAAGTATACATACATATACTCCTCTCACTTAGCCCCTAGGCCTCTAGAGAAGAGAAGGGCACCCCACCTAACCTAACCTAATATTTCTCTCCAAGACACCAAGGCAAGGTATTCAGGGTTTGGCGAGACATTACTCTCCTTTCCCACTCTGTGTTTAGTAATTTTGTATCAGAGAATACAGAGAAGCAGTTTCCCAATCCTCTTGCTGTATCTTTTGAGATACAACAATTACCTAACATATTTAATCATCAAAGGAAAATTAATGATCAGTTTCAATACCAGCCATGACCAAGCACCACATAAGAAAATATCACAACCTAACGTTTTCCTATCCTCCGCATGTTTACTAAAGACATTTCCAACCCAAGATGCAAATCTTTCAGCACTTTATCATGAATAAATCCCTACCATGTTCTTAGAGATTTTTCTTAATATATTTTTCTATTGGAAGAATGCATGTCATCAGACTCTGCAAGATGAGGATAGGAATTAAAAACTACTAAGACGAGAATGACTTCTTTTCATTAAATTATCCACAAAAACACAATTTTTTGCCCAAAAGCATCATTTAACATCATATATGATGTAAAACATTCAAAATAACTTTAAGTGCACAGCAATCAAGAATAAACCCAATGAAAATGTGTTATGTATGTGAGAGGAGTATGTAGAGTGAAATGAGGGCAATGGAATTGTTTGAAAGATGTGGCATGGGAATTTGTTCAAATAGAATGAAGTGTGGTGACGGATATATATATATATATATATATATATATATATATATATATATATATATATATATATATATATATATATATATATATATAAAAAGTTTAATAATATTGAGAGGGTGAAGAGCCAAAAGTTTGTGGAAAGAAATGCGTGAAATTGAGGGTCATCGTGGAAAGCCACTTAGAAGATGGATGAATGGGGCAAAGGAGTACATGTAGGAGTGAGGGGCTGATTGAGGGCAGGCTCTTTAGCATGGCCATCCCCTTGGAAGGACACTGCCAGAGGAAGTGAGGTGTCAGATGTGGTGATAGTATTCTTGCAGTCCCACCACAGGGTTAATTTCCATTTGTAGAATTAGTATTTTGATACAAGTGACTATTTAGACACCCACAACAAAGTATTGAAAGACAAACAAAACACCCAGCCTGAATACACTAGGGAGAGACCAAGTCAAATTTTCATCATAGTGGCCAACACCAAGGATACAAGAATTAAAATAATGACCAGCCTATTCTTCCCCTTAGACATTTTATTGTTATTATAAATCACATCAATACTTTTCCAAGATAATTATATGCACAGCAAATCTCAAAAAAGCTGACGGAAAACTACTAATCTGTCTTTAATCAGGGTATAATTACAAAAGGTAACCCATTTTCTCAGCCTCCAAGCCACGTTTTGTTCTCAAACATTTTAAGCATTACACATAGCTAGGTGTTTGATGTGAGAAATATTTGCTGAAATGTAAGGATGTGTTTTGGGAGTTCATGGATAAACCATATGGCATAATTGACAGGGAGGGATTGTGCAAAGTTTTGAGATTGTTGTAATAGGTGGCAGATTGTTAAAATAAATCAAACGTTTTTGTGAATAGATCATGTGTTAGAGTGGGAAGTAGCACGACCAACTAGTTTCCTGTGCAAGTGTGACTATGTCAGGTCTATGCAATGTCACCTTGGTTGTTTAATATCTATATGTATGGCGTTGTAAGGGAGGTATGTGTGAGACTGATAGGTAAAGATTTCAGTTAAGTGAATCAACAACTATCTACAGGAGGAGGAGGAGGAGGAGGAGGAGGAGGAGGAGGAGGAGGAGGAGGAAGGAGAGAGGAGGAGAGAGAGGAGGAGGAGGAGAGAGGAGGAGAGAAGAGAGAGAGAGAGAGAGAGAGAGAGAGAGAGGAGAGAGAGAGAGAGAGAGAGAGAGAGAGAGAGAGAGAGAGAGAGAGAGAGAGAGAGGAGAGAGAGAGAGAGAGAGAGAGAGAGAGAGAGAGAGAGAGAGAGAGAGAGAGAGAGAGAGAGAGAGAGAGAGAGAGAGAGAGAGAGGAGAGAGAGGGGGGGGGGAAGCAAGGCTGTGCACCTGCACCTCAGAATTTTATTCATCAAAACAATGTCCAAAGTTCAGTTCAGTGCATAACTATGATAGCATGTTAATGGAGCAACGTGTCCATTATTTTTTTTGTTGAAAGGGTTCCACTCCAATAGGTTGAAAACTCTGAAAGCAGATAAGTGTTTGATAAAAGAATAAATGGTGATGTTTGCAATATATGTGAGGTGTATGTTATGGGATAATGCTGAAGTCCTACTTGTAACGGCCAAGACAAGGCATATAAATAATACTTCCTCTTGTATTCTCTCACACGTTTACCTCTAGGCCTCTTAGGAAAAAAAGATCGATCCCCATACCACACTATGAGGTATGAGATTATAATACCAGTCAGGATAAAATCCCTATATATAGCAGTCAGAGATCAAGAAATCAAGAGCGGATTTCATTGCTCCTCATATGTAAGTAATGTAAACCATTTAAGACAGTGTGTCTATCTAGCATGACCAATCACGTGTGGCAAACAAAGGTAGAAGTTGGTGGCAAGCTTGTGCTAAAACACCACAGTACTCAACCTCTCAGCAGGATTGTTAAAAATAGATAAAGGCCAACTGTTTTGGAGGTTCAGTACCTTTGTTACTTTGTCTAGAGTAGACTCTAGACCATGATCCCATCTTATTGGTGTGTCTATATGAATGATCACAATACAGTAATCAAGACAACATACCAATTAAATTTATCCCCAGGTGATATCCGCTTTTAAGGTGTCTTTAAACTGTGTAAAGCTAAGGTGCCATATATATATATTCTAACAGACTGGTGAAAAGTGAGGTCTCTGCACTGTCAGGTAATCAGTCCATAAGTAATGGGAAGTAATGAGTGTAGTAGTATAGTGTAATGGCTGAATTAAAACATGATAATCAATTTAGAGGAACCTGTCAACACAAAATGTGTATCCCTCTCAAAAGTAAACAATAAGTCAAGAAAAAACTTGTTAAAGAACACCGAGTTTAAGTTAAAAAAAAATTTAGACAATGTGTAATCTAATTATTTTGTAAGATTTTGAAAGTATGCAGTTGAATCAATCCATTCAGGTGTTTTGTTACAGTGATGAGACAGGTGTCCAGTAACTCAAGAAATCACTCTAAAATAGCAAACTCAAACTACTAGAGCCTATACTGTAGAGTTGTTTGATAGAAATCAAGCCATAATTACACATTTTTGAATGAATACTAGCCTCTTAAGTGTTTACTGCACTTTGTTGATTATTAAATTGCATCTTTATACCTACAGTAAGTAAGTATTCATAGAAAATTAGTAGCATAATGGCTGAGTAAGACTCAACTTGGGTAAGAGGAATGCAAGGTGAATGGTTAGATGGGGGGAACAGTCACTCATCTCTGTGCACCTTTCTAGCCACCCAATGTTTAGTTACGTACCAGGGAGTTTCCAGTTTATGGAAATAATGGTTGAATTGATTTACAACGAGTTGAAGGGCTGCTTCTTTAACACTTGTGTATTCCAACTGCATTACACTGAAAGCTTGTCAACTTGAGAGGTTAGTAAATATGAAGTGAATCATCAAAACAACAGACCAAATCCATTCATAAAAACTAACTCTTGATCTACCAGCAGTTCAGTGTCAGTACATAGTACATAGTACAAATGAATATAAATATAAATATATATATATATATATATATATATATATATATATATATATATATATATATATATAATATATATATATATATATATATATATATATAATATATATATAATATATATATAATATATATATATATAATATATATATATATATATATATATATATATATATATATATATATATATATATATACACACACATATACATATATATATACACATACATATGTATGAGCACACATACTAATGCCTCATGCCATTCTTAGTTTCACTTGTATACAGGTGTCAACTTATGAGTCTCTTCACATTAATAATATCTCTTTCTTTTAGGGTCAGGAGTTTTAGTTTTATAGTGATGTCTTTCCTAATATGGAAGATCTCACGGGGCCACCTCGGTAGGTGACCTTTGTATTCTTTCAATCTTTGTTGTATTTTTGTTTTATATGTTGACCATTTTTGCATATTTAAACTTTGGATGGATTAATTAATTTCCTAACCATCTCCTCGACCAAATATGTGAATGCCATTCTAATATTTTTCTGTAGATTATAAGCTTCTCCTGTGATTCATATAAGCCTCTCCTGTGATCTTATTCATATGTCTTTCTGCTGACAAGATAACTGAAAATGTTATGCCCAGGTGTGTGTGTGTGTGTGTGTGTGTGTGTGTGTGTGTGTGTGTGTGTGTGTGTGTGTGTGTGTGTGTGTGTGTGTGTGTGTGTGTGTGTGTGTGTGTGTATATAGAATGCTTCCTCGAAGAGAACAGAAATGGTCTACGCCACACCATAAAGGGTAAAAACAGACAATCTTCTTTCTCTAGAACTGGCACCAGCACAACTCCTACCTTATACACAAGGGGACTGTTCAAACCTAATGTAGGACATGAAAAGAAGAAAGCTTTCTGTTCCACTAAGACAGACACATCTCACCCAACATGGTTGGTTCACTGCCACCATAACACTCATTTCGTACCATCAAATTATCACACAAACTAAACACTTGACCACCATCTGAATCCAATTAAACTTTTCAAAGGAATCCATGATCTTGCCCTTAACGAGTTTTCATACATAACTGCCTTATACGAGAGAGAGAGAGAGAGAGAGAGAGAGAGAGAGAGAGAGAGAGAGAGAGAGAGAGAGAGAGAGAGAGAGAGAGAGAGAGAGAGAGAGAGATGCCTAAATATGGTACTTCACACAAACCAAATTACTCTACATGTGCCATCATTATGGATCACAATGCTTCTG
This sequence comes from Metacarcinus magister, assembly GCA_029783475.1. NCBI lineage: Eukaryota > Metazoa > Arthropoda > Malacostraca > Decapoda > Cancridae > Metacarcinus > Metacarcinus magister. Next base: position 11,019,554 of record JAPQNM010000005.1, on the reverse strand, counting down.
TCTGCTTTCATACACACACACACACACACACACACACACACACACACACACACACACACACACACACACACACACACACACACACACACACACACACACACACACACACACACACACACACACACACACACACACACACACACACACACACACACACACACACACACACACACACACACACACACACACACACACACATTCAGTCAAGGTTTTACTATATTTACTAACGCATGGTCAAAGTTTGGCAAATATTTGTTTTAATTATAGCTAGCAACTGGAATAATCATGAGATTTCTTATAAACTTAAAATCTCTTTTATCATATCTCAAATATCTATATCTCACGTGGTGTCAGTATATGAGTTATAATCATCAATTACAAGCATCTAATATGAATAAATGGAGGACAAATTTCATTAAGTAATCAGCTTCATGGCTGGAGAAGACGAGTGTGGTCAATTAGTGTGGCGCGTCTGGGGCTTCTGGGCAAAGTTATTGTAAGGCATTTATAATATATGGCCATATTACAAAACTTTTACATGAAGACATTCTCAAAAATATATTATATAATCAATGGATCAACAGAGGCATTTTAACATTATATACTTGCAACGCACTACATCTTTATACTCTTTTCAAATATGCAAATCACAAGAACTGCAATGTAACTAGATTTCTATCTAGATTTTTGTATTTTCCATTTGAAAAGAACCCAGAAAACTCAAAGTATAAATTGAAAATGGTTTGGGAGGTAAAAGGTGAGATATATGAATGATTATGGAATGCATTGCTGGTGATTGAAGATCCATTTCAAGTAAGAGATAAAAGGAGTATTTGGCAAAAGTACTGTCATCTGGGAGTATCCCAGTGTACTTAATTTCACTGCATATATTGGCAACTGGACATATGAGATTAGAAAATATCGATATCCTTGAAATGTTTAAAATGTGTTATATTCTAACTCACATGAATGTCAAATAGTCTTGAATCTTCAACCCACAGTGTTCAAATGTCAAATGTTATAATAATAATAATAATAATAATAATAATAAAAATAAATAAATAAATAGTTTGCTGTATATGTATATGTGATAATGTTAAATGTTGTTCAAATGTGGTAGGTAGGGAACAAGAGGGAAAAATGTTTTAAGAAGTGAGAAAGAACAACAATACGACAAAGGTTTCACTCTTGAGAAAAAAATAGAAGGAGAAACAGCATGGACAGGAGTGAGTGGAAACTTCTGCAATGGCCACTGCCTTCTGGAAGTTCCAAAGAACAGGCATCATAATAGGTATACAAAGATGCATGCATGCATTGACATGTTGCTTAAATAAAGCAAGCCAGAAGTGACATGGACTAACAAGACTGTGAGGGAGTGGAATATGGAATACATAACACTTCACAACAGCAAAATATCAATGAACTCAACATGATGCACCAATAATTACAACACCAAGCCATGTTTAATTTTAATACACTGAGGGTAATCTCCTCAAAACTTTTCCTTCCAATAAAATTTTGTATAAATGATTACACGAAAAGTTTGCGAAAATCAATTAGTTACACTGGACTTCAATTATTCCAAGTGTAGTTCAAACAATTAAGCTTTGGTTAGTGATAGTGTTGTAATAAAGGTAGTACATTAATTATATTAAACTAAGTAACTACTTCCTTAAACTTTCTGCCATATGCCATGATGCGTTTATGCAAAATAATGAACTAATTACTTGTGATGGTATACTATAATACCCATCTATTAGCAGCAACTCAAAAAAAGATCAATCACTGCATTTTGATGAAAACATTGTCATCAGGCATACAGACGGAAAAGAACCCAAACTTCCTATTAATAACAAACAAAGCTTAAAACCGAGACTCAGATATATATCAGAAGAATCACTCTAATATTTACCTGAGAATCTGGTAAATCCTTGTTTACCTTCTTGATTTGTCTGCCTGACTCTCTCCGAGAGGATATCTTCCCCATCTTTTCTCCTAGCCCAGGTGAAAATGCATCTAAATTAGAGTTGCCAATCATTGGATTCATTGCGTCTGCTTTCCTCTTAATCCCCTTCTGAAAATAAAGACACCACCATGAATCATTTATCTTTCTTTATGGAAGTTTAATTTCAATGAGGTACTCAAATTAGGACATAACACAAACATCCACACATTAACACACACACACACACACACACACACACACACACACACACACACACCACACACACACACCACACACACACACCAGGCACACCCACAAGGAGGCTAGATATTTGAGGGAGCACATGACAAATTGAGAAAAGGAAGATGCCTAAATGACACAAAGTAGTATAGCTTTTCCCATCAAAGTATAGATATTTGAAATACCTGGAATGGGGGAAAAGAAGATGTGATAGCAGCAGAGTGTACATCAATAAGAAGAAAGACTTGAGAAATATAGTTACATAGACAGGAATATATAAGTATAGCTCAAGCCCTATATAGTACAAATAGACAAGCTAAGCAAACACACAGTTATACCAAGGAGTACAAAGGAAGGACAAACAGCAACAGTCCTACTGGACCTAACGAGGCTATGCGTGTGGCTATACTACTACTATAATATCTACTTGATAGACAAAAGGACAGCAAAGTACTCTCACTCTCACTCACTCTCACTCTCTCTCTCTCTCTCTCTCTCTCTCTCTCAAACACACTATCCACCAGCCCATAGAATTTAGCCTAAAACAACTATTCTCCTGCCTATACTGAGTATACAAGATTTTGATAGTCTCCAGAGTGCATTAAATACTAAGACTCAATTAGAGGTATAGTTTCCCAGCAAATTTGGAAAGTAAATGAGACGGTATGCGAGAAAATGGCCTATGCTAGATGTCATCAAGAAAACATGATGGAAAGTCATGAAATTTCTAAAGAATTCACAAATGGGAATACAAAGATACACAAGCAATGTATGTAATGTGTGGGAATGTTATAGAGAAAATTCATGTTTTGAATTTGTAAGAAAATGCCAGACAACACTAATTCTTTGTATTATATTTTTTGTATGGGAAAGGAATACCTTACTTATCAACCTATTTGAAATATTGAACAATTTATTGGCTTGAATTGCACATAGAAAGGATCTAACACACCACTCTCCCAAAAAGGTTTTTATTGTGTATATTGTATAGCATTATTTCCAGCCTTCCTTTATGCAGTGGGTTTGGATGGAGGGTTCTTGTAGTGTAAGTATTCTTAATGTATAAAGAGTTTTCCATCCCAGCTCACTGCACAGAGGGAAGGTAAAACTAATGCTATACACAATAACCCTTTTAGGGGAAGGTGGCATGTTGGACCCCTTCTATGTGTAGCACCTCAGATAATGAATTGAAAATGTCCACTGTATCATTTAAGCAATAAATTCATTATCAACAATATTACTCTGAGCCTAGAATATAGCTAGTCTTAAAATGGATGACAATACATGATTTAACTAATATAAACTCCCCTGTCCATTTTGCAACAGTATTATAAACTTATTTTCCAGAAGTTCAATTACAATGGATATAAATGGAAAATTCAAATACCACCAAAAACTTTTCCACGTTGAACAACTCGAGTGTTAATTAGATCTTGAGAAAATACAAACCACTGACATCCAAACTAAACAATGTACAGCACAATACATCAATAATAATTCCCCAACAATGGTAGATAGTTCCTCCCAGTATTACCACAGGTACTGTTAAACGAAGCCACAGCCACGCCCCCCCCCCAAATACATGCAATATATTGTTATTACACCACAAGGAAATACTGTTTAGTTGAAGGTTTAGGTCAGTTACATTCATTTGGCTCATGTTTATACTGTTGAATTACTATGGGATAGTGTTCAGTTTTGCTTGGCAGATGATGTATTTGTGATAATTGGTCTGTTATGTGGGATAGTGTTTGGTTGGTTTGGTTCTGGTCAGTTGGCAAAGGTTTCATCTATCTATTATTTATGATGCATCGTTCCCTGCGGAAGCGTCCCCGAAGAGGATGGTTACGGCAGAAGAGCCTCCACCTCTCTCTATCCACACACTCCTTTCTTGCTTGTTCAAACCCTCCCACTCCATCAGCACCTCTTCCATGCATGTCCTCTTTTACCTTAACCTTCCATCTTACAACTGGCCTCTCTCTTCTAGAATCCTTAATTCCAGTCATACACTTTCTTCACAAACTCTTCACTCCTTTTTTACAAGGTCTTTTATACATGCTTTTATTGCTCTCACCCTTCCATCTTGTCACACCACATACTCTTCTCTGATAATTAATTTACACAGCACACACTCTTGACTACTGTGCCATATTCCATATCAAACTCTCTAATCCATGTCAGTGTTGGCAGGAGAATTCTATTCCTTAACACTCTCTTTCCTTCCATAGATATATTCCTTCCTCTCATAATCCTTGCAAGTGACACTATAACACACCTGCCTTTCACAACACTCTCTTATTTTTCCTTCCATCTCTCCATGTTTGTATAGCACTGTTCCAAAATACTTAAGTCCCTCACTTTCTACATTTTCTCACAACATACCATACTTTTCAATGTATATGACACACCTCTATTTTCAGGTCTATCTTCAAAGGAAAAAAATTGCCATGTTTTATGAAAACAATTTGTTCAAAATCAGCATAATCTTATACTGTTATTTAGCATACTTGATAAAAAATATAACTCATAATAAAATCCATATATCCATGAACACCAAAATCTTCAATGTCCCAGATGTCTAACATTTTCTTACCTAATCAAATTGTTTTGCCTCAGCAGGAAATGCCAAATAGTGCTCAATTCTAAGATTTTCTTCTTTATAGAAGAGACAATAGGGAACAAATCGTGTGTATTTTCAACTTGCATTTGACCATATATATATATATATATATATATATATATTATATATATATATATATATATATATATATATATATATATATATACTCACACATAAAATACCTTGTCCCATGAACAAAGACAAATTTACTGAAGTACCTTCATCCTCCAAACAAAACTGGAGAAGATGAAGACAGAAAATATGATGAGCAGCAAGTAGAGGATGGAACAGTGTAGACACACTAATTAAGAAGAGCATAAAAACAAAAAAATAATAACAATACTAATAATAATAATAATGAGAAAAAAAATTCATAAAATAAAAAAATCATTAAAAATCCAGTTCCAAGAAAAAAGCCTGTCTGTAAATCAGAAATAGTGAAGCAATGTAAGTGAATGCAGCTATTGCTAAGAGATGAAATGAGCCACGAGCCAGTATGCAGATGGAAGTCAACATGAGTGGGCAAGTAAAAAAAAAAAGGGGGAAAGAAAGAGGTAACATAGAAAAAAAAGAATGAGGTAAATGCAAGAAATGTACTATCATCTTTTGGAATGTAGAGTAGAAGCAATATAGATTTCAGAAGAGTTATAAAGAGAAAAATATATACAAGAAGGGATAACATGAACAAAAAATAGAAAAGGTACACAAAATGGGAAAGCACAAATATAAATGAAGGGATAACAGAACATGAAAGCAAACCAGTTGAGAACCAAATAAACAAAATTATAAGAGATTTGAAAACTTACCTAGCTGTAGGACTACAAAAACATACTAATAAGGAAAGACCTGAATGAAGAAGAAAGAAGATTATTAAAAACATTGCAAGAGGAAGTGAAGACAAAAAAAGAAAATAAATGATGGAAGCACTGAGAAGAAGTAGTCTTTATTTCCTAGTTATGAGTCAAAGCACGGTGCTCAAGATACCCTCTTCAACATAACACTATCTTATCATGGTGAAGAACATTGCTTAGTCAAGTGAGCAGTGGCGCAAACCAAAACAGGTGCAACCCTATTAGCAAGGTTCACTGTGAGTATTCAGACTAAATGTGTTCCCCTGCCAAGATACCCTAACGTTAACCCTCCACCACAATGATGAGTGCCACATAGTCCCCAGCAGCAATAAATAAGTCACACCTGCTCCGGAGCAAGGGCTGGTAAGAATTTCTCAGGAACTTTGACCTTAGCACTTACAATGCTAGAACATCTAACTAATGAAGATGATCTTTAAAAATTTGAAGTACTAGAAGGCATCAAACTGGATAGCATAGATCTAATCAAGGTTAGGAGAACTAGAGAAGAATAGAATTGAAAAATTACCACATGTTTTGCTACAGACAGCAAAACTACAAGACCATGGAGTAGGTTTTCTATTGAATAAAAATCAAAAGAAATATTGAAAATTTCAAGAGCTTAAGTGAGAGTAGCAGGCTTAATAACCAAACTTAAAAACAGATATAAAAGGAAAATCATACAGGTTTACACACCAGCATTCTGATATTCTTCCTAATATGCTATAATAGAATCAAGTCAGCCCTACCCTTCATTCAAGTATGCATCCTGGCAGCAGACATTCACCTCTCCTTCTCCTCCCCTTGGTCCAAGACTCACTTTGAAGGACAAATTTGGACAATCCTATTCTCGCTTCCACTAATTGAATGGATACAACATGTTCTCACGGCACATCATGTCAAGTACGTATACTGATCACTTAAGATCAACAAATGATAACATGCAAAATGGTAGATATGGATCTCCTTGAAGCCATGCCAGTATTAATGGAAGAATAAGTCCACGACCCAGTGTTTGAAGTTAATTATGTTATTGCAAAGAAGAATTTAGTGTTTGGGAGAGATCCTTTAATGATTTGGGAATGAAAAAAAATATATGCATAACACCAGTTTACCTGCAACTGATGGTCCATCACCTTCTAAGTCTACTACTGTCATATTCCATGTTTCATCCCCATACAGTGCAGCTGACACAACTCATCCTTCATACAACACTCTTACATTCATTAACTCCACCAACATAGTTGAGTGAGAGGTTATGTTTTCACTTTGTTTGTTTGTCTCTTAGTTGGCATGTAAGCAACACCCTGGCACACCATGCATCACAATCTCATGAAACTTTATAAATATGACCCCCTACCCTAGAGCTCGACTCAATTAAATTTTAAAAAGTCAAGGTCAAAGGTAAAGGTTAGGAAAATTATGTCACCACTAGTATTCTCCGTGGATATTATCTTGGGTGCCATCACCAACACACCCAACTCCAACTGACTACCAATGTATAAGACAAAAATTCATTACTCTCCCAAAATGTACCACAACTTAACAAAACCCATAGTATCCAATTCATTAATTCTTTAATGTCAACACCAGGAAAAATTCCAGAATATCAGTGGTGGTAATGGAGGTGCTTGCATTCTACTGAGTGCCACTCTAGTTTCCAAACTCCTAAGCTACCTGATATAATTTCTCCTCTGGATCCGCAACCAAAATATATATAAATATATATAATCTGCAAACAGTAGTGAATTTAGATTCCACTCTCTATCATCACCATTCACTAAGCTGAAACCTCTATCTAACATTTTTGCATTTACCTACCTTACCACACCATCCATATAAATACAATGAAGAACCATGGTGATATAACATCCATCATGTAGTACCACTCGAACAGGGAACCACTCACTCACTCACACTATCTCCCACTTTAACACATGCTCTACTAGTCACTAAGACACTTTTCACACCACTTAGCAGTTCTATTAATAATATATGCTTTCTCTAAATCAATGAGTGCCCAGGTAACTTTTTCTATTTTTACCAGATACTTTTCACATACCTGTCTCATAGCAAACACCTGATCTACACATCCCTTTCCTCTTCTACTGCCACCTTGTTCCTCTCTGATCCTCTTTATCAGTAATCACCCTCTCTAATCCTCATTATCAGTACTCACCCTCTCCAATCCTCTTTATCAGTACTCAAACATATATTATATCTACTACACTCAGCAGATCTATACTCCTAAAGTTATTACATTCACATTTATCACCTTCACCTTTATACCAGGGAACTACACCTACACTTTTCAGACAATTTACAGCACACCCATCCAAACCTGAAGCTCTTTCCACTTTCATTTCCCTTTCTGTCCCTTGCACCTCCTCTTTTGTGATGTGTGAGTCATTCAATCCTAACAAATCTACTCTATCTTTCCTTCCAACTGCAACACACACACCCTCCTTATCCTCCTGTACATTCAGCAGTCCTTCAAAATACTCAGCCCACATCTTCTTAACTGCTTCCTTTTCAACTAATATTGTATCATCCTCACCCTTCCCCCTTTCTTCATTTCCAGACATTCCCTTCCTTATTCTCTTTATTTTCTTCCAAAACATTTTTTTCTTCTCTTGGAAGTTTTCCATCATCTTCTCTACCCTATCTTCCATCTGCACTCACTTTCACACACCACACACAGCCCTTTTTGCTTGATTCCTATCCTCCCTGTAACTCTAATAAGACACATCATCCTTCCTCTGCAACCATTCTTTATGTGCAAGCTTATTTTCCACTACAGTTGCACTTACATTTTGACACCAGCATTCACTACCCTTCCTCACCCCACCTCCCACAATTTTCGTAATGTTAAAAAAAATAATAAATAAATAAATAAATAAATTTTTAAAAATATGAATTGCTTTAATTGGGATTTGTTTCCTCCCTTGTATATTCATTGTTAAAAATAATTAACAAAATTTAAAGATAAACACTTCTACCACACCTGTGACAACTCCAGAGGTAATGAGATTCTGTAGTACGTAAAGGATGCTATACACAGATAAACTAGACCCAATACCCGAAAACAGCTTTATCTCAAGATTAGCTTTCCATTATAAATATTTTGCACAAAATAAATAGTTTTTGTGACTGTCAATAACATAACTCAGCAAAGGTAAAGTTAAAAACTTTAAAAACTTACCTCACAAATTTACAGAGATAAACATGTAAAACACTCATCAGTGTTAAGTAAACTACTTTGCATTGCATTATGCATGCAAGGCACAATAGCTAGTAATATAGAGGCAAGTGATTAACATCCCTCCATGCCAGCAAGATGGTGTTAAGACAAGCATTGTATGTCTTGCAGCAAAGCGAGACTCTAAGAAAAGTTTGTCAGGCATCAAAATTGTTATCAGTTGACTGTGTAAATTCAGTGACGCAGGAAGTTAAGGTTTATGCCTCCCTGAATTGCCTCTATTTCTGGTCTCAAAATATCTGCCATTTCATTGTTTTTTTCTACACCTGCCATTTCATTGTTTTTTCTACAATGGAAACAATTGTATAACTGCCAAAAGTAATGTTCACAGGGATATAATGAAGCTGCATCTAATAAACTGATAAGGCTTGATCTTTTGTTATCATTTCAAAGTGATGCGCTTGAACCAAAGTTCACCTGCCACAAAATTTCATATCCTGAGTCAATAATGGTACTTTGGAACGGGTGAATTTATTATACTACTCATGAGATCAAATTAACTAATTTTATCTTTACATTGAAATTATCAATATATTTTCACAACAATCATTACATTTAAACAATGGTTCCTAAACTTACACAGTGTTTAGTAACACTTCCGAGAATGCAAAAAATCCACACATTCTTGCTCCCTTCTACAACAATGCCACGGAACTCTTACTTCTCTGAATAATTAAAGAAAACTCATAGGAAGCTACCATGTGTGATACATTACAGTATAAAATCTAATATAACCATTACAGTTACAAAACTATCATAGTTATTATGTATACATATGAAAATCATATCAAATATGCATTAACATTAAAAATGGTACCATGAGGCCATGAGGTAACTGCACTCAGTGCATATTACAAACAAGAAAACACCAACCAATAGTTATTTCTTCACGTTCTATGTTCAAGTAATGAGATCTAGTCTTATAGATATTTATTATCATTAGTTGTGCCTGAGCAGAAGGGCTTAGCTTGTTTAAGAAGTTTTTTTCATAAAATTTTTCCTAATGCAGGTTTAATTAAATGAACACAACCTCAGACAAGTAATTCAAATGTGTATATATAAGAAACACAACATATACAATAGTACTCAAGGAAAGTTTTCTGAAGTGTGGTAATCAACCACGGATTTAAATTATTAAAGTTTGAAACGGTAATAATATGGGTAAGGAATTTTATTATGGTTTGCCATGAAATTGGTAACTGTTCTATTTCTACATTGTACCTTGATAGTGTAATGTTGAGGTGATTGATTATTAACTGTGAATAATACTGACACCACAAGGTGACAACAGTTGTCATGTTTATAGGAGTAATGCAGAGCAGCTACTGGCATCTACTACTGCATAGTGGAGGAACTTCAAAAACAGTGATATAATTTTGAAATGCATAAAACCTTGTGGTGTAACTAGCGAGGATGGAAACCCCTACAGCCAGCCCTTAGGAATCAGGTGTACAATACATGTCTACGTATTCCCAGCAAGCCAAAGGAGACTACCAAGAGGGACCAGGAAAGATTGGAACCCTTTCCCCTAGTATACTAGTTTGCATGACACGAGACAAGAGTACAAGTAACAACAATGATAATAAGAATAAAGAAAGATACCAGATAAAAGATGCATGCTCATTAGTGGCTATGATTAAGTAAGTCACTTCATACATAACTGCCTCCACAGACCAAATCAAACAAAAACAAAATGCAGTTCATCTTACCTGAGCATCATTCTGATTCCAACCATCAATAGTTGTGGAAGGGTTCGGATGACTGGGTGCTGGCGTGGGATGAGGTGGAAAGCCTTGAATTGGCCCTCCTAGTGACACCTAGAAAGAAAATTAACCCATTAATAATGTTCTCCTTAACAAGGAAACAGAAGGAATATTATTGTGTTCAGTGTGGGGACTTTTTCTTAGAGAGAGAGAGAGAGAGAGAGAGAGAGAGAGAGAGAGAGAGAGAGAGAGAGAGAGAGAGAGAGAGAGAGAGAGAGAGAGAGAGAGAGAGAGAGAGAGAGAGAGAGAGAGAGAATGGACTAATGCGGAGGGAACCCTGTCCGTTAGAGTAAAAAGTCTGTTGCTTGGTTAATCCTTACGGACTTCTACCTACATGCCCGCCACCTATCGGACTTAAGTCCGGATCTGGGTTGATTGTCCAGCGGACAGAGTCCATTAAATGCGAAGTCCATTAAGTCAGGGTTCATTAAATTGAGCGTCAACAGTATATATATATATATATATATATATATATATATATATATATATATATATATATATATATATATATATATATATATATATATATATATATATATATATATATCTGTGTGTGTGTGTGTGTGTGTGTGTGTGTGTGTGTGTGTGTGTGTGTGTGTGTGTGTGTGTGTGGTGTGTGTGTGTGTGTACAGTAGAACCTCACAATACGAGTTTAATTAGTTCCGTGACAGAGCTCATATTGCGATTTACTAGTTTTACAAATCAATTTTTACTGTTGAAATTCATTGAAATATAATTAATTCATTCCAGCCAAATAAAACACCCAAAAATCTTTTTATGGGTTTTTAAAAGAAAGAGTGCACATTATCAAAATGCTTTGGTCTTATTGGCTTGTTAAGTCCATTACACGCACTCCTCTCTCGTGGTTTTTGATTATTTCCTTCTTCAACTCTATCGTAATAATCTTTTTCTTCTTATTAGCACTATGCTTTGCACTAACTTTCTTCAGACTCATGGCTAACATATTTAATTAGGACAAAATAATGCCAAAAAAAGTCACGAAACAGAGAAAAATCACTAAAACAAAACAATCGCGATGTTGCCTCTATGAGATGAACATGTGAACTGTGAGAGCAGAAGCTGTTACTGTTGGGGGAGCGCCTTACAGCTCAGTGCCAACTATCAGCGGCTATCAGGAATCTTGCTCATACTGTGGATTTCCACTCGTATTTCAAGACAAAAATACTCACAAGCCGCAGCTCGTTAAGCAAATTACTCGTACAATGGGTCACTCATACTGCATGGTTCTACTGTATATATATATATATATATATATATATATATATATATATATATATATATATATATATATATATATATATATATAATTTTTTAAAATTTATATCAATAAGTAAAATAAAAAGATAAATAAACAAATAAATAGATAAATAAAACAAAATCCAAGGGGCACAGGATTATTCATTGTTTATACTTCCTTGTGCATCACAATGCCCACCCTCCACCATATATGATGCAGTTATTTACTCAAAATGAATATTCGTAAGTACCCAGCAAGTTACACAAGAGAAACACATACACACAAGGGGCCAGAAGCAGTTAGTTAAGTTTTCCTGCAAGTAATTAATGGCATTAATTATCTACATGACTATTATATCTTTTTACTAGAAATCTTCCAACCCAAGTTTTACACCATATATTGAAGTTAATATGATCAAAATAGTTATGTAAGAAATTAATACTCGAGTATACACACCCGAACAGAACTGTTACATCCACAAACTCACCATCTGCAAACTCCAATTAAATGCAAACCTATAAAAATAACTTGTATTTTCTATCAAAATAAGAATAAGCTTAAGTTCACATTTGAATTGAGCATGTGTGTAATTATGTTGATGTCTGCTAATTAGCAAGACTGCCACTCTCATTGGCACCCTATCAATTAAAGGCAGTAATACACAGGCAAAGATTCATTTTGCAAATTACCTTCTTTAGGCAAACTATTTCAGTAAACATAAGCAGAAAGTTCAAAATGCTTGTGACACACACACATCAAAACTAATGAAAATACATGTGAACAAAAACTTAAATGGAAAATAGGATGCTTTCTATCATCATCATCATCCCCTTATGAATCCAGTGCAGGACAAAGGCCTCCCTCCCCCAACCTTCTCCACTCATCTCTATCAGCTACCTGTCTACTCCAGCTTACTCCAGTATGGTTTCTATAGGGCTTCCTTAACTTGTCTTATGCCTAATATAATGACATTTTCATACCATTATGACAAAAGCAGCATCAGATGGCAGCATTTATATCTTATTTCAGCAATTTAAGGGTCATTAACAGAAAGTTACTTGTTTAGGGAAAAAAGTGAGGTATTATGAGTAGCAGGGAATGGATGATGATGCCATGATAGGAGGTTGAGGCATATCAATCCTGGCAAACAATTAAAGTAAGTGCATGTTACACACAACCCCATTGGTAGCCATCTACTAAACTACGCACATACCCTACTTAGGATGGGCTGTTCTGATAACCAACCGCAAGGTGAAAATGTTCTCAATCAAAAATGCATTTGTAAGCTTCATAACACCTTGAGACAAATTCGTACTTGGTTTCAACCAACAGTTGTTTTGTAAGCAAGCCACTAATTTGGATCATAATAAACATCTCAAATTAATCATTCAATAGAAACTGTTAAAATTAAGATAAGTAATGTTACTACATATGTACACTACCATATTTGACAGCAATATGACACATTTGTTTTACTCAAAACTTCATTGATATCCAAGGGATGTCAGTCTGGTATTTAGCTATATGAAAATATATCTATATCTATATAATGACATATGCATATATGTATCAAAGATTGTAAAAAAATATATTAATTTCCATAGACATAAATTTAAAAGATCACTACTAACGCAGCAGAGAATGCATCTAAAATTCTGCAGTTATCAGCTTGGCGCCAATAGAGCGATGTTCTGTAGATTCCATCAATTTCATTTATTAACAAAGTTGCTTGAACAATCTAACATACAATTTGCTGTCCCGATTTTATACAGTAACATACATAATTTTCTCACATCATACCGACAGTAATAGTTACACTAGATACATTATGATTTAGAAATAATTTGTAGCCGTTAATATATATCTGGTACTGAGGAAACATCTTATGAGGCAGTACTGAATTGCAAAACCCTGAACCAATCACAAAACTTCATCTTGAATGATACATGGGGATGAACAAACAGTAAAGGTAAAAGGGGGTCACACACTATAGCTGAGCGTATCTGCGGGCGCTCATATCCCATCACATTAGCCTTTGAGCCTGTGGTGGAAATTAATCCATTATGCCAGGACACAGGGCCACTGTGACATCCAGCTTTCCAGTTTACCTTCACAGTTTTCCCTAGGTATCCACAAACAGTGTTTTGATATGAAGATGAAACAACTATATATTAATTCATTATGGACTTGCCAAAGAAAAATGAAGATTATGTTGATGATTAACAAATAAATGACATTGAAAAATTTTTCAGCTGAAGAAAGCTTTGAAAATAGAAGTGCATCTTATGCACAAAAAGCATGCTATAGCTACAAACAGATCTCTGTTAGCGTCAATGCCTACAACAGACCAGCCTACATATCTTTGTTATGAGGCAAGTTGAGTGTGTTTGGCTACAGTGTTATGTGTCATATTTACATTGGTTGTGTTCACCATTTACACCACATTGACATCACTGTCGTATCTCAGCAGCTGACACAACAAAAAAAAAAATTGATATGTAACCCAATCGGTATCAATATACATTAAATAGAAACTGTAAAAATTAAGATAAGTAATGTTACTACATATGTACACTACCATAATTGACAGCAATATGACACATTTGTTTTACTCAAAACTTCATTGACATCCATGGGATGTCAGCCTGGTACATAGCTAAATGATGGATATGAAAATATATCTTTATTTATATAATGACATGCATATATTTATCAAAGATACATTTTCGTGGTCCAAGCTTGACTGCTAAGCCACTGCCAGTTGAAACTAAGTACAGTTCTGTCCCATAAGCCATCAAATACAGCTTATAAACGTATTTTACTCACAATACTTTCACCAGAGCTTAACCCCATCATTAGTCAGGGTGTGAATACTTTATTAGACAGCCACCAGTGCCATTGTAGCATGAGCTCACTTGGATGGTTTACGCAGCAAACTTTTGTGATATTCTTGGGTCACTTCTCACATTTAACATGAGTAAGCTTCTAAGAGAAATTTAGGGATCCATGATGGTGTCAAACCTAATCACTAGTATATATCGATCCAAGAAAAATTTTAATATTAAAAAACTTGACCATGGTTAGGGGTCAAAGATGTATTTAGCAGGTGTGGTAAAATAGTTAACCCAGCAAGGCTTTAAAACCAAGAAAGCCAGTAAATTGGAGGAATCTTACTAGCATTGTATTTATGTACTGCACTCCCTGACCATCTAGTGACTAGCCACCAGATGCCATTCGTCTTCCACCATATTTGCAGACAGACAAATACAAACAAAGAGCATGCTTACAACTCTGAGATCTCACACATTATTTAACTGATCTAGGTTTTCTTCCTGTATTGTACACATTGAATCTACTAACAGGTGTGAAGGAGTTATATTTAGTTTACAAAAGCCCTTCACTATTGTTTTAAGATGGCCAAGGGATGATTGCTTTAATTGGTTTTGATTTTCAGCCAATTCTAAATTTGTAAATCAGGACAAAGGAAAAAAATTATTAATAACTTGAACCCCAACAGAAAGAAAGGTTTAAAAGAATAAATAAGTTGAAGTGTCTGAGGCTAGGAAAAAGTGTACAACAGTTGTTTCTAACCCTGCACTAACCCCCTGACAAAAACATGATACTATCCAGGACACTCTCCTAGACTGAGAACCCCTGGTCTACAATGATGGGTGTACCTCCAAAGCAGCCATGAATGTCACCATCACACACATCAGATGTTAGAAACAACATAAAAAAACACAAACCATCTACAACACATTTCCAATGTGCCCAAGTCTGGGACTATGAGGTGAAGATCTTATGACTGTGGCAGTAGCAGTGACAGCTGATGACTGCCTCAAGCATGAGACTATAATGACAAACTAAGAGGCAAATACTGTGTCTTAACTTGTGAGGCAAGGGAAGTATACAATGTTAACATCAATACTTCCTCATTGCAAGTAGTTTCAATATTTTAAAGACCCCAACATAGCATGCAAAGAGATGGCAGCAGTATTTTCTTTGTGCAGTCTAATTGTGGAATATTCGGGAGTTGCCACAAAACATGGATTCATAAATCAAGATGATGCAAAACTTAGTGCACCACTGTATATCAAATGTAAATTATTGTTGACAGTTTATCACATTATTAATTATAATACATTTTCAGGTAAGTGCCGGTAATTGACAAAAATCACCATAATCGACATATTTAGAAATATATTGATAATTTGTATAGCTCCAAATGGTCTCAAGATAAAGTGTTCACACCAAGGACATGATTACAAGGCTTTCAAAATAACTAACACAACTCAAAACAGTGAACCTCAGATGCTGTGAACAGAGGCTTGTAAACTAGTCAGGGGCTTACAATAAATACAGTTACATGACTTCACATATAATGCTTTACGAGGCATGGTTAAATATTTCAAGCAAAAAATCAATGCACTGTAGGTATGTACTAACAAAACATAAGATCCCACGTACACAGGTTGCTGATACAAATGCAAGATTAGTTTGCCAACACTCCCATAACAAAAATCTATTGACACTTTTCAGTATCTTGACACCATTGTTAGTTTTCAACACATATAAAAGGTACAGCATGTCATAAGGGAACGTGTATCCAAAAACTTCACATATCCAGCACACGGTTGGCTTAATTGGTTCAGATATATTAAATTTTAATACTTGAAGAAGGTATCAAAATATGTAACTGTTCCTTCTGACATTATGTAAATATAATATCCTTAAGTAGATAAATGCATGGCACTAAACTTTATATATTCTTTCTACTGTTAAACTACTAATATGGATATAATGTATAAAAAAAAAAATATATAATAATAATAAGGATAAGAACACCTGGAGTTTCTCTACACCTCACTCAACTGCATGTGCATGAAGCCAAATTTGAAGTCAGTTGTCAGTAAACCCTATAGAATAACACCTTTTTTTTCTCTAAATGTTGATGTTAGTCAGTCAGTCAGCAGTACTCCCTACGCAATAACATCTTTTTATTATTGTGCATGTATTCTTATAATACATATGAGATACATAGACTTGGTGATCTTAAGAGAAAGAAGAGTGAAGGGCTTGTGAAGTAAGTATATGAGTGAAATTGAGGGTCCTAGGAGAGAAGGCCAATTGTAAAATTAAAGGATAGGGAAAAGGATTACATGCATGAAAGATGATTGAACAAGCAAGGATGGAGAGTTTGGATAGGGAGAGGTGGAGGCTCTTATGCTGTAGACATCCTCTTCGGAGACGTTTCCAAAGGGAACAAGGCGTCAGAAACTACAGAATAGACAGAAGAACAGTGCTGGAGAATGTTAGATTTGACAGCCAAGGAAAGGAACTTAAGGAGGTGCTTTGCAGTAACATTTGCATGGTGTAGCCTCCATTATTATGCAACAAACAATATAAACCTGCGGTGCCTCAACACTTCATAGTGAAAAGGATAACCAGGAATAAATTGAGTAATGATAACCCTTATTATTATTTCTTCTCCTTAAAGTTACAAACATATGACATCGGTGATTTTGTGCTAACCCACATCCAATTATTCCTTTTCTGCACCAATTATCCCTTCCACATGTGGCAATTGTACACTTGATGTTACTGTAACACTAATCACACGGCACTCTCATCAATTTTCAATGACTGGTTACACGTTTATGCAAGTTTGCCAAAGTCACCTGACGGCAGCTCACTTAGTCTTAAGGTCATGTGCTACTTGTCTGTTCATTGCTCTGTTTTCTAAGTTCTTCCTCAGGACCTCATCCCATGTCTAAGTTACAAGGAAATAATTAATTCCCACGTACACCTCTATGAACTTCCTTTTAAATATTAATCAATAATACACCTGGCCACTGCATCTATCTAGTAATCAACTGGTGGATAATGTACAGTTCTGTGTAAAGTTTTATCTACAAGGATGTCTGCTTCTTTGATTGTGTCGTCATTTGTAAACACACCCATCTTAAAATAACCTTGAAGAACACTGGGGATAATAAAGACTCCTGCAACAACCATTCCCTCAGGCAGTTCAAAAGCCTCAGAATGGATACATAGATAGATAGATAAACAGATACAGACATAAGATACAAAAAGATAGTCTGAGACATTGGCAAGAGAATTAAAAAAAATCTAAATTTGAACATTAATAATCCCTATTAGTCCTAACTGTCGGATGATGTGCTACAACAGAACCTCTTATTTAGAGTTGAATATAATTGCACTTTGCACTCTCAATCTACTATAGTACTAGTTTATAATAGTGTGTATTCTACTAAAAACAAAGTATACAGTACTCACTGGTGGAAAGGAATTTGTTGACGCAGGCGCTGGGACGGTGGGCTGAGCAGTGGAACCCAGCACAGTGGTAGTGGTTGGCGGGGTGCTTACTCTCATGGGTAATGGCAGTTGAGATGACCCCATGGTAGTGGCCGTTGGTGGGGAAGAGAGCGAGTTGGACAGGGCTGGCGAACTGGCACTGGTGACACCCCCAACCGTAACAGCACTCATAACAGGAGGTGCCGTAACCACTGGCACTGTGGGTGGGGCAGTCACAGAAGGGGCAGAAGGGACTGAGGGAGGCCTAGGAGGCTTTGCTCCCGGCACTGATGGTGTCCGACCTTTACGGCCTTTGCCACCTTTGCTAGTAGCATCCTCTACTTCAATTTCATCCTTAGGCATCGCTGCCACTTTTGTTAAAAATATTTTTTCTAGAGTCTGTGCCATTAACACTACATCCTCACCCGGCTTATTATACACATAGCAATTAGTAAACATAGTGTTGAAGTCTTGTATACACTCTTTGGCACTCCAATAATATTTATTTTCAAGGCGTTTCTTAATAGTGCCCAAGTCCATAGGGTGCTTTATTATTTTATGGTAGTCAGGTAAATTGAGCTTCATAGCATCCACTGGCTGGTGAAACGGCCAAGCAAACTGGTGTTTCCAAACAGTCTTCATTACTTGTTTCTGGATGTATTGAAGCTGATTTGTAACACGTCCAGGTCTATGAGATGGAGGGGTGAAGGGAGGCTGTACAATGCCATTAATGGGGTCTATGATAGGTTCCTCTCTTGGTGGGGGCTCAACTGTCCCTCCCACCTTAGGGGGAGAGTCCACCTGCATGCCCCCTCCGTTTGTCTCCTCCATAGTTATGTCCCTGTGTAAGAAAAAAAGTGTTAAACAATATCATTATCATCATTATTAGAAGTAGTAGTAGTAGTAGTAGTAGTAGTAGTAGTAGTAGTAGTAGTAGTAGTAGTAGTAATAAAAATAGTAGTAGTAGTAGTAGTAGTAATAAAAATAGTAGTAGTAGTAGTAGTAGTAATAAAAATAGTAATAGTAGTAGTAGTAGTAGTAGTAGTAATAGTAGTAGTAATAGTAGTAGTAATAGTAATAGTAGTAGTAATAGTAGTAGTAATAGTAGTAGTAATAGTAGTAGTAATAGTAGTAATAGTAATAGTAATAGTAGTAGTAGTAGTATATTTACATAAATGTTCTAAATAAACACAAGACTAGCTTCCTTTTTGATAAATTCATAGTTCTTCCTATCAGGTCCAATAACATATATCAATCATTTCATGTCAATACCATTAACTCATATAATGAGCAATGTGTGTAGAAGCAGGATGCAACATCTGGACACTTGCACTTGATATCGCATATATATATATATATACTAATTATAAAAAAAATACTACTGCGGCCACTAAAAAACAAGGCAGTTTAATCCAGTCCCATAATTCTTCTTTGTTCCACACCAATATTTCTAAGTCCCTAAGTGGTGTGGTTTGTTTACCAAGACAGAGGAGTAAAGCCTTAGTTGAACAACCCCACCTGAGGCTGGATGTACAGCACGTCACCTACTGCTTGTGAGTTAGGAAAGCTATGTATATTTCTTGGATAATGCATAGGTGACAGACATGTTTAGTTTCCGGTACAATAACACTGTCTATCTACATACATTTATATACAATTTACAAAGTTTTATCATAACTATTTTATAATCAAACTAGTAATATGTTGTAGCAATCTTATTTTAAATGTTAACTGATCAAGTAATCTTACAAATTAAATTTTTCATCTTTTTTGTATAATTAAGTGTTCTTTTTAGGATTTCATCGTTCAGTTAAGCTTGTGCATTCAATAAGTAAATAGATATACTAGCAAGTCTTTGCAGCTTCACTAATATCATTGTTGCTAAAACGGCCAAATTTCAACCAGATTCAAGACTTTCCATTGATGGATTGTGTTGGAGCAGTTGTGGATAGTAAAGTTGAGCACATCCACCACCTCGTGACTCCTTGTACTGGGTGATGAATCCAGTCAATCAACATTACTCTGCGTATCACCCCCACTAAGACCACAGCTGCATTTGAATAAGGAACTTAACCAAATTCCTACAGAATGGCTTCCTAGGCATCCTGTAGTATTCTTTTTAAAGCTTGAAGTATATTTTCTCAAATCTTACATTGTTTTATTGTTAATAATCAATTTCCTAGAGATCGTGGTTTGAAAGCTGTATTTATCAAATTCATCTTAAAAATCTTGTTTTTTTCCCTTTTTTTTTTTTTTTGCCATTTGAAAGTATTTATTGCCAAGACCCTGTATGCAGAGTTAAAACATATTTTCACAGTAAAGTAACTGATTTCCTCACTTATGTTTATGTCCTTTCCATTTCATATTGATTTTCATTGTCTTTTATGTGAACTTAACATGCTGATTATTTTTCAGTTATTCTAACTCATACACTTCAGCCAATGTTAAGCACAATATGATTATACATTATAAACACGACAGGCTCTCTTACAAGCAAACGGTTTTGATTACCTGGCCACACCACTGCACCCCAATACGGCCAGTCCAGTGCTACATTACCAATCAGCCCAACCACATGATCATACTGAGACTTCAATAACTATGCACCCCTACTCCATGCTCAAAGGCCAATGTGACGGGAGATGAGCACCCAAAGCTACGCGCAGCTACAGTGTGTGCCCCCACTTTACCTACTCCATGCGGGCTAAATCAACAAGCAGTCTATTAAAGGGGAAAAATAGAACAGATCTACTCATCTATACATGACTGGCAGCATTGAATTGACTTAGCATGATTTTTAAGAATAGTAACAATGAACCATGCGAGTGTGCAGGCAAGGAGGAAATCTTAGGTCTCGGTGACACTAGAGAATCATGAAACTTGTATGAGTATCCCCTTGCATAAGAAAAATTTACAGGAATTAAGCTGGAGATATGGGGAAGTCGGGTTGAATTTTGCAGTCTAGGCAGGAGTATGAATGCTGGGGTTTTTTTTACCTACGTAGTAAATGGGATTTTGGACAAACCTCACGTAGTTCTGACTTCATACTATTTTTACACTGTTTAAAAGTTACGTTGTTTGTTTCTTACATCACCCTTTAACTCTCTAAGCAGCAGGTGATGTGTGTGGCAGTAAGTACGCTTGCACCACCACTGTCCTCATTCATGGGGGGAAAAAAATGCACTATGGAAAAAATGGCCGAGTCTAGCAAGACATACCAATACATCACTCACTGGTTCATGTTCCATCGTATTTTACCAAACAGTCTTTAGTCCACATGTTCAAAAGTTTCCCTAACAACAAAACAGCCATGAATGTCCTCCTTCCTGCATTGCAAACATAGGCAATGTAAGCTTTTCTTCTATAATCTTTAGTCCAGCACCTTAGACTTGCTAGTACACTGTTACTGAATTGCTCAAAAATTTTTCTCCCAAATACCTAGCTGACTATTGGGTGCATCTTAACACTTGTAATGTGTCCTACCATTCAGGAAATATGGTATACTTATAATCATTAAATCAAAAAAAGCATGCACCTGTTATTCATGGTATAAATGCCAAACAAAAACTTACAAACTATGAAAATGGGTCCTAACACCCTAATGAAGATATTCTATATAAAATATTGCATACGAACATATTAAGTTACAAGAGCCCATGACTTCCTATTAGGTCTTCTGATTGAGTATGAGGGATGAACAATGGGACAAGACTAGAAATTCAATTAGAAAACAGATAGTTAAGTGAATATAAAGACAGCTTACCTCAAATCCTGTACACTACAGCTAGGTAAATAAATCGCACACATACACTTCTGCCACTTCTCCCTTTCTTTCCCCAAAGCCAGACACAGGCCACTCTCAGCCAATCACAGTTTAGCTTACAAGAGGCAGGTGGAACAGTTAAATGTATCACCAAAGGCACAGTAAGTTAGATAAAAAGGAGCCATTTAAACTTTTCCTTTATTTCAAGTGATTGAGTTATACTGAACCATCAAATCACTGCTGAAGAATATTTCTAAATGACCTGCCATAGATTATTAAGTATACTGCTATTACATTGACATTTACACTGCATATTTAAAAAGGTAATTAAATAATCCCTCTGAACGAAGTAACTATATAGCATATAGTTTTGTTAGGGTTAATGAGAGAGCGCTACCTCTTTCACCAAGAAGCTGCCGTGAGCCAGGATTGAACTCCCAACCTTTAGGCCACGAGCCGAGTACTGTACCAGAGCCACCCGGCCCACAATCCCTGCTTATTTTCATGTTTCAAAAGCGTCCTGGTTCAATTATAGTTATTCAAAGAGCTAAGATGTGGTTGTATCCTAATTGAACTTCCAACTGTTATTCAAAAAAATTTATTTACAATAAATGTTTCTTTTTGAAAATTTTATTTGTCATCAAGCAAATTTTTTTTATAAAAAAACAAATTAAAGTGCTCAATATGCATACCATCATCATCTGGCAATTTTCATTACATTTTGGGTACTGATTATCCTTAGGTTATTGATAATTTCCCGAATATTAAAGCTCTTTTATTGAAGTTGAGTTCAAGTCACTATATGTCAGTTTAATCCTGTAGGTAGCTACAGGCTTTCATCAAAAGGAAAAGTACCAAGGAGATATCCGCCTTCCTATTAACATGTTTAACTATAGATCTTTGAAAAATCTTTAATTCCTCATATAAACTGCAAAGATTTAAGTCTTTAATTCTGCATGAGCAACTCCAAGCATCATGGAAACTCCCACCAACACCTCAGATTCTGTGCCACTACATTACAACCTCTTATACAAATAATAAAAAGCCATAGTGAAGTAGAAACTAACGTTACAACACATTCCACCTACAAAATCAAGAACAAATTCCGACAAACACCATGAAAATTAATCAAAACAGTTGTAACAATGTAACACTGACAAATGATGTCTGATCCTGCAGCTAAAGACAGTTAATACAAATCATAGAAGTTCTCCAGACGACACCACTGACTTATGATCTCGGAGGAATGCCACAAACCTACAAAGAAATAATGAATGGGTCAAGGAATCAAGGCAGGTCATCTTCAAGAACTGAGTGGTATGTGCAATACCTGTCATGAAATGAAAAAACGCAAGTGATTTACATAAGTATGCAAAAGGGTGGAAGAAGAGCATATGAATAACATGACATTAAAAGGGATGAAGTTGTAAGTGGAATTTTTTTTTTTTAATTGAGAAATACAATGGATTGATAAGAGAAGTGTATGGGGTAAGATTCTTAATGAGGATACTTAAGAAAATGTTGATGAAAGAAGAAAAACCATGTTCCGTTCATAGACATGACAATTTAATATTCTTTTTATCTATCAACTATAGTAAGCTTTGTTTACTTCTATATTTGAAAGATCTATAGATAGATATAGATATTTTACAGTTCTAGTAAACTATGCAACTACTGAAGAGCTGTGTGGCAATCATAATCATTTTCTGCCAAGGAACGTGAGAAAAAATGCATTTACCAGCACAACTTTTTATGCTGAAAGCATACCATTAGTGTCAATAAGATGGAGCTCAATGCCTACATAACTACATTAGATGCTTTTAACATGCAACCTGATTTTGCAAGCATAAGTTTAATCCCAAAAAAACATTACAGCATTCAGAAACCTCAGTGCACCTATTGAGAAATCTTAAATATGTCATACATTATCCTGATCTTGCCATGCCGAGCTAAAATCTGAGACTGCGGTGCTATTTGTGTTAGTGTGGAGAGGAATGAATGACTCACTCAACTGTCTTACCTGTCATTACCTCTGAATAATATAGCTACTAATTAATATGTGGTTATTGGTGTCAAAACCAGTACTAGCAAAGTATTTGCTATTCAATGCTACCATTAGCAGCTCAGTAATGGGTATTGCGAACACCAATAATATAAAAATACATCCCTAGCTGAAGATGTATGGAGTAGGCAGAAAGTTATTATGTGGAGTAAAGGCAAGTTTGCTTACATTGAACAAAAATTATTTCCAAAACTTGGCAAAGGAATCTAAAAATATAATTTATATCAGAGAAAGTCAAGTTGCTATGGGGAAAAGTAAGGTGATGTTTTACAAGAAGATCAAGTTAATTACTTATTTTACATAGCATTAATTAAAGCAATAGTTGAGAGCCAAAAGAAATGTGTAGCAAGAATGAAAAGAATTCATGGAAGACAGTAATGAGTGTAAATATATTCCTGGTCCATTCCATGTAGCTATGGAAGGAAATAAACTAGAGAGCATTGCAGTAAGGCAAGAAGTAGGGTCATTATGGCTATGATTAAAGGAAGAAAATTAAATAAAATAGACACCTAGGGGTAGTATGATAATATATACATATTTCTGACACTGAAGTCAAACATTAAAGTAATGGATAAGAGTTACTATGATGTGATGTGGGTAATGAATCCAGAAAGTACACACTGAAGGGGCTTGGTGTCTAGTATAGGAGAAGGAATGGAAGGTGAACATAAAGAGATGGTGAAATAAACCAATTAGAGACACCTTGTTCACCTTGAGAAAATGGGTGAGTGAGATGACAAGATGGACATACCAGTGTTAGATAGATGTTGTGCTTGTCAAAGAATAACTTGTAAATTGAGATTGATGAAATACTTGAGATGAGTAAGGGGGAGGGGGTGGCAGGGCATGGCAGCAAAGAATATAAAAAAAATACAAAATTAACAAATATATAAACAAAAGCAGTTGAATACTATTATGTCATGGGGGAGTGCCTAGAAAGGGTGCCAAGAGAATAAGATATAGTATAACATGAAAAATAAGGAGAAAATAATTTCATATAATAGTATTATTGGTTCCTACACATTATTTTCTACAACGGACCAGATTCAAAGTATTGTTATACTACATCATGCGAGTGTGCATCAGTGTGTAGGTGTAGCAATTAATTAACCTTAGCATGAATATAACAAAAAAAAATGTTATCTACATAAAAAAGCAATACTATTACAAAAAGTAACATGTATGAACAAAAGTTCACCAATTTCTACCAGAGAAAAGATAGTAACATTCTTAGAACTCAAAGAAACATGTGATTAAATAGCGCAACATATCAATAAACAACCAAATTAATAAAACAATAAATATTACATAAATTGAAGTAAAACATTACCTAAGTAAGGAAAGGCAGACCAATAGAAAGAAGATAAATCAGATTGTCAGTAGTTTAAGAACAGCAATGAGCTCAGTTTAAGTGTTACGGTTTATTAAGTTGTTCAAAATAACAATTACACAAATAGTATCAATGTTACAACTAATGTTATTTCACACTACCACCAAGATAAAGCAACCCTGTTTCTGCATTTAGCTACGATAACATGATTTTTTATAACAATGATTGGAAAAACAAATATGTCATCGGTTTTGTGTTAGTCATTATTCTTTCCAACAGAGCAGGTGGAACCGGTGTGACCTAGATATAGTTAAGTCGACTACCTAGCAACCCTAGCTAATCAGTTGAGGAGAACATGGGAAATAAGGTAGCACGTGGTTGACAGTATAGAAGGTACGGTTGGTCCTGTCCATGTACAGAACTTTTCAATAAGCCAACCTATTCGAACCTAACCAACCCAACCCAACCTAGAGCATGATATATGATACGAGAGACAGACCTCATCGTGTGTTTGTTTACAAACAAATCTGCACACGTGCAGGACCAACTGAGCTGCCAGACCAATCCCACCACCCACCACATGAACAAAGAATGTTATAGATTAAACTGTGACCCCAACACCAACTCCAGACACAGGTGGTGGTTCAATAGCCTCACTAGACTAGACACATAGTAGGTACTTATCATGTCATGGAGTCGGATATAGCTACTTGCTTGTGTTACTCCCTTTTTTAAACCCTTAGTAATGCTCATTCAAAAACAAAATATTGATATTTAGTTAAGGGATATAAAGTGCAAAATTCAAAATCCACAGATATTCATCCATCAACCAGTATCATATAAAAATCATAAATGATAAATAAATAAAATAAATAAATAAACCAAGGGATTCTTTGATACAGAGTATAAATAGCAAAATATACCATCTATAATTTGCTTAGTCCCCAACAAAGTATACATAACCTATTTAACAAGTAGTAAAGGGATAACCTTGGGAACTTGACATCTGCCACAAGTGTAGCAGACTGGTACAATACCCACAGTAACAGATGTAGCAGACTGGTGTACAACGCAAGGTAACAGATGTACCTTTAACAACTATCGTGATGGAAAATGATGGTCAGAAACTTTTACCAAACTGAATGTAATGGTTTCACAGATATTAAAATGTTTGATTAATTAATTTAATTTAATTCATCATAGCCGGGTGTTTATCATTCCCATGTATAGAAGAAGGGTGCTAGTAGATTGGTTCACATTGAAAATTTATATTTCTTCCCTAAAACTAACCTAATAAAGGACATAAAAGTACTAGTTTTATTCAAGCAGTTACTGAGAAAATGTTTACCAGTGTGGAAGTGTTTTTAATTTGCATCTAAAACCATTACCTACTTTGAGCCATTTCAAATAAACACTACAACTAATGTGCATATCATGACTGCTGTTGAACTTAATATATTTCCCTTTTTAAGTAAATAGATTGATAAGTGAAAATCATATTGACGTGGTGTATATAATTTAAAAGGAAGGACACCTGCTATTAATACACTCTATTATTAATCCTTATTATATCAATTTTCAAGAATGTTTAGGGTTCCTAACATCACATACTTCAATGTTATTTATGTTACTGGGAAGAAATATAACATTGAGCATGGTAGTTAGGTTACGTGTGTGTGTGTGTGTGTGTGTGTGTGTGTGTGTGTGTGTGTGTGTGTGTGTATGTATGTATATGTATATATTATATTATATATATATTATAAAAGAGTGATAAATCAATGATATGATAGGAACCCATATAAATTAATGTAATAAGGAACAGCAACACTGAAATTTTACCGGAAATGCCTCAAGATCAGATGTGTTTAGTAATGCCTCCAGTCTCATTTTACAGTCAGTCAGTAGTCCTCTAGAACCACGTTGCTCACTAGCCACGACTAATGTATATAATCAAGCCAAACCCACACCACTATACAGCATAGACCTTAGTAGCGTGCATTTCAACCCCCCTTGACAATCATGCATTTCCACAACCACCACATCCTCTTTGTTGTATTTCAAGCTTTGACTCTATACTTGCTTACTTGGTTTACTTATTACTTTATCTACGTGTAATTTTCTATTCAATGCACAGACAAAAATTAGGGTGTCAAGTACATTTAATTATTTGTGGCTGGCAAGGCACTGAGCAGAAATTTTACCCATCACCCCTTCGAAAGCAAGTCACTATATCTTTTAAATCTACCACCCATAAACAAGGTTAGGTTAGGTTGGAAAATAATTATTGTTATGGTAAAGTAATTTAGGAATGTTCAACACCCATAAAAACTTATGTAATAAGTATTTACAGCCAATACCATATAATTATAAAAATATGATCAGTGATAAGTGAGTAAGTTATGTAATGTATAATCACCCATATTAATTTTCACAGAAGACTCCTGGAAGAGGTTTTTAAGACTGTGACTGAGGCTCTGGATGACTAACATTATATTATGTGGTCGAGTGGTGATTATGGTCGAGGCATTTACTTTCTATCCCCATTGCATATTCAAATTTTTGTTTCTAACCTAACCTAACCTATCCACACCCAATCGAGTTTCCTTTCAAATTCAATCACTGAACTAGCATTAACCACCAAAACTCAGGTACACATGGATCCCAGCCCTTAAGTATGGGATAAATACTAGTTACCATTTAAAGCTAACTATAACCAAGGCTTCCACTCCTCTTGCCAAACTAATTATAAGGAAACTTGACCGAATACAAACGTTTGAAATCATTAATTTACTCTAAACACAAAATTATCAACAATGCATTGAATGGACTTTCATACACTGATCATCCTTGCACTGAAACTAACAATGCACACACATACTGTTGCATATCACAGGGATTAATTCAAATTTCCATAACTTCCATTCTTGCTTGTAACCGTCAAAATATTGCTCCTGATGATAGAATGAAGCCCGTGAGGTTATTATATTGGATGTTAGATGGGTTTGTGGGGTTATGGGGGGTAGCTTATAGGTAACGGACCAATTTGAATGCAAGGAAACAACAAACCTTTCAAATGTGTGGCTTCCAATCACTCACATTACTACTTCACATTCAAAAGCACACATATATGCTTCCCGCGCACAGCAATGCCAAGGAATAACTGCCTAGATCACACTCACTGGGTTTGAATCACTAACCTAACTGACCCCACACGGGAGCTCGGCCTAGCAGTGTTCAAACTATGGCTTACTCGCTTTATAGAAGTACACACATCAATAAGTTTCTTGGAGGGACAAAGAAAATAATGTGCCTTGCCGTGCATAATAGCGGGCACTGATTGCATAACCTTATTAACGGTTTTTGCAAAAATATGCAACCTGGGTCAATAACAACCTTTCTACAGAGTCATACCCTCCATCTTTACAGTACATCAACCACACTTGTAATACTCACAGTCTAGTCTGCCCAGGAATCATATTCGCTACGAGAGAAAAGCGAAGAAACAATACAAACGGACTCACAACAAACCCCGAGTCAGTCCTGGGACGGCGCACGGAGCGTCCCTCACCTCACACACGACGTTTTCTCGCCACTCAGACAGTTCCCATCACCACTGATCATGCGAACACAGTCTGTGGCCTTTCGTGCACAAAGTGACACACTGGAACAATGTACACTCGCATTGCAACGTTAGCAATCACCACAAAACTTCAAAGGCAGTGGCTCTAGCGTCGGCCATAACGGCTTTGGTTTCAAAATGGCGGGTAGAGCAGCTCAGAGGCGCCGGGACCCGCGCACTAGAAGGACGCCTCTACACCGCTCTCCCCGCATGTTCATCACTGTAACACCTCACCTTCACATCCTCTACACACTCTAGAACAACTTTGGGTCATTTTCTTGCGAGAAATTCATTGGGATGTTCTAAAACGCGATACCCGTTGAGTGGTTTTCCTACAGTTTTCCTAGAGTTATGGCTGACTCAACTTTTGACGCAGGGAACCCACGCTCATATTACTATGGGCCGTGTGCCATTATACTCCAACGTAGACCAACTCTAATAATCTAGTACCCTCTGTTGACGGGAGTCGGTGTGTGCTGATAGCCGTGGTGGGCAGGATGACTACGGCCGTCCATGATTATTAGAGATATCTGGCGGTGACGCAGCGCACACACAGCCTCTGCACCGCCGCCGCCGCCACACACAGCCCCGCGCCAAGTCGCTGCCTCATTGGTCGATCACAGTCACATGACCACCACGCAACCTGTCCCAATACCTCATAATCACTCATGGACACAATTTATTCACCTTCTTTCCCAAAACTGATGCATTTCGATTCGTAAAGTGGCATCCAACATATAATATGACGTCTGTGTGCCGCCCAGCCTGGCCCTGAGGAGCACCGTGAGGAGCGTCTGCACCCCATCAGCCTCACAACATCATGGCCGACTTGACGTCACACAAGTTCCAATTATTTGAAGGGTCGCCAAACACTCCCCTATCACTAACTCTTTTAAATTCACGAAAATCTATCTACATAAATATTAGTTAAATCAGAGGGGTAAATCAATAATGTTATCGCTTATTGTGATGAGATAATGTGCAGGAATTAGTTTTTTTCAAAATGGTCAAGTTTGTATTGTTGTGTTCCAGCGCGGTGCTCACATGGCAGTGTTTTGTTGTTGCGTTGTGGGTGGATGAATGAGCGGTGAGTGAAGCTAAAGAGCGTGTCTACTCTTGACTTGCCCCACAGGTGAAACTTGTGTACTGCACATTCATTTCATGTAGCATAACCGTGTGATAAATTCGTGAGTGAGAGACAGTCATTAAACACATGATTAACGTATACATTACCAGTTTGTTGTCTAATACTTTATAACTATCTTACCTGGTTGACGTAACTGGTTAGCTTTTCAGGTAGCTACCTAAGTGGTGTAATGTTTTTAATATAGGAAAACAATCTGTATTAATTTGACTTTAAACGGCACCAGTTTAAATAGAGTAAATTATGAGAGAACTTGAAGTATTGAAAAACCTTAGTTTTTCAGGAACCATTGCGTCATTATTTGATCATAATCGAACTCTACTACTATATAACTACTTTTACCATGTAGCTAAGTCCTTGACCGATCGAAGATCCGGGAGTTATGGATAAATAATTTCCAGTCTTGGATATTAATGTAGAATTATGGTCTCCACTCAAATACTTGAAACAAGGTGATATATTACTCACCTGGGTACCGCAACCATTCATTGTTGCTCAACCAAAGGAGTAAGACTTGGTCAGGATCTGCTGACATGCTAGCCAGCCCTAATTTTTGTGTTAAGTTTAGGAGGTTAGGTTAGGTTAAGCTTCGTTGATCCCAACCTGACGTACTTTTTACCGGTCTAGAAAAATAATGGAATGAAAAAGTAAAATTTGCATGACTTATGCTTAACCTAAAACCTAACTGAGCTAATCAAACATGACCTTAACTTAACCTAACCTCTAAACCTGGAATGGACATGTCAGCTGTTGGTCTGAGTGTAAGGATTAACATTATGATTAATTTGCAGAAGATGATTCTCAAGTAATTTTTTAAGGAAACTTAGCTTTTTCCGGAGTTTTTAATATGATTTAATATGCATATCTGGGGCAAAACGCTTCTTTCCGATTTTCCCCCACAAACCTGCAGTATGAGTGAGCTCTTAAATCAATCGAAGCACATAAAAACCACTAGAAAATTTTATTTCCCTTAGCTATAAGAAATTAACCTAACCTAAACTTAGGTAAAGATTTGTATTAACTTGTAACCTATTTTTGGACAAATTTTTTTTTTTATCAAATTTTACCGGTTGAATTGCAATGAGGTTCTCAAGTGATTCTATGGTGTGTTGACTTGTGGAAAGTCTCTTTTATACTCACTCGGTGAAAGAACGCAGCTTTTCTGTTTTCTTCTTCGTAACTTAAACTTACTAAGTATGTACCACCAAACCTACTTTCCTGATAGATATTCAGTTTTTTTTACAGTTTAAGGTCAGTAACATAACCCTGGCTCCAAAGCGAGAGGCAAAATCTAAGATGGGTTTAATATCTGAGCACAGGAGAGGCATTGTGTGTATAGTCTGTAATAGTAGGTCACTGATTTGTTTGTTCTCAACTAATCAACTAGTTCTCAACAGTCCTCTCGGACTGGCAGCAGCGGTGGACCACCACAGCTGTGAGGAAGACCCTCTAAATTCGACCAATAAAAAATGCATTCCATATATTTGATTATTATATTCAACTTTAAGTGTGGACTTTAGTCTGTTTATACAGTTTTAGTGTCCATATTGGTAGATTATGATTAGTTTTTGTATTAAAATTTAATATTTTGCTTCTTTTTTCAGGGCTTCTGCTTACTAAAGGTATTAATGAATCACCATATCCACCATGACTGAGGAACAGAGATCAAATGATAACTCCTCGAGTACGAAACCTGCAAGTCATACTCTAGTAAGTTTTTTTTCCCCATTAATATGTAGGATGAGCGACTGCTTGACTTTTTACTCAATGGAATGGAGATTCTACTCTTAATTCCATTCATGTTGATAATAAGGCAGTGGTAGTACATTCTCTCTTGTGTAATGTACTCCTGCCACTTTGCCACTTTCTTTGTGTATATTTATCCATCCCTGTAAGTGTTTAGCAATCAACCCAGTACAAGTAATACCTTAAAGGACCAGGGAACTGACTACCAGCCTGGGGCAAGGCATCAAAAGTTATCATCACCATTTATATGTGTGATTTTTCTAGTTATATACTATACCTATATATTTTTTCATATCAGACTCCTTGTGTTATGCATTATTCTTTTATCAGTGACTGTGATATACATTATTATGATTATAGATATGCCTTGTTTAATTCTGGCATCAAATATTACAGAAACCAAATTATATGCTAAAGTACACACTATCAGGCCACTCCAAAGCTATATCATCAGTGAAGTTCAGTCCTACAGGAGATTGGCTAGCAAGTTCATGTGAGTATCCTAGTTTGTTGTACATTGTGATATTAATGTGGAAGGCAAGGTGATGGTGTTTTGAGCGGAGTAAAAGTGGAGTGGTTATTTTCATTGCCGGTATAGAGAAGAATTGAATCCAAATTATTGTCAAATTGGGCTGAATGGGAAAAATGGAAGAGGTACATGAATTTAAGTATCTTTGAAAGGCATTTAAAAGTAATGAAAGCGTGAATAAATTTTAACTTGTCAACTATAGGTAAAAAAATAATTAAATGTTATCTCTTGAGGTGAATTCTTAGAAACAGGCATCAGATATAGATATATTGATAAATCTATTTAAATAAATATATCCACATCCTTTGGGTAATTTTTGCTAAAATTAATATTTTGTATCATAGACAGAGCCATTATTGACCTGTTATTTTGGTAAGCATTACTTAGTTAGTTATTAGTCCTTAATATGCTTAAACGCACAATTTTCATGTTTTTAAATTATTTTCTATTTCTGCAGCTGCTGATAAAGTCATCAAAATATGGGGTGCATATGATGGAAAATTTGAAAAAACACTCTCTGGTCACAAGCTAGGAATCAGCGATGTGGCATGGTCACATGACAGTCGGTTGCTCGTTTCAGCCTCAGACGACAAGACACTCAAGATTTGGGAACTTGCATCAGTAAGTCGATGGTTATGTTGAACAATGTGGTAATATTGATATGCCACTAAAAAATGTTTTATGTGCCTCAAGTAGGATAACAAGACTAAAGACCATACATTGCAGAAGTCAGTTCTCTCTCTCTCTCTCTCTCTCTCTCTCTCTCTCTCTCTCTCTCTCTCTCTCTCTCTCTCTCTCTCTCTCTCTCTCTCTCTCTCAGATCAAGTATACAGATGAGGGAATGCTCATTTGTTTTGCAGAATGCCAGACTGAGCTCCAATATCTTCTATAATATCCCATGAAGGGATACAATATAGACATGGGCAAGCTCCTACTGCTGAGGTCACACTTGTATATGCAACTCCCCCTACTTCAAATTTGAATGGTTGTTAGGAGGGAGGGGAAGGGAGTTGAGGGAGCTGGGAATGGTTCCTTTTCTTCACAACAGATATTCTCAGTACTTGTCATGTTTGTTTGCTTGGTCTATTGTTTTTTCCATTACATCCATAATATTTCGCATATATATGCTCCTGTTTGATTAAATGCATTCATCAAATTAAAAATCCCTTAATGTTACTCTTTATCTCATGGGATACATTTAGATCCAGTTATATTCAGAATAACTTTGTTTACAGGGAAAATGTGTGAAAACGCTGAAAGGACACAGCAATTATGTGTTCTGCTGCAACTTCAATCCCCAGTCAAATCTTATTGTTTCAGGCTCTGTAAGTAACTATCATTACTTCTGAAGAAAATTTTTTTATGATAAATGTAAACATATTGTAGATTGATATATGTGAGTCAGTTATAGGATTTTCCACACCATAACTTACCGATTAAATATTTCAGTTTGACGAGAGTGTACGGATATGGGATGTTAAGACAGGCAAGTGTCTGAAAACCCTACCTGCACATTCTGATCCAGTCAGTGCTGTTAACTTCAATCGGGATGGAACCTTAATAGTTTCCAGCAGCTACGATGGTCTTTGGTATGTTGGTTCCTTAATTTTATTTATTTTCTATTTATTTATTTATTTTTATTATTCTATCTTTTTTTTTTCTTCTATTTATCATATTTTCCTTTTACAAGTTTACCAGTGTACACCACCTTGTAGCATGGCATTGAATGGTGAACTGCTCAATGAGTTAGAATGTTTTAAATTATTAGGATCAAAGATTACTGTAGATTGAGGAATAGAGAGACAGGTAAAGTCTAGGGTCTGATGTAGGAAAGGTGTTGGGAGAAATTAAGAAAATGTTAGGTTGTAGAGCGATGATAATTAATGTAAAGAGAAGGTTGTATGAAGGAGTAGCTGTACCAACTCCACTATATGGGGCTGAAGCATGAAGTATGGCAGTTGCAGAGATTAAATGTAATGGAGATGAAGTTTCTGAGGAGTATATGTGGACCGAGTGAGGATTTAGGTGTGAAGGAGAACTGGTGTTACGAGAGAGTTGGCTGGTTGAGCAGAGCAGAGTGTGTTGAGGTGGCTTGGACACATGGAGAGAATGGTGGAAGAGCAGTTGGTGAAGAGAATAATATGATACGATGTGAGAGGTGTGAGGTTGAAAGGAAGGCCACGAACAGATTGTATGGATGGTATGAAGCGCATTGAATGAAAGAGGAATATCTGTGGAGCAAAGATGGATGATTGTGCATGATAGAAGTGAATGGAGAGCAGTGGTGAATGCATGAGAAAGCACGCTGCTTTGACAACCTGTGAAAGAGGTTCACAAACATTGCATCTGGTGTGACCATTGGATCATATCTGGTGTGGAGAGGGAGAGAGGCTTGAGTTAACTATGAAGTGGCAGAGGTAAACCTTGCGAGCCTGTTATGTATAAGACCATTGCCCTGGACCCCAATTTGTGTGACTGACCTGACGTGTTGTGTTGGCCTGGGTGCACTTTTCTTATCCTCTAGGAGCTCAGTGAGAGGAGTGTATGTATATGTATGCATGGGTGTGTGTACATGCATCTTATCTCGGCTATCTTCCTCTTTATGGGGATAACAGCTTGGTATATATAGATAGATTATTATACTACCACCATATTCCCTGTGGGTCGTAAAAGGCGACCAAAAAGTAAGGAGCAAGGGTCTGGGAAGCCCTTCCTCTGTATTCTATCCTATAAAAAGACAAGGCACTGAGGGGAAGAGGAGAGTAATATCTCCCCGAACCCTAAACACCTTGTCTTGGCTATTCCCCCTTGAGGGGTATTAAAGCCAGGTGTATAGATAGAT
The DNA here is from genome assembly GCA_029783475.1 of Metacarcinus magister. NCBI lineage: Eukaryota > Metazoa > Arthropoda > Malacostraca > Decapoda > Cancridae > Metacarcinus > Metacarcinus magister. The sequence goes on along the minus strand of JAPQNM010000005.1, from coordinate 10,984,271 downwards.
TATTATTATTGTTGTTGCTATTATGTACCTCTATGGTTCCCCCATGAAACATGAAGAAAAAGGGATAATGAAAAACCAAAGACTAAAAATTTGTTTTATTAAATATCTATAATTGCTTACTGTTCTTTTTTCTACTTTTTTCAGTCGTATTTGGGACACCACCTCTGGCCAGTGTCTAAAAACTCTGATTGATGATGACAATCCACCAGTATCCTTTGTGAAGTTTTCTCCAAATGGAAAATATATTCTTGCTGCCACCCTTGATAACACCCTCAAGTTATGGGATTATAGTAAAGGAAAATGCTTGAAAACATACACTGGTCATAAAAATGAAAAATATTGTATCTTTGCGAATTTCTCTGTAACTGGAGGGAAGGTGAGTGCTTGCTTGTAAACAGTGGAATCGTACATTTGCTATGTTGAGTTTGGTGATTTTGTATATGGCAACATGCTACCAGGCTTCGTTTTTGGCAACCAAATTATTGCATTTGGTGACAGTAGGTAGTATTCAATAATGATTTATAGGGGGGGAAATTGAGTTATAGGCCACAAATTAAGCAAAAAGGAGGGTGACTTGTGTACCTATTCACATTTTCCTCGATGTTTCAACTACTTTTCACATTTGGTGATTTCAAGTTTGATGAGGTTATTTTGGCATCAATTAGTCCTCAAATGTGCAGTCTTACTGTAACTTTTAAAATTAAACTTGCAAACCATACCTTTCAATGAGAATAATGTGATCAAATATTTTTCAGCACATATAAGGAAACTAGTGTAATAACTATTTCATTGTTTCAGTGGATTGTTTCTGGCTCAGAGGACAACTTCATCTATATATGGAACCTGCAAACCAAAGAAATTGTGCAAAAGCTTGAAGGCCATTCAGGTAATATTGCAGTACACCATAGCTAGAATAGTGCAGTGAGATAGTTTAAATTTTAACCAGTAAGTCATATGTATATGGTATAGTATGAATGGTGTGTCTGCATGTGTATAAGATTGCCATGGTGGGATCTGCTGAGGTGTGCAGTGTAAGAGTGGGAGGTGGGATGAAAATATATGTGGCTTTAGCAGAAAAGAGGCATGATTATGAAGTTTGTCTGCAGAGTATGGATCAGGTGTCATTTAAGAAATACCGAGAAAAAGTGAGTGCAGATGAAAGGGGGGTAGGAAGATGACTGAATATTTCCAGGCGATTAAGACGTTCTGGAAGGATGTACGGAGGATAGAGAAGGGAACATCTAGAAATGAAGAAAGGTTGAAGGCAGAGGATGGTACACAAATGGTTGAAAAAGAAGCAGTATGTGAAAGGAGGAACTTAAGAGCTAATGGGAATATAGGTAAAGTAATTATATACACGAGAGATTGATGATAGAAGGATGAATGTTGTGTTGAATGGTGAACTGTTTGATAATACTTATGATATTTAAGGTCCATGATTACTGTAGATGGAGGAATAGAGACCGAGTCATATATCCAAACAGTCAGATATATTTGTAGGTGACATACATAACAGTTCAAATGTCATGCAAGAAATGCTTCAACATTTACACATGGTATTTGAAGCTCACTTCACCAAGAGGTGAAAGGATAAAACTATATTATATGTGTAAAAATATATTAATATAGTACAGGAAATATTGATTTGCATTAACTATTTTTGATATATGTATTTCGTTCCAGATGTTGTTTTGTGCACAGCCTGTCATCCAACTCAAAATATCATTGCATCTGGAGCATTGGAGAATGACAAAACTATTAAACTTTGGAAGAGTGACACTTGAAAAATTATTATAAAGACAGTGATACAAAATATCCTTAGAATTTTATGACTTTCTTATGTGGAAATACTAGAATGTTAGTGGGTGTGAAGTACAACTTTTCTGTAGTTTATTTTAAGAACACCAGTGTTATTTTTTAAGTCCTATGAAAATTTAATGGACATGTTTATATTGTATGATGTTGGAAAATAAATATTAAGGAAGAAAATTAAGTATACAGTTAGCTCAGTGAAGTGAAAAAAAAAAAAGGATTTTGACCATGCAAAAGGTTGGTAATTATTATGTATTTTATGCTTTAAACTAGTTGTACAAAATGGAAAAAAAGTGTCAGTCTCTTTGAAATTGGCAGTTATATTGAATACACAGATTTCATACAAGTAAAGAGTTCTTATTGTCCTAGTGTATGTTTGATTTGTATAACCTAGAAGCCAAGGAAATCATCTGGTTTTTAAAAGTAGGAGGGGAACATTATGACAAAGCAAAGCCAGCTTATGCAGATGGGAGGTTCAGAAATTTTGAAAAAACAAATTGCCACCCCCGAAATTTCCTTCCTTCTAAGAAATTAAATACACTAACAGTACGTTTAAAAAATCATGAGTATAAGTTCTGGCATTCTGACCGTGTCACCTCCCTCGCTCACTATTTAAAATTCACAAAAGTAAGTAAATAAAAGTGACTTACATTAGATTTTTTTTCCTAGCCTCAATTTTCATTTTCATGCCCCCCCCACACACACTCCGAAAAATATTCCTGTGTGCGCCTTTGCTGGCAGTCAATGACAGGCCAAGCAGAGGTTATAAGGGGAGAGAGAGAGAGAGACAGGACTTCAGAGAGAAGAGAGGGACACACGGAAAGAGAGAGAGGCAGGACTTCAGGGAGAACAGAAGAACTCACAGGGAGAGAGAGGTAGACTGGAGAAGAGGTTGGCCCAAAGTATATATACTATATTATAGTATATATACTTTGGGTTGGCCAGTCTGGAACAGGAGAGGAACACAAGACAGTCAGAGACAGTGGACAGCACAGAAGAAGAAGAGGAACACAGAGGACAGAAGCTGCTGTTGTGCTGTGATGAGACTGTGCTGTCGTGTGCTGTGTTGAGACTGTTACAGGGTTCCATACTGCGTTAATGCCAAGCCTAGGAGTGGAAGGTCTTCCCTTCTTCTTTCCCTCCTCCCTCTTTCCTTCCTTTCCTTCCTTCCCTTCCTTCCTCCTCTCTCTTCCTTCCTTCCCTCTCTCTCTTCCTTCCTTCCCTCTCTCCCTTCATTCCTTCCTTCTTAAATCACTTGAATACCTGTTATCATCTGTTATTTTCCTTTGAACTGATATCCTAGTAATTCTGTGTACGTAATCGACATGTTCCCACAACTCACACACACACACACACACACACACACACACACACACACACACACACACACACATAAGAACATAGGAACATAAGAAATGAGGAGACTGCAAGAGGCCAGTTGATGACCTACACGAGGCAGTTCTTTGTCTCCCACCCTTGGAATAATCTAATATTTATCCATCCCACCTGTCATCCCTATCCATACTCTGATCCAACCGTCTTTTAAAGCTATCTATTGATTCACCACTTACTACGTGTCTACCCAGCCTATTTCAATCGTTCATCACTCTGTTAGTGAACCAATATCTATCTATGTCTGTCCTGAATCTAAGTTTTCTAGCTTGTACCCATTTCCGCGTGTCCTATCCTGACTACTAATTTATAAAACCTGATCAATGTTTCCCTTATTAATCCCTTTTACCCATTTGAAAACCTCAATCATATCCCCTCTTGCCCTCCTCTCTAGGGAGTGGAGATTAAGACGTTTTAACTTATCTTTGTAGGGTAAATATCTCAGCCCCTGAATCATCTTAGTCATTCTTCTCTGGACTGCCTCCAAGAAGCCTATATCCTTCCTATAATAAGGGGACCAAAATTAAGCTGCATAATCTAGGTGGGGTCTAACTAGCGCTAAATACAACCTCAGAATGACCTCAGAACTCCTATTTGTCACACACCTACTAATAAATCCCAGTATTTTGTTGGCCCTATTTCTAGCTATAATACACTGTTCCCTGGGGCGCAAGTTACTGCTTACTTGAACTCCCGAGTCCCTCACACTATGTTAACACACACACACACACAACCCCCAACACACACAACACCAAACTCCATATATATATATATACGTGATATGCAACACCACTGGTGCCCTAAGTATTATAATTATTCATCGGAAACACAATCAGATTACATTGCCTGGCGTCAGCTGAGTGTGTGTCTAGGGATATGCTCCTATCCGGTATACCAATATACCGGCATTTTCGAGGCGGTATTACAACCATTAGAAGCCCTTCGGTATACCGGTATTTTTGTCGATATTTGTCGATTCGCCAGCCTGTCAGCCCTTCAGCCCACCATAACACACTCACAACAATACACACTCACCTTCATCTCTATCCTTGTAGGTCACCATGTTCTAACACTTCTTTTACTGTACCTAACATACACTAATTAACACTCTTGGATGTAAACAAATAATTACGGTGTTTTTTTCTCATTTTTTCATTGTTTTTTCCGTTTTTCTTTTTTCTATGGCTTATTTAGGGTTTACTTTCTGTTTGAATAATTTGTATATATTCTATTATATGATGTATACTGGTTTAATTTCATTATTATTGCTTTATTCTATTATTTGATTTTATGATTGACCTTAGAAATAAACATTTTTCATGAAATAAATACGAATCAAATATAACAAATGTTTATGTAGGGAACAGTTAGGTATTTCAGACGATTTTTTAAAGTATATATAATTGCTTTCCTGTGTATAGTAATAATCTCAATTTTGGTTTAATATATACGTGATCCACCAGCCAACACACGGCCGCTGTGGCAACCGCCACCTAGCGTTGTTGATGTTCTTATATTAGGTTACTTACGCATAATAGGTAATGTTTTCTTTATATCCCTCCACTATTAATGGTGAAGAATGATGTGTTACTGCTTCTCCATGCCTCAAAATGACATGTAGAGGAACAGGGAAGGTTTAAAACGAAGAAATATTATCACCAGGTCAAAGGTCGGCCCTGCCAACCCCTGCCGCCCTTCCCTACAGATACTACAGGGTCACACTCACCTGTCCTGCCACACCCCTGCCACGTAAAGCTGGTAGCGTGTTGATATATAAGTTAATTAATTATGTAAAGTGTAAATACTTATATGAGTGTTGTGTTACAGGGTTTTTCTTACGGAGAGGAAACTTACCCTGTGCCTTTTGCTTGAGTATGTTTAGTGTTAGGATGTCTTAGAGATGGAATGTGTTAGAGGTAGGATGTGTTAGTAGTATTGTGTTAAGGCAGAAAAGGCTGACTTTAGCCCGTGCCTGGAAGGAGTAAGGAGGAGTGATTCCCTCCCTTACCGGATTTATGCCCGGTGTTTATATTACCATGTTTGTTTTGAAGGTTAAATATATTTGTTGTTGAGTGATGCCTCAGTTTTGTTACTCCCTCAGTAAATTCAGTGCCTTTTAAGTGCTATTAACATCTTAATACTATTATACGCTCGGTCTGTAGCTCGCTACCATAACAACTACCATCAACGCTACAGGGTGAGAAGGGAGTGACATTACAGTAGTAGTAGTAGTCTCTCTCTCTCTCTCTCTCTCTCTCTCTCTCTCTAACAAAATTATATCCCTTCTATAGTACGGTGACTAAAACTACACATGCATAGTCGAGGTGAAGTCTAACTGACGCTAAATACAACTTCAAAATAACCTCAGCACTTCTACTTTTAATACTTCTAGCAATGAATCCAACCAACCTATTAGCCCTATTTCTAGCCTCAATACTGTTTTCTGGGACGGAGTTCTGAGCTAACCTGAACACCCAAAACCCTCTCACATTCTGACCTATTCAGCATTACTCTGTTTATATTGTACTTGTTTTGAGGATTTTCCCTACCAATATTCATTACTTTGCACTTGTCAATATTAAAATCCAGCTGCCACTTAACCAGCCACTCGTTTAACCTATCTAAATCCCCCTGCAAGTCTTTTACATCAGACTCGGATCTAATAATCCTACCTATCAATCTAATAATCCTCACTATCAATACAAAGATGTTATTACTAAAAAAAGGTAAAATACAATAATCAACATTTGCTGGTTCTAAGAATAATGATTGATGATTAATCTCATTTAAGTAAGTAGCTTTGGGATGCAGTATTTTTTTGCTGTTTGTAACGTTTCGCAGTTTTTTGGTCAATACAACTATTATATAGATAAAATTAACAAAAACTTATAAACAAAAATCTTATACATATACATTAATATCAATTGAAAATCCAATTATTGATAGAGTGTGAGAAGCCTGACTATTGTTTACATGGGAGACACGTGGTGCCAGTGGTTGGCATGGCAGGCTGTAGCGCTCTACGCCGCTCTCTTCGTAAACTCTGTCATAAAGATCAAACATGCAATTCAACACTAAAAAAACATCTAGAAAAGAAGGTAAATATTGTTGTAGTTTCCTTTTGGTTTGGTTCTTATATTTAGTCAGTAGGTAGGTTGAACTCTGCACTGAAATTTCACAACCACAACCTAAAGTTGCAGGTCTGGTTAATAATTTCCTTAAATCTGCTTTATTTTGCTGTCCACATTTGATGATTAAACATTTTGTTACCCATAAATGTCCCATTATTTAATTTGAATCAACATTCTGGAATATGGTTATGTTGGTGACGCATTATATCGATCCAACATTGATGGACAGACAACATGCATCTCAGTTCAAGAAAAAAAATTGGTATAGATTCGTAAGACGACCCATTCGATATCTGCTTACCGTTATAATGCTCTGCAAATTCAATTTCAGATACTTGTTCAGATCACCTCAAACAGTTATGCCGCTGAATTACAGAAAATAATACAATTTGTTTTTTTCCTTCGCTTCGAAAAATAATGTTTAGTTTGGTTTGAACAAGGTTCAAGGAAAGATTAAAAGAAATGCAACTGACAACATTATAAAAAAGAAGAGAAAGAGGAGACTTAATTAATTAATTATTAACAGAGGCTAGATATTTAGGAAGAACAAACAACAACAGGCCTGCTGGCCCTTACGAGGCTGTTTGTGAGACTACACTATCTACTCTAGAGTGAAGGATACAGGATAGTAAGGGTGAAGGCTTCTCTCCCCAGCCATGGCTGGCAGGGAAAGGATATTTGAGGGGACAAGAAAAAATTTGCAAAAAGGAATTTGCAAAAAAGTACAGCTTTTCCGAGAGAGGTATAGATACTTGGAATGGATTGAAAGAAGAGGTGAATGGCAAAAAATGTACAACAACTGAAAGAAAAACTGGGCTAATATAGAACGAAGATAGAACCACATGAGTGTACTTAAGTACACTCATGTGGTTCTATCTTCGTTCTATATTAGTCCAGTTTTTCTTTCTTTCTTTCTTTCTTTCCCTGTATACTAGAACTAGGTAAATATACTCACTCTCACATGCTATTTTGTTTCTTTGATTTATTTTTTTAGGAATGGGATGCTAATGACTTGGAACACCTCTTTCGAAAACTGTCACAATGCCTCTTGGAGCCCCATTTGACTGTTCTATTGGGTGTGCATCTACGGCCATGGATACTGGAATTGCTGGGGCGGGCACAGGTGGCTGCCAGGAAGACTCTTACATCAGGCAATGGCATCGACCTCCATCTGGCCCTTTGTGTGGCTATCAGCAAACTGGTGGTGTTCAGTGGTGATGCAGTCAGGTGAGATGGGTTTAAAAGTACTTGTTTGTCAGAAAGCTGCTCTCTCCCTAATTTGATTTAGACTAATCATATCTACTCTTGAGGCCTATTTCATGGAACTCCCTCAAGGGGGTGGCCATGACAGAAGAGTCTCCATTTGTTCCTGTCTATACACGGTCCACTTTTGCACACTAAATCCCCCTTAACCTGCCATCCCTCTTCTCATGTATTCCAAACTCTAACCATCAATTACACCTTTATATATTCTTGTAGTCTCAGTTCCTCCTATTTTGTCCACATGACCAAACCATCAGAGGGTATTGCATTGCCTACCTTTACTATTCTATATATTGTTCCTTTCCCTTAAAAAGACATACCAAACCTTCAATATACACTTTCCTTATTTTTACCATCTGTCGTATGTGCTGTGTTTTGAGTTTGTCAATTTTACAAAGAAACACCATGATTCTTGATCTGTATCTTGATTCAATAAACAAATAGTAATCATACTATTTTAATATTGCTTTCTGATTTCAGATTTAGTCTTAAATACTTCCAAAATGCTGCACCTCCATTCCAAAGAGAAAGATCTGAGGATGATGAGCCAAGATCAAAGAAGAGAAGAAAACAGAGTGAAACTCATGTTGTTGGAGAAAGAGAACTTTTGCAGGCATCATTTGATCTTCTACTCAATGTGGGACGGGACTTAGCACAGCTGTGGAGCTGTTCAGACTTGATACCTTACCTACACCATACTTGTGATGAAGTCAAATGGTAAGTTGTAAAATAACATTATACTATTCTTTTGCAAAGCATGTATTTTTATGTATCTTGTTTGGTAATTCAATGTTGATATATCTTCATATTACGGTAGGTTGTATTTATGGTTCTGGTTGTAAACAGAACTTGTATATTCATACTGCTTCGTTATTCTTCTATTATAGGTTGGCGAGTCACTGCATAGCAACATTATCAAGAATGAGTGAAGCTCAGCGAGAATCTTTCATATTAAAGCATGTCAACTTGGAAGTTCATAGAACCCTCACAATTCAAAACAGCAAAAGCATCTCAACTGACTTACCAGATGTTTGGTCTACTGAATTCAGTGCAGAGGAGCATCCAAGTCTCCGTCAGGCAGTTAATGTTTGTGGGGTCATGTTGCCGATGTACGACAGGAAATCACAGGTAACCAATCATTGCTGCTCAATATGCCTGGTCATACTTTTCTGTCAATTTCTTTTCAACATCCAACTTTCTGTTTTGCTGGAACTTTGCTTAAACTCAACTTGCTGCCAAGAAGGATGACTGCTCCCATCCTTCAAACAACTCATCTATAGCACTCTTATTGAAGAATGTATTTCCTATTACTAACCTCTTTCTTTGCATGCATCCAACAGCTACTCACTCCAAAACTCAAAACTGTTATGTATAAAGAAACGAGGATATGTCCAGTCACTGCTTTTCATTCTACTGTCTTATGTTTTACCAATCATCCTTGTGCAATGTCTTGGCTACCTTATAGGGGGATAACAGCCTGGTATATATATATTTATTTATTATTTATTTATTTACTTACTGTTATTTTGCTACCCCCATTAAATGAGGACATCAGTCTGTTATCTAGAGTAAACCCTTGTTTTAATGTTGATTTAGTGGATTCAATTTAGTGGAAGTCATTTTTCCCATTTTTGGTTTGATTTAGTAGAATGGTCCACTAAATTGAGATTCATTCCATGAAATCAAGAATTTGGTTGATACATGATGCAGTACAATACTCTTCAGACTTAAGTGCATAGGAAAAGTATGAGCAAGCACAAGCAATGTATTGTGCTGTTATTGTTGCTGCTGATGATGATGATGGCAGTATAATGAACAAGAAATTTTAAAAATCTTTGTATTTGAAACGGTCAACAGAAGGAAGGTTGCCTGGTTACTTTGCCTTCAACAAAATGCAACCTTGAGGCAGTGGGCCTTGCAGTATGCCGGGGTCACCCAGTGCTTCTGGAGGGTGTTGTGGGCTGTGGGAAGACTTCTGTCGTGGAACATTTGGCTTGTGTTACAGGACGAATGAAAGCTCCAGCTTTGACAAAAGTAAGTGGATAGTGTTTTTTCAATCTTTATATTATGTACTTAATTTTACACTTTGTTTTTTCAAATATGCAAAATAGGTTCAGAACAATTATATTTGTTGAATGAACCATCATAATGATTAATGTAGTAAGTGATCAGTCCTGTTTGTACTTTTTTTTTTGCATTCAACTCTTAAAAGTCATCTATCTATCTATATACCAGGATATTAAACATAGCCAGTATTTATAGTTTGTATAGTTACTCCTATTAAATTCCTTACAAATTATTTTTGCATGACAGACATTGTATTAGGTTTGATTCATTAAAGATCCATTAACAAGATGAAAACTAGATTTTAACAAGAATTAATTTTCTTTGTTAACAAACAGATTCAGTTGGGTGACCAAACGGACAGCAAGACTCTACTTGGAATTTACTGCTGCACTCAGACTCCGGGAGAGTTCATCTGGAGGGCTGGCTCTCTCACACAGGTCATACTTCCTCACTTGTTGTTTGTTGCCTGACTCCGCTTTTATGTTGTATAGCCAGTGCTGGTACTGAACCATTTATCCGGTGAGCTTGTGACCCTAGCTGACCTTTCTTCTAATTCTTGCCACACATTACCACTTGCACCACCTTCCACACAAATCACATTTCTTAAATTAGAAAATTCATCTACACATTCAAAAGACTCGCAATTTGGGTAGTCTTTGGCCACTCGGCGGTAATTTGTGTGGTAGCATCTACATACATTGTCATCACAACTCTAACTAACCACTCCTCAATCACAGGTATTAAAAAATTATGTAACATCCCTTTTCTTTACCTTTGCAGGCAGTAACTAATGGCTACTGGCTACTGCTCGAAGATGTTGATTATGCACCAATGGATGTTATATCAATTCTTGTTCCACTTTTGGAGTCACGAACTCTGTGTCTTCCAGGTAAGCTTTTTTTTTGCTAATTTGGAATTTGTGGTATATTTTTCCTTACAGTAGATTATTATTAATTTTTTTTATCATTATTTTTTTAGACTGAACAATTTTTCTTTGAAAAATAACCCAATATATACAACAACCACCTTTTTATTTATACAGGTCAGGGAAACATCCAGGCTCACCCTGATTTCCAACTGTTTGCTACTCGTCGCACAGTTGCAGGAACTAAGATGGTCAGTGGATGTGCCAGCCTCCTGGATAAGCTATGGACCAAAGTTACTCTTCAGACGCTAACTCGTTCAGAGCTACTAGAGCTTATTGCTAACAGGTAAAAGCATTTTCATAACCTGACCTGGATTGAACTCTAATTGAGAGACAAATTTTCTCTTTATTTATTCTGGTACACATGATATTTTGATGAATGACTTGGCAGCTCTATTTTTTTTTTCCTTGCCTTTAAGTAAGGGCTATTAGAAAGACAGCACTTTCTTGTGTGCCAGTTATTATACTCCACTATCTTTCTATATACCTGGCTTGAATTTCCCTAATTAAAAGAGTGTTGCTGAAACAAGGCATCTTTAGGGTTCGGGGAGACATTATATTCCCTTCCCCCTCCTTGCCTTATTTTTTTTGTAGAAGACAATATAGAGGTGTGGCTTCCCAGACCCATTAATGTGTCCCTTTTGATTGTCATCTACGATCCACAGGGAATACGGTGGGAGTATTCTTGCAGGCTCCAACACAAGGCTGATTATACTTACCATACTTTGAAAATGTTTATTTATTGATTATTATCTTACCCTCATTTCATGCATTATGAGTTTGTTTACCTCATTTCCTGTGTTCTGTCAGTGAAGGATACTATCAGCTTACCCTTTTTCAAAACATTTATGTTTCCTCCTAAATTCCTCTTGAAATATAGGGTGCACTTTATATGCCAGGATATGAAGAAATTTATCAACCCCCAAAAAATTATCCATCATTATGTACTAATAATTTCTTTTTTTATGTATGTGCAGTGTTAATTCCGTGTTTTTTTTATAGGTGGCCCAAGCTTGAAGCAGTTGCCGAAAAGTTAGTTGGGGTGTACTTGATGCTGTCATCTGGCCAGCATGATGATGACACTGTAAATGAGAGCCAGACAGAAGTCTTTGATTTTACCACTGTGAAGACATCTGGCCGTCTGGTTTCCACCCGTGACCTAATGAAGTGGTCCTCCAGAGTTGCCTGCCACATCACTAACACGGACACTGTAGCAAACAGAGCATTTCAGGTGGGAACACTTATATGTACTCATTCTTCATTCACACATACAAAGAACTTCCACATTTGAAGTCAGATCATTTTGTTCTTTTCTAGCAAAATCGTTAATTATGATAATCAATGGAAGAGAGTATCAACTATCAAGACAATTCAGGAATTCTGGATTGTTTTTTGCCTTTTGAAATTCCTGGAACTCTTACATTCATCATTAAGGAAGATTTTGACTTTTACTTCCTTTACAATTTTTTATCTATCGTTTCTTATATAGACCTTTGCAATTTTTGATCTATCGTTTCTTATATTGATTGTATGAATATAATATTTGATGCTAAAATAGTTACTAATTTACATTTTTTTTCAGGAAGCCCTTGACTGCTTCTGTGCAGCAGTACCAGACCCATTATTGAACTACAAGTTTGCACTACATATTGGCTCATTCATGAATAGAACAAAAGCAGAAATTGAGTACTATTGTGTTCAGTACAAACCAGAAATTACTCATACGTCAAACAAGTTAATAATAGGACAACGGGCAAAATTGCAGCGCAAGCCAATCAGTGTCCAGTCTTTAAAGCAAAATACAGATGTACCATTTTCATTCACAAGACCTGCTGCATGTCTTCTTGAAAGAATTGGTGTTGCAGTCATGAACCAGGAACCTGTCCTAATAGTAGGAGAGACTGGAACAGGGAAGACCTCCACTGTGCAATACTTGGCTCATCAGACCCGTAACAAATTGCGTGTCATTAACATGAATCAACAGAGTGACTCAACTGACCTTCTTGGAGGGTTTAAGCCTGTGGAAATGAAGACTATTGTAGCACCTGTCAGGCAGGAATTTGAAGACCTTTTTGCTGCTACATTTACAACAAATGAAAACAGCAAATTTCTTCATCATATAATGACTTGCTTCATAAGTCAGAGATGGAGTGACCTCTTCACCCTAATGGATCACTCTCAAAAAAAAGCAATTGAAAGACTTGAAGGCAAAAATGATGTTGAAAGCAAAGCCTTGATTAGCAAGTGGAAGAAGCAAATATCAAAGATAACTTCCATGAAAGAACAAGTCCAGAATGCACAGAGTGCATTGGCATTTGCATTTATTGAAGGAACTCTTATTAAAGCAGTTCAAGAAGGTAAGTCCATATCAATATTTTCATCTGATTTTATTGGGAATCCTTCAGTCTATAAATTCTTTTTGAAGCTTGGTTGAGAAACTCGAGAAAACAGATGACAAATACATACAGATGTTTGTATCTGTTACACAGTTCCTTGTAGAAACTCATTATAATGGCCTCTTGATAGATGTGGTACTTACTCTGCATCCCAATATTTTTTTTTACTACTACTTCACATACTATTCTACTGTGTAGAGGTCATTTCAGGAGAGGTTTTACTGTACTTCTGCTTATATAATCATAAACCACAATGTACATTTTATTACTGTCAGATTTCAGAAAAGGTTCACAAATTTGGAAAACAATAATCACTTGAAACTTTCTAGGGGAGTGGGTGCTGTTGGATGAGATCAACCTGGCCAGTGCTGAAACTTTGGAATGTTTGTCTGGACTTCTGGAATCCAGAGCTGGTTCACTGACCCTGCTAGAGCGAGGAGACAGCAAGCCCATCAGTAGACATCCAGACTTCCGCCTTTTTGCTTGTATGAACCCTGCTACTGATGTAGGAAAGAAAGAGTTACCTGCTGGCTTGAGGAACAGGTTCACAGAGTTTTTCATGGAAGAATTAGACAACAAACAGGATTTAATGATAATCATAAATGATTATCTACTCAAGGTAAACATGTGTTTATTTTTTGATAATTGAAAGTTGTTAAAAGAATTTCATGAACTTAATGTCTCCCCGAATCTTGAATGCCTTGTATTGGCTACACCCTTTCAAGGGTGACATTAGCTGGGTTTATAGTATATGTAAGAACATATATCTTTCTTTATACTTAACATTATTTATTCCAAGACTAAATGTTAATTGTAAACAAATTTGTACTTTCAGTTGGGACCAACCAGTCTACAAATAAAAGGTATCAAAGACTTTTACAAAAAAGTGAAGAAAGAAGCACAGCTAAACCTGACAGATGGCACAGGACACAAGCCTCACTATAGCTTACGTAGTTTGTGTCGTGCTCTAGCAGTGGCTGCTAGAAACCCTTGTTCCAGCCTTCCAAGATCTTTATTGGAAGCCTTTTGTATTTCCTTCTTGACCCAGTTAGACCGCACTTCTCATCAAGTTGTGGTGAATTTGATAAAGCAACATGTTTTGGGTATGGATTTGCAGACAAAAGGAAAGGATAAA
>JAPQNM010000005.1:10867650-10965150 GCA_029783475.1 Metacarcinus magister | reverse complement strand
TTTTCTTAGAACATTTCACGTCTACTGAACTTGGCAAAAAATGTGTTTTTAGTATTAGAGACATACTGTCTTGGGTTAATTTTATCAACAAGGTGACATTGAAACAGACTTCCTTAGATCCTGGGTTGGCTTATATTCATGGAGCCTGCCTAGTACTCCTTGATGGCCTAGGATCAGGACTCACAGGAAGTGGTGCAGCAGGTTGGAAGCATTTGAGAAAAGCAAGTCTTAATTATCTTTGTCAGCAAGTCTGGCAGAGCTCTGGAACGATGCCAAACAAAGCCACATTGCTGGAAGAATTTGTTTGTGAACTGAATCTTGTAAATACAGATACCTTATTTGGTATAGGACCATTCATGATCACTAAAGGACCAGAAAATGAACCAAAGTCAGAAATATTCACCTTCAAAGCACCTCGGACCTGCGTCAACTTGCTTCGCCTACTGAGGGGCTTGCAGCTAAGTCGTCCATTGTTATTGGAAGGGAGTCCAGGTGTTGGCAAGACCAGTTTAGTCATAGCTCTGGCTAAGGCTTCTGGCCATAAGATTTTACGTATCAATCTCTCAGAACAGACAGATGTTAGTGACCTCTTTGGTGCAGATTTACCTGTAGAAGGAGGTAAAGGTGGAAAGTTTGCTTGGCGAGATGGCCCTCTATTACAAGCACTACGTCAGGGGTCTTGGGTGGTGCTGGATGAACTCAATTTGGCTTCTCAGTCAGTGCTGGAAGGTCTTAATGCATGCTTTGACCACAGAGGTGAGATATTTGTTCCTGAGCTAGGAAAAACTTTCCAAGTAGAACATCAGACCACCAAAATATTTGCATGTCAAAATCCTCAACACCAGGGTGGAGCAAGAAAAGGCCTCCCTAAATCATTTCTCAACAGATTTACTCAGGTTCATGTGGAAGCTTTGTCATCTACTGACATTGAGTTTATTTTGAGTATGATGTATGGAAAGATTCCTCAGGATATTGTAACCAAAATGGTGCAGTTTAATGAGGTTATCACTTCAGAAATCCAAGTACAGGGCCTGTGGGGTCATCTAGGAGGGCCATGGGATCTGAATTTGCGTGACATGTTCAGATGGTGTGAAGTAATACTGAAGTATCAGTCACCAAATTGCTACAATCCGGGAGAATATGTGAGTCTCATATATGCAGATCGCATGAGGACCAAAGAGGACAAGAAACGTGTTTTGCGCCTGTATGATCGCATTTTTGGAGAAACGTACCCAAGTTATGAGAGTATTGGTAAATACAGTATCACAGCAAAAGAAATTCAGATTGGCCATGCGGTTATTAACAGGAACTGTGAGGGTTACAGGAGTGAGGAAGACAATACTGGTGACCTTTACCTTATGAAGAGTCAGCTTCCAGTAATGGAGAGTCTGATACATTGTATTAATATGAACTGGATGGCATTATTAGTTGGAGAGACTGGAGCTGGCAAGACTTGCCTAGTGAAGTTGTTGGCCAGACTTACAGGAAAGCGCCTCCTCACACTCACTGTCAACTCAGACATGGATGTCACCGAACTCTTGGGAGGTTTCCAACAAGTAGACTACAAACAGCTACTCGGAGAAGCATTGGTTACTGTTAACTCTGAGATACAGGCAACAGTTAGGAAAGCACTCCTTCATGATGAAGAATCTCAGGCAGTAACAGTTCTTGCTGCTTGGGAAAAACTTCTTGTAGCTCAAAAGGACAAGACTACTAGGACTATGTTTGAGGAAGTGAAACATTTTCATAATCAATGTGATTTACTTCTGGCAGTCCTACAGACAATAATGACAGTCACAGACACACAATTTGATACTAAAGGGAGGAAGAAAAGAAGTAAGCAAAGTGTGAATGACAACACTAACAAGAACAAGGAACAGAACAGGTGTGCTGCTCTAAGAGATCATGTGAAGCAATTGCAGGAGAAGGTCAGACAGGCTGGCAAGTTGTCAGGTGGAGGCACCTTTCACTGGATGGATTCCCTTCTAGTTAAGGCAATACGAGATGGTGACTGGATACTGGTTGATGGTGTAAACATTTGCTCAGCTTCAGTTCTGGACAGACTCAATGGCTTACTGGAACCTGGGGGAGAGCTGACCCTCAATGAGCAAGGTGTGGTAAATGGTAGCATTCCCACAGTTGCTCCTCATCCTCAGTTCCGTCTTTTCCTTGCCATGAACCCCTTGCATGGAGAAATTTCAAGAGCTATGAGGAACAGAGGCTTAGAAATCTGCATACTTGAATCCTGGACAGCTGCTGAGGACCTGCGAGCGTTGATGTTACATGCTGGCCTGACCTCTGTGTCCCTTCAGAATGATCTACTCCAGGCACACCACACTGTAACTGAACACCTCCCAGTGTATGAACAACCAGGCATCACACAGATCAAGCAAGCGGCATCAGTGGCTCACCAGTTGATTCAGGCTGGATATCAGTCTGATCTTGCTCTCAAGAAAGCATTACTCCTAGTCTATGTAAGGTAAGACCATTGGGCTACACATAACACCATGTCAAGCTCTTGTTTTATTACAGTAGTAAAATAAATGTTTTCTTCATTAATTTATATTTGCAGGTTTCATTCTGCTCAGATACTTTCAACCATGTCCACTTTATCAAAGAGCACCTATGTAATTTATGATAAGTTGTCATTAGCCCTTAAACAATGGGTTTTCTTTTCATTCAGCATTCTTGAAACGTGAAAAACGGCTCCAAATTTTTTTTTTTTTTATGTTATGAAATCTTAACTCAATGAACACAGTGGTGAAATTTATATTATGAATATTTTGTAATAGATAAGAAAGGATACAGAGGGAGTGATTAGCGATGACGAGTGTGGTTTTAGAAGAGGGAAGGAGTATGTGTATCAGGTGTTTGGTGTGAGATAGGTATGTGAGAAATATCTGATTATGGGTAAAGTGTTTTGGGCATTTATGGATTTAGAGCTAGAGTATGACAGAATTTGAGGTTGTATGGGATAGGTGGTAGATTATTAGATGTGTTATATTTTGTAATGTTTTGGCAGTCAAAATGGATGTCTAAAGATGAGAGCCTACTGTACAGAGATATATATATATGTATTCAGATATACACATACATATCTATTCTACTTTTTTTTCAGATCAGTTGGTAAACCTACCATCAAAGAAGCTGCACACGATGCCATAAAGAAAGTCGTTTTGGAGCATTGGGATCAAAATCCTGGCTTGTGCTGGCCTCAGTATGAGAACCAGGTGTTGAGCGTCCAAAAACTGAGTCTTGGCAGCTGTTTGGCTCGAGTGAAAGTGTTTGCCTCATTGTTGCATGCAGTTACTTTGGCTGCAAGAGATCCAAAACTTGTTACCACATGGAGTTCAGCATCACTCCCTTTGCCCTGTCCCATACCATGTTCAGAACAGAGTGTACTGAGCTGTGTTGTTTTGCTGCTTTCTGGGATGTCAGTTCAAGACTGGCCATTGTTCTCAGAATGGATATCACAAGAAATGAAACCTTTGTTGCACTCTGTAGATAATCTAGAGCAGAATGCTTCATCTGTACTAAATTTTGTTTTGTCTAGAAAAATGTGCCATGCCTCTCAAGCCTTGGCAGCAAATGAAGATCTGCAACATGCCTTTGATCCACGTTTTGAGCTCCAGAAACAATCAAAACCAATAAATGAGCAAAATACTCCTGATTTAGAGAGCCTTTCCAATAAGTCAAGCCTGTGGTTATGGTACACAGTGTATTACTGCTTCAAGCAGAGTGCTGGTGTTGAAAATTCTAATGGCGGTAACAGATTGGATGCAATGACACTATTGGAAATCTCTCATGCAGTGAATAAGGGCCTTGTGAGTAGTAACTCTTGCCCTCATGTCTCAGTTCCTCTCCTGATACCTTTCTTCTCCCAGATCAACAAGCTCATTTTGTCATTGACAGATGATACACACACACCCATCGCAAATCAAGAATTCTGTCTGTTTTTGTCTGCCCTGAGATGGTGTGACCGCCTCTACCAGTTTTGCAACCAAAATGTAAGCAAATCCAAGTTCCATCTGTTTCTGCCACAGTTAACATTGCATTGGCATTGGATTTATGAAGAGCTGCTACAGAAAATTCCAGATTCCTGGCAACATTTAATTTCTAAGGAGTTCACAAAACTAGTTAAGACCTTACACTCAGAGTTTGAACTAGAGTATGGTCCAGTTCACAAGATTGCAACAAGGCTACGATCCTGCACATCACCTGCACCATTTCCATCTGCCTTGATCTCTGGTGCTCAGTTTCGCCTCATAGACTTGATTTCCAGTCTTGCTCCGGCTCCAGACAATGAATATGTCAACCAGTTCTTAGCATCTTCCACTGGCAGGGAGGTATGTGAGTTACTAGTGAATATTGCAAATGAAATTGCCACCTGCAATGTAGAAACAGTAAATGAGATACATGACCAGATTAGCAATGTAGAAGATATTGTTAAAGAAAAATGTCTTGTTCATAAGGCTTCATCAACATTGAAAGACAGAGACATAACGGCTCTACGGGTTCAAACTTGGCCTCTAAGGGATTATTTAGCATTCCATGTTTTGTCAGTTGAGAGAGTGAGTGAAAAGATATCACCACTCATACAAGATGTCGTCATAGAGGCACCTGGAGTATATACAGAGCTCATAGCCTTTCTTTCTGGTCCAACCTTTAGACCATCATCTGCATTTGGAACACACAGCTATCTTGCCCTAACCCAGAGCACTGCCAGCCGACAAACTTGTTCATACCTCAACTACTCGCATGTTACCTCTGAAGAGAATGAAGAAGCAAAGAACAATTTATTACTTCATCCAGCAGCATGTCAGCTCTCATACATTTTGCTGGCTGGAAAAAGCACTTCCAGTTATGACATTGGGAGTGCTATGCAGAAAATACCCACAGGTGTTCATGTTGAAAAAGTGACACAGTTAAGAGAAGTTAAATCTACGTTATGGAACAACTGGTCCACTCTTGCTGATCCTTCACTAAGTTATGAGGCATCATTTGCTAATTATGTGATTTCTTATCTGACTTCATCATTGAGAGTTTTTGCCAGTGCATTAGGCATTCCTTCAGAATTTGATGGTGAATCAAGTAATCTGCAGTTAGCTTCCCTTCTTGCATCCAACATAACTGAGGCTGATATTTCTTGGTTACCAAATGGCAGTCAAGAGCATCTCCACAAAATGGCAAAGTTTATTAGTAAATTCAAAGAATGTGAAGGAAACTGGAAGGATAAAGCAAACATTGCTGCCCAAGCAGTAGTTGTATTTGGAACAGTTCACACCAGTATTTTAAGTCATATGGAACCAGTTGATCCTGCCCAGTTTCATTCTCTCAAGCTGCAGTATCATCAAGAAGAATTGAAGGATTTGGAGTCGCATTTGATGCTGGCAGCATGGTTTGAACACTTGAGAGGCAGTTTAGATTACTCGAGAGTGCTGGAAACCCATCCTCATCTACCATTGTTTGATGCTAGATGCTCCCAGGTCAAATCAGAGATCACACAGTTGTCACAGCAGACTGCACATCGCTCAGGTGCAGTAGAGTATTACCAACTGAAACAAGATTGTGCTCATTTCTGTTCAACTGTGTTCATGCCTAAGAGGATCCAAGAACTATCTGAAAGTCTACAAATAAAGGAAGATAGTCTACCTTCAGAATCTTCATTAGTAAAAACGGAGTGCCTACTTGCCTCTTGTGATAACTTTGTTAAAAGAGTTGTACAGCAATATCCCCTCTATCGGGATATCACATATCCATTCCTTCAGGCAGTGACTGTAACATGTGAAGCTCTTAGACTTTTAGTATGTCATTCTCGTTTACATTCATTTAATGTAAAATGTGGCATCAACTTAACAGATAGCTTGGTAAGGTACTCTTCCTTCCCTGCACATCGAGAGCCATCACAGCCCCTTTATTTGGTGAATGATCAACTGAATGTTGCCAAGTGTATTCCAGTATTGTTATCTGGAGATCAGTTTCAAGGTCAACTAAAGACTGCTACAAGTGTTGTTCTACGTGCAGCACTTCTGGACTTACTGAATGTGACTCGAGCTCAGCACCTCTTGGATAAACCTTCTATTGAATTGGCTTCTCAGTTATTGGGCCAGGCAGTCTCCCAGTGGAGGAAACAGGAAGAAGAGAAAGCTCTTCGTGCTGAAGAAGAGGAAAGTTTGTACCGTTACAAGACACAATCTCTTGCAGTGTCTGAAATAGAGGAAGAAACAGCAGAGCGAGAATTCAAAGAGACCTTCCCATGCTTTGATCATGAATTTGATGATTTGAAGGGGATAAATTTGGAAGATTCTGTGAAGATGGACAACAGAGAAAGTGAGGAACACAAAGATGCTCCTGTTATGTGCATGACTGATGAACAACTTTATGAAGTAACTGAGGTACATAAACAGATTTTTACAAGCTTAGTTCACACTTCTTGGCTTGTTCCTCATACAAATATGTTAACCCATTCACAAGTGGCTCCAGCAGCACTGTTTAGGTTCCACGTGCTTCAGTCCCTTATTGGAACTGCAGGAACCATAGCAGATTGTAATCTTGATCAGGCTATGTTGGGGGCCCATATTTTGAGTAATAGTTACTCTTGTTCTTACCTAACTCAATCATCTCTTGCACCACTTGTTGAGCATCCCTATGACATCTATCAGGACCCTAACCCCCAAGAGGTATTGAAAGTTCGCCCACTCCTGAATTCAGTGCGTATACGTGTTGATGAACTCCTAACACAGTGGCCAGGCCATCCTAGTTTGGTAATGGTGAACACTGTTGTATCAAGAGTATTGGACTTCCCTCTCACTTCTCCATTAATGAAGCATGTAATAGGTTTGGAGACAGTTCTGGAAAAAGCTCAGGAATGGGAAAGGAATGCTCATTCTGGTGTGTCCATGAAGGAACAATTGGAGGCTGTGACTCATCAAGTGCTTGAGTGGCGGCAGCTTGAGTTGAATGCCTGGCGCTCTTGTTTAGATTCTGTCTCTCACAAGGTTGCAATTCAGGGTCGGAAATGGTGGCCACATCTTTTTGATACATTCCAAGCTGGTCTTTCAGAAACAGTTACATTACCTGAAGTATTAAAAACATTGAAACAGTTTTTGGAGACTTCTGTATTGGGAGATTTTCAAATTCGCTTACAACTCCTTTTTTCTTTTCACTGCCATCTTGCAGTGCTAGAAAAGAATAAAGTTACTGATTCCTTAGTAGCTGTCACATGGAACTTATACCAGTACTTTAGTCAGTTCTTAGAATTGGTAACCACAGCAGTAACCAAGGCCAAGTTGCCAATTGAAAAGGAAGTCAAAGGCTATGTTAAGATAGCTCGGTGGAATGATATCAATTACTTTGCTGTGCGGGAGTCTGTTGATAAGAGTCGTCGTACTCTTCATCGCCACATGAGGAATTGGGAGAAAAATTTACGACAGCCTTTTGCCCCACTAATGTGTGATACAAACTCAGAGTTAAGTGAAGACCATACAGGGGCTTGGGATCAAAAGGCTGAGGTCTGCCCATCAAAGGTCACTGCTCCTGTTTTGCCTTCACTTCCTGTGATGGAGAAACATTCAAAAGATGCAGCAGCAGAAGACACAGTCCTTTCTAGACTCACTTTCCTTACCGGCCGCTGCCACAAGTTAACATGTAGAATGCTGTCAAAGCTTCCATATGCACTCTATGTGGATGAAGTTGAGGATGCCACAGTCAAGATCATATCTAATTATCAAGAACTTCAAGGAGCTGCAACACGAGCTGAGAATGCTCCTTCAGATAAGATACGTGTAAAGCAATTGCGAGGTGTGATGCAACGTCGACGGGAATCCCTCACACGGCTCTTCAAGATAATGAATTCAATGGGTGTTGCTTACACCCGAGGCAATAGCCTTTGGCAGAATGAGGATATTGACTCTTGTCTGAACCTTACACCCTTAGATTTGAATGTTGTTCACTCAGATACTCCATCTTTGCTGCCAGCACGAGAGGCCTGGCCAGGATGTGTCAAATATCTTAACCGCAGTATTGGTCGCCTCTCCCTGCTGTTGTCTTCTCTTCAGCAACCACATCAAGATCTTGGCCCTGAACTCATCAAGCGTTTACGTGGCATCTCACGTCATCTGTTCCTTCTAGTTCGGGACCAAAGAATATCATTATCCTATGTTAGTGAATTTACTCACAAACTGCACTATCTTCTTAAAGATATAAGAGAAGTAGAGTCCTGTCACTCGAGTAGTAAAATGTTGTCAGGATTACAGAACCTTCATGCTTTGGCAACCTCCCTGTCACTTACTCTTGAGGAAACTGTTAAAGTACTTGGAACATATACTAATACTAAATCCTTACTGATGATTGAAGTTACTTCTCATAAAATGGAAGTTCATGAAGCTAAAACCATTCTAGAAGAAAGCAAGGGCAAAATTGATTGCCTAGTATTAAAACTTGCTAGTTTACTGAGATGTTTCCAGATGGACCATAGATTAGTTACTTCAGCTCGCTCTAAGCTGTATAATGACATCATAAATGATATATCTCAAGAAGCAAAAGAGATGCATGAAGCTATCAAGATGCTGTCATTAAAACATGATAAGCCACATCCAGTGACTGGTCAACTAAATAAGTGGTTGACAGAATGGTGGGTTGTTGAGCCTAACCTCTCTATGGCTAATGTTGCTCGGCCACAAGACGATGCTGAAGCTGTTAGCTTTGATCCTCTTGAAAACTGTTTGACTCAAATATTGTTGAGTGTAGAGAGTCTGTACAAGAGACATTGCTCTGTACAAACTAAAGCTGAAAACACTGAAGAATCTGTAAAGGACATGCTCAACCTAGGATTAGTTAAACAGCTTCAGTCTGATACTGAAGATCTGCACATGAAGGAAACTGTGACCAGAATACAGAAGCTAGTGAAGTTATCAGAATGCCAACCAGATATGTTGCACGAATTGAAGGCTTCACTACCTCTCCTTGAGCAATATCATGCAATTTGTGAATCTGTGTTGTTAATGATGGTAAGTAGTAACAGAAGTATTGCCAAATTAACATCAGTTATAATTGCAGTATTTCAAAACTTAGCAGTGAAAGGCTTTTGTCGACCACAAGAGTTGCAAGAGGAGGAAGGTGGAGAGGGTGCTACAAATTTTGATGATGGAGAAGGCACTGGTCTCGGTGAAGGTGAGGGTAAAAAAGATGTTTCTGATCGCATTGAGTCAGAAGACCAACTTGAGTCAGCCATGAAAGAGGGAGAAAAGGAGGAAGCAGGAGACAAGGACTTGCAAGAAGAGGATAAGGGAATTGAAATGAATGAAGATTTTGAAGGAAAGATGCAAGATGTTGAAAAGAACGAGGGAGAGGAGAGTGACAGTGATAATGATGATAATAATAAAGAGGATGTTGATAAGCAAATGGGTGAAACTGAAAAAGGTGCTGATAAACTTGATGAGAAGTTGTGGGGTGAAGATGAGGGAAGTGAGGATGAAGAAGAAACTAAAGACCAGGATGAGGAAGATGGTCCAGGAGATGGAGAAGCTACAGAGTCGAAAATGGTTGCTAAAGATGACAATAAGAGTAAGAAAGACAAAGATAAAGATCAAAAGAAGAAAGAAGAATTGGATGAAATGGAGGACACCAGGAAAGAAAATGAAATGAATGAAGATGGTCAGGAATATGATGACAATTTCACTGATCCCTATGGAGGGGAAGCAAACAAGGAGGATGAAGATGAGGAAAATATGGACCTACCTGATGACATGAACTTGGATGATGGTGACACTAACGAAAATGATGATGATATGGAACAACCTCCAGTGGAAATAGAGGAAAAGGGTATTTTCCCAGAAGATGAGAAAGAACCAAAAGAGGATGGGAAGGAGGAAGAGGCTGAGGAGCATCCTGCTAAAGGTCAAGAAGGTCAAGATGAAACTGATGAGAAAGAATCTGTTGGAGATGAAGATGGAGGACCTGGAGAAAAGGATGATGGGGAACAGGAAGAGGAGGAATCTTCAGAAGAAAAAAACAAGGATGAACGAAGACAAGGAACTGAGGAAGGAGATGATCTGGATAATGATGAGGAAAAGAATTCAGACGATAAAGCTGAGGCATCTGAAGACAAAGACTCCAAGACTCCAGTAGAGGCAGCTGAGATGGATACCACTGATGGCAGCAAGGACCAGACCAAGGTAAATAATTATCTATGTTTGTTTCTAAACATATTAAAAGTTAATGTTTTGTAGCATTGACTTGCATAAAGCAAATTACTTTTCAATGTAATATTTTGTCAACACTGTTGTATAACTGATAAGTAGGAATTTGGTAATAAATGATTTTCAATAAGTAGGATTATGTAACCACACACCTCAACTACTGTTTGTGTCTACTCAAACTGAATTAATTGATTTGAATGAAAAATGGATATTCAGTAATTGGCAGCATTTTTAGTTTTTGCAGCCCCCACTCAGAGTACAATAAGAATGTGTTTTATTTTTTATTTTTTATTTAAAAAGTTAAAAAGGTAGAAGAAAATACTTAAGGCGCAAGTCTATCATAGATGTTCGTTTATGTTGTATTAAGTCATGTGTTGCAAGATCTAACAATATATACTTGTCAACAGGAGCAGCCCAAATCAGACACTGGTGGGCAGCGTGAAGAGGATGAAGATAAGCAGGAGGAACAAGGACAAATGGGAGAACAGACAGAGGATCAAGAAGGCACTGGACAATCTGAAAGCCGAACCCGAGAGGATGCCCACCAGGGAGAATCCTCAGCCCTAGTTACTCAAACCTCAGCCAATGATCAGAATGACATGAAGAAACCCCGGAAACCTGGCGAAATGGATGAGAACAGGACACTGGGTATGTTTCATTGGAATTTTTGTAGTTTATCATAGTCCTCTGGAGTTCATTTCATCAGAAACTACCAAAACCTATTTCCCATACATCATCATCATCATATTGAAAGACTCCATAAATGCTTGCATATCTCAGCCTTGTTTACATAATGGCATCTCCCCAAGCTGCACAGTCTCTAGCAGCTTCCCTACACAGGCCTAGATTTCTAAAGTTCTTCTGAACCAGTTCATTCCAGGTTTTCTTGGATATCATTTCAGAACTACCAAGTACCTTTAAATCTCTGACCCTTTTCACCCAGTCACTCTGAACCATCCTCAACATGCCCTAACCACCTCAGTCTAGATCTTATCACCACCACACTAATACTCTCAACTCCCTGTCCCATAGTTCCTTATCTGTAATCCTCCAGACCTGATTTTCAGTGATACATTACACACCCATTTTTTCTTTGTCTGCCTTAGCCTGCAAGCATCATCCTCCTTCACTGCCCACATTTCACTAGTATACAGCATTTCACTCTTGACACAGGGTACATAAAGTTGTCCCTTAGATCAATGAGAGTCCCTTAAGTGTCAATAAAGGCAACATGAGTAGCTTTGATTGAGAAAGTAACTAAAAAGACACTTAACAAGAATTGTGATCACACTGTTGATCATTATTTCACAGTATGAGAATTGATGCTGTGGCGGTAATTGACTGACAGCTTAGAGAGATCATTGGAGAAGGTTGGCAGAGGCTTTTGTCTTGGAATCAGGGAAAATGATGATGATGATGATGATGTCAACTGATTTTAATTAGAGCATGCATTCAAAATTGTGTTATACTATTATGAAGCAATACATGATTTTATGTTAATCATACCACATGTTCATCCAACCATATCTAAGTAATTCAAGGAGAGGTGAGCGTAGAAAAGACATTTTATGGTAACAATACAATGCCTGTATATTTTTATTGACATGCATATTCTTCTAGGACTAGTTTATAACATGGATTATTATCAATGTAACATTCAAAGCATTTCTTTGATAAACAAATATAGTGATGTGCAGTAACAGCTTGGCAGACAAGTAACATGAGAACAAATAACTAAGCAATACCGCCACAACTATCCCATAGATATGCCTTACGATTTTAATAAATTTTGAATTTTTTTTTTACCAATACTCAAACAATTAGATTTAGTATATAGCAAAGCTATCCAAGAAATACTATTCTTGTATTTGTTTTTTTCAGTAAATAGTTTCATAGATTGAAGATGATATCACTTATTTCCGTGAGGTAATATATGTTTTTTCTCCAGGTGATAATGATAAGAGGATACAACAAGGCCTGATGACCAGAGAGTCCAAGCATAGGAAGCCAAATGAACAGCAGCAGCAGGACAAGGTTTGATGTTTAATTCTCACTTGTATCTCATTTAGGTTTACAGTTATGTGGCAGTATTATTATTATTCATTTATTTATTAGTTTATTTATTTTTAAATTACAAGTTAAACATGCTATATCTAAAATTTATGATGAGAAGTGTCTTAGAGTTTGGATTATATAAATATATATATATATATATATATATAATTTTCTTCTTTTTTTTTCTGTATCATTTGCATGTATATGAGATAGTTTGGTGATGGGATCCAAGTATTACAGTAATTTGATAAAATATTGTAAATATTTTGATTATGAAATAAAGTTTGAGTACACTGAACCATTAGAAAGTTAAGGTGTGCGTTCATTGTCCAGGCTGGTGCTTGTTATCAAGCTACTGTTGGAATGGCTTGGTATTGAGCTATGTATGTATATGCATACCTTGTGGGGGATAACAGCTTGGTAGATAGATAGATAGAGAGTTGGCAGCAGCAGCATAAACAATTGTGGTGGAGAACAAGTTAGAGAGAATGCAGAGGTAGGAGGGAGCTATGGTCTTTCTTCTCCAGCCTCTGATTCAAACTTTGCTTATGCCAAGAGGTAGAAAAAAAACATAAAGCAATGCGAGGTGGTATGTTGGTGATTTATTTGTTTATTTATTTACCTATATTATTTATTTTTTTAAGGACAAGGATGCAGAAAAAGAGCCTCAACACTCAACCTATGAACACATTAGCAAGTCAGATGACCACTTTGATGCCCACATGGTAGATGCCGGCACACAGGAGCAGGCCAAGGAGGTTCCAGCACCTGCTGACAGACAGGAGGAACAGATGGCAGAAGAAGATATGTTGGACACTCCAATGGAGGTAACACATGGATGGTATTTACATTGTTTTTAAAAAATTAGATAATCCTACAAGCTAAGTAGTTATTAGACCATACAGCTCTGCTAGTGTTAATGAGAGAGTTCTACCCCTATCACGAAGAAGCTGCTGTGAACCTGGATTGAACTTTCAACCATTAGGTCACAAGCAAAGATAGTTATGTAGGCATCTGTATTGCATCCATTTGTTTTACAAAATTCCTGTTCAGTAAAGCTCATATACATGTAAATTTAACATGATGGAAATTTTTAAGACTAAATTTTCTTGAGAGACAAACGTGAAACCATACTAAAAAGATGTATGTTTTCATCTAGAAAGTAAATTAAAATTCTTTGAATAGGTTGATGAAGAGGAACTTGGAGAAGCTAAAGAAGAGCAGGAAGCCACCAGCCAGGAAGGGAAAGACGGGGAACCAAGAGATCAGAATCGAGGCCAGCAGGACCCACAAACTGAGGGAGAGGCACAGATGGTAACAGAGGGTGAAGCAGTGATGGAAAATATTATCCAACGGCCACCAGAGACCTACTTCCATACTTTGATGCCAGACCAAGGTGATTCCTTTCTCTACTATCTTTATTTATACTGTCTGAACACAAGTGAAATAGCTTGTTTCATGTAAATTTCATCAGAGCAAAAAGATTATCTCCTACTGTGTAAGTGAAAACCAGTATGAGTTCCCTCCCTTCTTGTTGCAGAAAAAGTCAAGGGTAATTAAAAACTCATCCTCTAATATTTCTTGTATAATAATGCTCTCAAGGTTGTTGGTATGACGGAAGTGCTGGGTAGTATTATTATCCCTTTTCCAGCATTATTTTTATTTTATCAACTGTTGTAATTTGCATTTCAGATGAAGAAAAGGATAAAGCAATTGCCATATTTGATGAAGATGTTGAGAAGACCAGACGTCAAATAGAGGTGGTGAGCACCCACGACGAATGTGAAGGGTTATCATGGGCAAGACAGGAGGCTCAAGTAGCCTCGGTGGCAGTGCAGTTGTGTGAGCAGCTTCGTCTCATTCTGGAGCCCACTCAGGCTGCCAGGCTGAGAGGGGACTATAGGACAGGGAAGCGGCTCAACATGAGAAAAGTGATTCCATACATTGCATCACAGTTTCGCAAAGATAAGATCTGGCTCAGAAGGACACAACCTAGTAAG
Source organism: Metacarcinus magister (assembly GCA_029783475.1). Classification (NCBI taxonomy): domain Eukaryota; kingdom Metazoa; phylum Arthropoda; class Malacostraca; order Decapoda; family Cancridae; genus Metacarcinus; species Metacarcinus magister. Next base: position 10,950,896 of record JAPQNM010000005.1, on the reverse strand, counting down.
AGGACTTATCAAATCCTGGTGGCTGTGGATGATTCAGAGTCCATGATGGAGGCTAGAGCAGGTAACCTGGCAGTGGAAAGTGTAGCCCTAGTGACTCGTGCCCTTACCTTATTAGAGGTGGGTCAGCTTGGAGTTATTAGTTTTGGGGCCACCACAAAGATTTTACATCCTCTTGACCAGCCATTTAGTGAAGCTTCAGGGAATAGAATTCTCACAAACCTGAAATTTGACCAGAAAGTAACTAACTTTGGTCGCATGTTGGAAGACAGTGTGGCCATCCTCAATGGTTTCAGTAATACTGGAAGCCATGGTCACCCTGACACAGCCCAGCTGCTGCTTATCCTAAGTGATGGTCAAACTCAAACAAGAATGGAGACAGTCAAGGCAGCTGTAAGAGCTGCTCGAGCATCCAGAATATTTATTGTCTTTCTGGTCCTGGATGCCAAGGATAATAAGTATTCCTTCTATGATACATTAGTATATGAGGGTGGAGTGATGAAGTCTATAGTGGAGTCCTTCCCCTTCCCATTTTTCTTAGTGGTGCGGGACATAGACACTCTTCCTGATGCTTTGGCCACGGCCCTTAGACAGTGGTTTGAATTGGTGACAGCTGATGCAGCGCACTGATGAAGTTCCATTAATAATTGTTAATGTTGGCACATTTGTATATTTTAACATTACGAATAACTATTTATTATTGATGTTCATTTATAGTGTAAAATTGAGTGTTTTAAAAGTGTATCTTTTTAATGACCTGATGTTGTGTAGTGTTTAGTGTTAGAAATTTAAATTTTCTTGTCAAACAGACAGTGTGATTATAAATATGCAACCAGCATAAGTCATAAATAGAGTTTGGGTTCACAAGTATACAATGGTTACTCAAGTTCCACGTACGTGATTCACTAGTTCTGCAATGAACACAAGATATCCCCGTTCATGACATGTGCACTAATTTCTCATGAATTATATTATCCATTTGAAACATTCAAAATTATCACTCATGCCCCCCAAACATCTTACTGTGTATCTCTGCTTATAAAATGGATTTTTCAGCCTAATGAAAATCTCTCAATACTAGGACTTGTCTTATATACTGGGGGTAAAATGCAAACCAGTAACCCAGTGATGAATACTAAGTCAATTACTGTACCTACAAATTCACTCTGCTGTCTCCAATTGATGATCAGCTCCAGTATAATTGTTTTATTTCTGCAAGAACACACCTTGACGGCATCAGCAGATTTGATCCTTTACTATTACAGTTAAATCATGATTTTGATGCGGGACACTCCTAATTTACACCTCTGTTAAGGTATGTTATGGTACTTTTTGATGAGGCATTTTGGTTTGCTGTAGTTCATTACAATGTTATGCTTATTGTGTGGTTGTTAGGAATATACCCCAAAGGAGTCTCCACTTTGAAATATAAAGGAATATACATTTTCCGTGGTCTGTGAGAACATATTTACCACATTTTGAAAGGAAAATAGCAATTATATAACGAGGGTTGAATAATTCACAGATTAAAAAGAAAAGGTGCAAGGATCAGTAAAAGATATTAATGCAGGGAAAGCTGCAAGGTTGGATGGGTGTGCTGCGTAACGTCTGAAAAGAAAAGGTGCAAGTGTGATTAAGTAGTTAGTAAGATTACTGTGTTTTGTGATCAGTATGGTATCAGTTGACTATAAAGGTGTAATGGTCATAGGTGTTAGTGGTTTCCTGTTCTAGTGAGGCTACAACGGATATGTGCTGTCACCATGGCTCTTCAATATTTATATGGTTGTTGTGGTAAGGGAGGTAAATGCTAGTGTTAGGTTATAATCTACATGTATGTCAACATTAAAGTGAACTTTAAGATTATCACTCTAAAAGTTGAATGACATGAAGGCATTCGTCACCTATAGCAGCCATTTAGACTTTTGGGAATTTAATAATTCTATAAGGCACTATCAAAAACAGAATTATACATCTTTGCTTAAGGGGAGAAGGATACGAGGATAAGTATGTCACAGTTTTACCCTAGTGCAGTAGTTCCCAAACTTTTTCCGCTTGTTACCCAATTATAAATTAACATACCACATTAGGCGTGCTACCCCATTCATAAAATGTTGTCAATATTGATGTAGTATATGGCTATATTAAAACACTACATATATTTTCTTTTCTGTCACCTCTCCATTACCCCCGAAAAACTTATATTACCCCCATGGGGTAAATTACCCCAGTTTGTGAACCATCTGCTACCTAGCATTAGATACGACTAGAAGTTACGCACATCAAACTAATGATGGGAATTCCGGCTCTTTTCAGGGAGCCGATTCCACTGGTGCCCTAAGTATTATAATTATTAATCTGAAATACAATCAGATTACATTGCCTGGCGTCAGCTGAGTGTGTGTGTGTGTGTCTAGGGATGTGCACCTATCCGGTAAACCGATATACCGGTATTACAGGCATTAGAAGCCCTTCGGTATACCGGTATTTTTATCGATTTTTGCAGATTCGTCAGCCTGACAGCCCATCAGCCCACCATAACACACTCACCTATATCTCTATCCTTGTAAGTCAAAATGTCCTAACACTTCTTTTACTGTACCTAACACGCTATAATTAACACTTGGATGTAAACAAATAATTACGGTGTTTTTTCCTTATTTGTTCGTTGTATTTTCCGTTTTTCTTTGTGTTATGGTTTATTTAGGCTTTACTTTTGGTTTGAATAATTTTTATATATTCTATTCTATGGTTTATATTGGTTTAATTTTATTATTATTGCTTTATTCTATTATTCGATTTTATGATTGACCTTAGAAATAAACATTTTTCATGAAATAAATACGAATCAAATATAATAAATGTTTATGTAGGAAACGGATAAGTCTTTCAAACGATTTTTTGAAGTATATATAATTGCTTTCCTGTGTATAATAAAAATCTCAATTTTGGTTTTATATATACGTGACCCAGCAGTCAACGCACGGCCGCTGTAGCCGTATGAAGTGTCCACCCAGGATAGAGTGGCCCCGGCGGAGGTGAGCGTGCGCGAGATCACTAGCTGGGTCTGTATAAGATCCTTGAGCTGGGTAGACACTTCACTGCTACACCGCCACTATAACGTACGGTACCTGTTGAAACTTGTTGATGTTATTTATTAAGGCTATTTACGCTTAATAGATTGTGGTATGAGGAACCGGCCTGGTGGCATATCAGTGTCAATAAGTTTGAAGAATAATGCTTCCACATTCCCTGCGTGTTGTAAAAGGTGACTATGGGTGATGCATCGAAGTGGCTGGGGAGCCCCTCTGTGATGCTTCTGCCTGATATGGGACAGGGAGGTTAAATCGTCTCCAAATTATAAAAGTGCATTGTCTCGGCTCCCCCTACATTAAGGTGGATATAAACCCGGTTTTCTATAGATAGACAACATATTTGAAAACGAAACTATGAGATACATAATAGGAGGGTATAAACCCGTAAAATAGACAGACCTTATATTTTGAAATAGTATGATATATATAATGGTGGATATAAACCCGGTATGTAAATAGACAATATGTGATACGTCGTGTCTCATTCATCACGATACATGGGCTAACATGGCACAGTTTGCATTTTTGCGAAGTTAATGCTAATAATATTTCGTTTTCTATCATTAGTGCATCAGGAAACTAATTTCGTGGGCGGACTGTTTTCACGACACCACTGACCACCCACACACTGCACACACCAGTGACACCACGCTGGCAGGCAGCTGGCAGCGGCAGACAATCACACTGCAAACACAACTCGCTCACCTTCCACAATCGTGCTCACTGTCAACAGAACAAATATAAGACAGCGTCTGTGCACGGGGAAGCTGGTAGGTGTGTCATGGTTGGGTCAAACCAAGCATTGTGTAATCCTTTGGGCCAAACTTAGTCTGACGTATGTGAAATGTCACGCTGTCTGCATTACGTATTCATGTAGTACACCATCATAGTACTCCTCCATTTCTAAGTCCATTGCTGTTGTGGAGTGGCTTTGGGACCAGAGATTGTAGTATGATGTTATCAAGTATTATATACAGTATATAATCCTTGGATGCTATGTTGCCTCGGACTTTAGTCTGGTCCAACAAATTTTTCGCTAGGCCTTTTCCTTTTTCTAGCATTATTTCACCTTCTTTCATATGTCTTTTCTTCCGAACCTTCCACTATCCCCATCTTTACCTAAAGTGTGAGAGCCGTGCTGAGAGAATGAAAGGCTAACTTCGAGCTTAGTCATGAATGGCCTGAGGGTGTCATGGACACGGTATACCCTCCCTTTTTCATTGCCCTTACTTTTTTTTCTTAATAAATAATGCGTAGGGCACCAATTTTGTTGCATGACACACATCATGAAGGTTATGGGTAGCAGACCAGTTATATCCCCCACTTAATTCGGCTCACCTTGGCTAATCATGATAATTCAAATTAACAGGTGCATTGGGGAGTGCACCTCAAAAAATTCATCCCCCAGACTTCCCTGGCCTTGACAAGGAAACGCCTCTGAAAACCCCCCTAACTGCCCATCTGTCAACTCCCTTACCTCTTCCACCTCCTCATGTTTCTCTAACACCAACACCCCCTTCTACATATGTATCTTCCTCTATTATAACCACTTTATAACCATATATACATCCAATAACTCTCTACTCTGACCTCCCCCTCTTTTATAACCCAGATTGTCCCCTCCTCTCACCCTCGCTCACGCCCATACATTACCACTATCACCTTCCTTTATCCAGCCTCTTTCGTCCTCGCCGATGGAACAAATCATGCTCCCTACTCAGTAAACATTTTCCCCATAAAATCTGCCCAGCAGGCGTCAATTGGCCTGAGTGTTCTTCTGACCTCTTTGAAGTGATTGCAGACGAGCATGATATTGCTAATGTATCTGCCTTACTGTAAGTGTATTCTCACCTGCAAAAAGATAAGACACTGAGGAGGAAAGGAGAATTGTAATTGCATTGTCTTAGTTATCCCCTTTAAGGGTGATGTAAGGCAGGTATATAGATAGATGGTGAAGAAGATACATCCTCTGACCATTAACGCTATAAGATATTCACATCACTTAAAAATTACTAGGATAATGTTTATTTAATACTACAACTCCTTTTTGTGTTGGGACATGTTCCATTTTGGCCAATCATAGGGAGGGGCAAAGCCAATTCAGTGCATTTTGGCCAAGATAAAAAGAAATTACCATAGCTAACTAAATGCTATTTGCCAAATATATTTGAAAATACATTCAAGAACATCATTTTGATTATGAAATGTTAAGCATTAGTTCTTAATCTATAGAATAATTTTAAATGCATTTTTTCACCTTGTAGAGCCAAGGCATAAAGGATGGTGGTGCGGCAGTACAATGATGAGCTTAAGTACCTGGAGAGGCTGTCCTCCTGCTGCTGGCGCATCAAGAAGGGCTTCCAACCCAACATGAATGTAAGTGCTGGCTTCATTTGTTAATTAGTTGGTAATATTCAGCTTGAAATCTTAGACATGATGATATTTTGCAATGCAAGTCATATTTATTTTAATGACATTAAAAATAAGCATCATATTTTATGGTGGATAAAATTATGCGTTGTATTTGATGGTATCAGGTAAAACAACCAGGAGAAAATAGAAAAACAGGCTGGCTTTTGACATATTTCTTGCATAGGAAAGTCATAGGAATGCATTTTTTATGGTAGGCATATTTATGATGTAATACTCTTGGAAAGTTGGTGAATGATGTATGATGATTTTCTATTTCAATGTTAGGTGGAAGGCATATTCTATGTCAATGAACATCTGGAGAAGCTGATGTTTGAGGAGTTGAGGAACTCTTGCCGGCCAGGATCAATTGGGGGCTTCTTGCCGGGCATGAAACAGATAGCTAATGTTGCAGCACTTCCAGGCATTGTTGGCAAGTCTGTTGGTCTGCCTGATGTACACTCAGGCTATGGATTTGCAATTGGTGAGTCTAATGCTACTTTTTGTTGCTGTAATGAATGAAGATACAAAGTGAAAAAATAGTAATGTATGTACATTCATCCCCAACATTTGTGGGTTCTACTTTTGTGGTTCAAATTATGATTGAGATGTTTTATTTATTTTTAACTACAGTAGGTTCTTGATTTATATGACAGTATGATCTGAGTATATGAATATTTCCTAATTCAAACATCAACTTGATAGTTCATGAATAGAAAAAATTCATAAAACTCAGGTTGGCAATGCATGTTATTTCAAATTCCTTGTGTGTTATAAATAGTTTTATTGAATTTGAGGTATGCATTATTCTAAATTTGCAAAAGTGTATTTTGAGATTTTAGAGAACTTTTTGTAAATTTTTTGCTATGACAGGGCTGAAATTGATTATTCATGATTTTCAAATTTTGCACAGATGTATTCCCCTAACACCACATGAATGTCATTGGATGTGTGTAATTGCATAGATTGAGCTTTGTCATATACAATCATATCTTAACATTTGCGGGACTTATATAACAGAGATATCTATGAATATTAAGAATCTGTGAATATGTGCTGCCACCTAAATAACACTCCTAGATCCCTATTTCCCTATGTAACTAAAAAAAAGCACTTTGTGTATCTTTAGAAACATTATAACTGGCACAAAAACTGTAAAAGAGTTTAGAACTAGCACACAGGGGGAATACACATTGACCAATCCTGCGATGTCACAAGAAAACCCGCTAATACTCAAAATTATTACAGTAAAGCCTCCTGTGAATAATAAAATCTGTGAATGTTAAGGGATGACTGTATTAGATTGCTATAACTTCCCCTGGTAATCTTTTCACAGGTAATATGGCGGCTTTTGATATGGATGACCCCAAAGCTGTTGTCTCTCCGGGTGGAGTCGGTTTTGATATTAACTGTGGAGTGCGTCTGCTGAGAACCAACCTGACTGAGTCTGATGTCACCCCCATTAAGGTATATCATTTCTGCAGTACTGAAATAATGCAAGTCACTTATTATGTGATGGGCCTCTGAGCCTTTGAATGTCTGATATTTTTATTGTTTTGAAACTTCTTGATACACACACAGGTCACAGTATGCTACTGGATAATCACTGATTTCCCCCAAAATGTTCTCTGAATGCTGATCATTGATACACTAATGACACTTACACTCAACATTAATTTATACACATTCTTATGCTACTTATTTTACACACAAGTATTTTTTTCACATTCTCCATAATACCTGCTAGATGTGGAAGAATCCATAATCATGCAGATTTAAGAATTTGTGTCCGATAGAAATTATCAAGTGTGCTGGATGACATTGCATCAGATGTTTGAAGCCTGTTGCCAGAACCATCTGAGTGCATTTAATGAAATATTATTATTATTTTTTTTTTCAATTTGATTAATTAATTAATGCATTTATTTATGTATTTCCAGGAACGGTTGGCTCAGTCTATGTTTGATCATATTCCTGTTGGTGTTGGTTCCAAGGGCATCATCCCCATGACTTCCAGGGACCTGGAGGAGGCATTGGAGATGGGTATGGACTGGTCTCTAAGGGAAGGTAAGTTTTCACTGGAAAGTTTACCTTTTACATATTGTATTTCCTGATATGTGTAATCTTTACCAGAAGACTACCACTACAATCACCTAGTGTGTTATGCTATAGTAGTAGTATACATTAGCTATAGATATGAGAGGAATAGTTCAACGTGGTCCCATATGTATCTTCCCAAAACAAAAAAGAATGACTGTTTGAGGGGGGTGAGCTACAAGAATTCTACCGCCATAATCCCTGTGGTTCGTAAAAGGCGACAAAAGGGAGAGAGCGAGGGGTCTGGGAAGCCCTTCATTGTATATTTTCCTACAAAAAGACAAGGTGCAGACGAGGAGGGGAGAGTAATGTCTCCATGAATCTTGGTGTGCCTTGTCTTGACTACCTCCCTTTAGGGGGATAACAGCCTGGTATATAGATAGATAGATAGATTACATTTGTAAATAATGTAAGGTGATAAATATATATACGTATATAAAAGTTTATTTTAAGTTTTTTACACAATGTATGGGAAGGAGAATAATCAGACAGAAAGGTAAAAGTAAAATTTTTATTTATTTATTTATTTTTTTGCCTGTTTGCTTAGCTTGAAATTTTGTACTAGTCATCAATCATATCATTTACGAGGAAAAATCTAGTCACACAAATCATGAAAGTGAAGATGTGTATAAGAATATTTTTTCTTGGCAGGATACATCTGGGCTGAAGATAAGGAGCATTGTGAAGAATATGGACGCATGGCCCAGGCTGATCCAGCCAAGGTGTCCATGAGAGCTAAAAAAAGGGGTCTTCCTCAGGCAAGTCAAGCATACTATCATAATTATTTTTCTTCAGTCACTGCAAGTTCACTGCAGAACAAAAGCTTTTCTTGACTTTCTCTGGTGTTTGTTGATTCATACTTTGGGGTTGCTAAGACAAGGCGTTTAGGGTATTCACCACCTGCATGAAATGATCTTGTACTGCCTGTATTGCCTCCACTTTCCCTCCCTGGTTGTCATTCTTTTTCTAACACTATGCAGTGGAAAGTTTTTTTCTTCTCTTCATTAATTATTAAAAACAAAATCTATTGACAAGAACAAATGGAGACTCATCTGTCATGACAGATGAGAGAGTTCCAAAATTTATTCATAGTAATTTTCTCAGAGAAATGCATATACTGTAATACCATTGCAGTGTTAAAATTTGTGTACTTTGTCTAGTCATATAATTTGTTTAAATTTACTTTTAGTTAGGAACATTGGGAGCTGGAAACCACTATGCAGAGATTCAAGTGGTGGATGAAATATTTGATAAATGGGCAGCCAGCAAGATGGGCATAGAAGAAAAAGGACAAGTGTGTGTGATGATCCACTCAGGATCTCGTGGATTTGGTCACCAGGTAGCTACAGGTAAGGCTCGGTCTATAATATGAAATGTGTTACAACTGAGTTATTCATGAACAGCAACAACCCCTAACTAATGATCCCTATTTTTTCTCACAATATAGTAAGCAGTACAGTTGGTTTGAACAATTCATTCATGATTATAAACAAATAAGATGAAGACTTACCAAAAAATCAAGGAGGAAGGAAAGCCTGAGTGGCAAGTAACAAAAGGAAGTTGTATGGACTGCAGGTTACCACTCATTGGATTACTGTAAACAATGATGCATTTTTCTGGGCTCCCAAGAGTACGTTACCTTGGCATTCTTCCACATAACCTGACTCAGACTTTACACAATAAACTGTGTGGTCTGTGTATCATTTAAAATGAAGGCAACTTTATCACAGGAATCTGAAAATGCCACCAATTGACATACCTATTCCCTTTTAAACATCCTCACGTCACAAACTATAGAAATAAAATTTTTCAGCCTCAGGGTGAGTTCAAGGCTCTTAAGATGCCTCGTGATGATGAGGACCATAAACACCAATATTACTATGTGCATGTACTGATCACATGATGCTTATGTGCCAAGTTTAAGTAGTAACTGTGTGTAATTACTCAAATATAGATGTTAGTGTTTATATTAATTCATTCATATTCAACATAGCATAATGTATATGTACAGTCACCAGGAATATTTAAAGTAAAATGCATGATAATTGTATAGGATGACTTGGCAATATTAGATGACCTACCGTACCTTTTCAAAACTGGAAACTGAAAATTTCATGAAAGATAACTACAACCTTGTTTGTTTGTTTGTTTGTTTGTTTTCTTCTTCTTCTTCTTCTTCTTCTTCTTCTTCTTCCCCCCCACCCCCCCTAGCTATTTTGAGTTGATTGGAATGAAAAAAGAGAAGAATCAGATTTCCATACCAGAGGAATTATTTTTTTTAGGAGACAGTTAGGGTTGTAGTTCCAAAGAAACTATTTGACCATATATCTTAATCTGTTATATATGATGGACAAAATGTAATTTCAGATGCCCTTGTTGCTATGGAGAAGGCCATGAAGAGAGATCAAATTGATACTAATGACCGGCAGCTTGCCTGTGCCAGGATCAAGTCTGAAGAAGGTCAAAATTATCTCAAATCCATGGCAGCAGCAGCTAATTTTGCTTGGGTTAACCGGTCTTCTATGACCTTCCTCAGTAGACAGGTATGGTATTAAAGGAATTTGGTTTTTTTGCATGGATAGTTCAATCACTAGTTATTCCAAAATTAATTTTCAACTTCAGTAGTTACTTGTAAAATACACTAGATCCTCATTGTATGCGTCATACAATGAGGATCTAGTGTATTTTACAAGTAACTACTATTCTATCTATAGTTTCTGATGTATTGTTCCCTCCGGGAACATCCCACAAGGGGCTGGCCACGGCAGAAGAGCTTCCACCTCTCCCTATCCATATACTTTCCTCCTTGCTTCTTCAAGCCCTCTGACTCTATCAGCAACTTTTTCATGAATATAATCCTTTACCCTGTCCATGCATCTTTAGGCAATACAAATGCAGTTGTGATGAACCTTTTTCTACCAATAACAATGTTAAATTTTTCTTTCAGGCCTTTGCTAAACAGTTCCAAATGAGCCCAGATGATTTGGACATGCATGTGATCTATGATGTCTCCCACAACATTGCCAAAATTGAGCAGCATTGGATTGAAGGAAAACTCCGCACTCTGCTAGTTCATCGAAAAGTAAGTAGAGTTTTTAGTTAATTGAAATATAAGTAATGCATGTATGGAGCCTTTCAGAATATTGTTAATGATTAAGTTATAAAGGAAAGAATATATATAGCAGCCTCATGCTGCTTTATCTTAGTTCCTTACCATGGGTCCAAGTTTCAATAATTATTGGTTTCCATATAAATGAGTAAATAATTTTTTTTCTCATTAGTGCACATTATCTCCAGAAAGATGATACAAAAAATACTTATCATGAACTGATAGAAGACCAACGTTAGTGGCCCTAATTTATGTAGTTAAATTTGTCATTCTTAAAAGATTTATCAGATGTAGCTTTCCTTACATCATACATCCCTTACATTCATAATTTAGCCTTTCAAGTTATATTTATTTTTTCCTGTAGTACAATCTAGTTTGATTTTTAGGAAACAATGCAATTATAATTGTAATGCTCATGTTTATAACCATTTATTTCAAATTTTTCATTACAGGGTTCGACTAGGGCCTTCCCCCCACACCATCCACTCATACCTGTTGATTACCAGCTGACTGGACAACCTGTTCTAATTGGTGGCACAATGGGTACTTGCTCCTATGTGTTGACAGGAACTGAGCAAGGCATGACAGAGACCTTTGGATCCACTTGCCATGGAGCAGTGAGTATTAGTATTCATTCTTTTTAAATCTGCTTTGTTCATATACTGCATTCATCTATACCTGAATGAAACAAAATTCATAAGCTTAGGCAAGTTAGGATACCAAGTGCTAATAGAATAATGCCATATGTTTACAATTCCACGAGTCTTTATTGTTATTATTGTTTGGAGATATGGAAGAAATATAGGTGGGCCAGTTAGTGAACAAGATGTGAGAGGTGTGAGGTTGAGAAGAACCATGAATGAATGGATGGTGTGAAAAAAGTGTTGAATGAAAGAGGAATGTCTATGGAGCAAGGAAGGATGATTGTGTTTGATAGTTATCGAGTGAATAGAGAGTAGCAGTGAATACACGAGTAATGATGCAGTCTTGACGAGCGTTTGAGGAGATTCTCATGCATCTGTTTTCATTGGTTGATCAGATCAGGTCTGGGGAGGGAGAGGGTTGTGTGTGTGAAGTGGCAAAAGTAAACCGGCTTTTGCTGTCGAGCCATGATGTGGAACCGAGTCAGTTAATGCGAATAAAGTAAGCGCCAGACATTAGAGGTCATGAGACACTGTGGTAAGCTAAAAGGCAATCAGTAAGCAAGGAAATAATGACATGGTGAAGGGGATGAAGAGAGGTTAATAGCAGTGGAAGAGGTAATAGGATTAATTGTACTAGATGAAGTAGGAACAAGAGCAGTGGGAGTGGAAGAGGTATGAGTGGAGGATGGAGGATGGGATGCAGAAGAGGAAGATGTAATGCTAGTCGTGGTCCGTGGAGGTGTTATGATGTATGTCTACCAGCCATTTGACTGGATTGAGATCATTGAAATTTGTAGGAGACTAGTCAATTTACCAGAAACTTAATCCATCTCATAATAATTGGACTGAGATGGGCTTTATGGGGTGAGGTATGGTAATAAAATTTGGTATGTGTAAAGCAGTATGAAGCAGTACTAATTAACTTGTGGTGTTAATTCTGGATTTCTTAGTGTTTGATTGTTTGTGGATGAAAATGGTTTGTACAGCAGATTCACATGGACAAATACAAATGCTGTACACTTACCAAATGACAATATATAAGACTCGGTAATGGGGAATACATTCTGTTATAGTGATATGTTGTATTTCTTTATTTTTCAGGGGCGAGCACTGTCACGAGCTAAATCTCGACGTAATCTAGATTACGGTGAAGTTTTGGTGAAGCTGCAAGAGCAGGGAATCAGCATTAGGGTTGCCTCCCCAAAGCTGGTAATGGAAGAGGCTCCAGAGTCATATAAAAATGTTACTGACGTAGTTGACACATGTCATGCAGCTGGTATTAGTAAGAAGTGCATCAAGTTACGACCTATAGCTGTCATTAAAGGATAACATAATATTATACTGTATGGACTATAACTTTTCTGTAATATTTAGATAACCATTCATTACTGAACACATAATACATCCCAGGCTCCATAATAAAAACAAGTTGTCAATTATGTTTTCATGATTAAAACAGTATGCCATTTGCAACAGTTTCTCTTCCATCACACTGTAGTTGACTTTGGAGAACTGTTTTGTGAACCGTAATTGAAATGCTTAAGTAAGGTTCTCTTTAATTTTCAGTGATGGTAAAATTTTGTAAGCTTTCTTTAAACCAACATTAAAACACACCAATTAATTAGAATATTCCAGTTATTTACAGACTAATATTTGTTCTCAATTTGTTGGCAGTGCAGTGTAGATCATAACATTCATGGCTAGAGTTTAAAGAAAACATTAATAGATAAGAGGAGCAAGGTATAAAAAGTATATTTGAACTTTTCAAAAACACTTATCTAGTTTTGATGGAATGAAATAAAATGCTGGAGTTATCCTTGCTTCACACGAACACCGACAACCTGAAAGTAATCTAAATTAGTATAAAAGAAATTATCTAAATTATTAAAATATTCTCTTTTGTTCGCTCGCTTGCACACACATACACTATAATGACGAAAACCATTGCACAGCTTATGTTAAAGACTTACATTCAGAATTAATTGATCTATTGTTTTGCACAATATCTTTTCACGTACACTAACTAATACTCGGCTGATACCGGCAAGTGAGTAATTTTCTGAGCCTCCTTATAAGAACTATCTAGCAATATTTTTATTCATGATTTACTATATGGATGAACTCAGGATTACCCAAATTGCTGGGATGAGTGGGGATGTGATAGGATTAAACTAACAACAGCCTTATCTTTTCCATGTACATACCATGTTCATCTGATGCCAAAATGTAATGGAATTAAACTAAAAAAACAGCCTTACATTTTCCATGTACGTACTTCCCATGTTCATATGATGCCAATAAACATCAGTCCTCTTTTGCTGTGTGTTTTTAAGGGCTGAGAAAAGCCTTTGTATTCCTTTTTATTACTGGCAGCATTATTTGAGAAAATGATCAGCGTTGATTAGTTTGGTTCCCTGAGAAAGAAGGTACAGCTAGAGGCCACCATTTATCTGGCCTTCGCTATGCAGCAACTCAGTAATTTTTGAACTTGGACTGATTCAACATAGATCACAAATAATACCTTATTCCTCCAACTCGTGTTGGATTCAACCTTCAAAGTTTGTTGCTTATTTATAACATTATAAGTGCACAATACATACAAAAATATTAAATGTATTGAGGCAAATTGGGTTACTCAGATTTACTGAGTGGCCTTATTCATGATGCCATTTTGTTCTACATCATATTGAGTACTATGATATAGTACAGTATGTTGGGATAAACTCTGTGAAAAGGCAAAAAAAAGCCTGTTACACAGTGAGAGATAATGGTGTGAGCAGTGGTGTTTAAGTTGATGGCTGCAGCGGTGTGTCAAGTGACACAGTGATAAACATGCACTGTTGCTATAGCCTTATCTATGATGTTAATTTGTTCTAAACGATACTGAGCTATAAAATATATTGTGATAGCATAAACATTAAAAAGGCAGCCATACACTGAGAAGTGATGGTATGAGCAATAGTGTTCGGGTGGATGCCTGGGGTTGTGGTTCAAATAAACGCGTGATAACTATTGTTTCTCTGGCATTATTTATGATGTTAATTTGTTCCTAAACTCTTCAATTCATTCACTCCTTCACGAAGTTTCTGATATTTTCTAGTTTGGATTTGGAAATTGATGATGAATGAAAGAGTATAATAATGAAATGCACTATGAGAGGTGGAATGTTTTAAATATTTAGGGTCAAAAACTATTGTTGGTGAAGATTAAAAATATAAATAATAACAAACCTTCATGCCAACTGAATGAACCAAGCTTAGCATGGCACTTTGGGCAGTGGAGTTTTCCTTGCAAAGATTCTGTTGAGTCACCCATCCAAGTAATTGGGAAGGTGAATATTCCCTTGTCACAGAACGTAGGCTTAGTCACTCTGTCTGACCACTTGGAGTCAGTCCACGATAGAGTTTCACCTGAGCAGTGAAGCACAACAGAATGAAGGCTAATCAATGACAATCTAAAAAAAAGAAAAAAAAAGAAAAATAGAAGTTCTAACACACCAGGTATTGGTCTTAAAAGAAAATTTATTCAAATCAGATTGCTAACTAATATCAGTCTCATGATTTTAAATTTGATTCAATTACAAATTAAGACAATTTTCAATAATTCTTCCTTACTACTGATATAGGACATTCAAAATCAATTATATAGATTTTAAAAAGTTCAAAATCCTAGGGAACAAAAACCAGAATACCAACAAAGGCACTGTACTCAGCACGAGTTGGATGGATAACATATTGCAGTTGAAAGCTTGTGGTTGGAGGAACACCACAATACTCCCCATCTCATCCACTCCCTCCACTAAAGGATTAATGAAGATATTTTACATTTCATGACAGACCTGCAACTCCTACATTTATATGCAACAGGACCACAATTTGCATCAGTACCAGGGCTGGGGTGTACAACATTCTGATGCTTGGAGTCTGCCAGGGTAGCACCTGTCAACAGAACACATTTCAAGTTTAGTACAAATTACAAAAGTGCTTTTCTGTGTTTTCTATATTAGGATTCAAATTATTTTTTATTGGTGAAATACATTATAAGTACTAGTGTCTTCTCTAGGTACTCACCAATAGGTAAACACCACAGAGAATTACAGGTAAGCATGTGTTAAGAAAAGTAATGCTTGTTGTAAGTGACTCCAAAGTAGAGTTGGCACCCGCTAAATATTTACAAAAAGCCGTGACAACTGGCACCCACAACAAGGAATCAAATAAGTTGCAGGATACACAAACTATAAACAAATTTATCTGTGACATTCAAGAAGATTCCAAAGCCATCACAAAGGACCAGAGGGGATATAGATGGACTGCCTTAAGCCTGATAAATCAAAACATTATTTGAACTTTTAACATGGAACAAGAAATTAAACCTAAAGAAACCTCAGATCAGGATACCGTGGTAATACATACCTTTCATCACAGATCTGGCAGCAACTTGAAGCTTATAAAGGCGATATTGTCCATTATTACCATCTATGTGCCATTCCATTGTTTCATATGCAGCTAACTGGTCAAGGAATCCTGAGTTGGGACCCACACAACGTCTTTTGAACTTGACTCTGTAATGGAAGAAGACAAACTAAAGCATAAAAGAATACAAATAACACTGGCTATTGACATGAACATGGCCATATCATTATGAATGAGAAAATCAATAGAGAAGTACTAATATACTAAATCAAAATTACACTTTGGCAATTACTCTCACATACCTTTGTAGAGCTTCTTCTACAGACAGTTTGTACTTTTTCATCAGGAAACAGGTGACAAGTGTAGCACTTCTTGACATTCCAAAATAGCTTTATGAAAAGAAAATTAATGCTTTTAGTGACAGGCACAATTTTTGGCATTAAATGCTATGAATAAAATGTTAAGAATATCACTAGTATCTATGTGATCCTTCAATATTGTTGTTGTCAAATGCCGATGCATCATGGTAAATTCACACAAAACAATTAGAACACAAACCAGTGTACCAGAACATTTCCTTTATCCTGTCCATCTTTTATAAACTTGGCTGCATCTTCAAAATGACTTAGTAGATCTTCATCATGCATATCATCAACTGTAAAAATAAATGACCATAAGTAAAATCAAGTAATTGTTTAGCTTATTTGAATATACTGTCCTTTAAAATCTGATTTAATCTCTGTAAACTTCGATCTTCCACAATTGTCACACATTAAGTCCTCTCACTATATGAATTTCATTTTACGAGCATAGTTACAAAAGTACGTTTAGAATTGTTTTTGAATATGCAGCAATTCATTGGGATGAACATACTGCATGGTTTTGGGCAAAAAAATTTCTGGTTTCAAATATATCTCACCCAAGGTTTTTTTTTATGATTTAATGTAATATCAGTATCTGTATGGCCTCGTAGTGACAAAATGTTAGGATAGAAATGGAGCCGGAAAAGTATAGTAATAAGTGACAAGTGACACACTTGCCGACATACAGTTCACCAGAGAGGATGTGGTAAAAGCAATCAGTGAACTAAGAACAAACTCTGCTGCCGGACCTGATGGCATAGCAGCCATCCTCCTCACAAAATGCAAGGACTCATTGGCACTCCCTCTGCATAATGTGGCGCCATTCACTGGACACAGGCGTAATACCACTCAAAGAGGCAACAATACCTTCAATACACAAAGGAGGGGACAGGAGTCATGCTAAAAATTATCGTCCCGTGGCCCTCACTTCCCACATTATAAAAATATTTGAGAAAATAATGAAAAATAAAATAATTACCTACTTAGAAAACAACAACCTCCTCAGTAGCACTCAACATGGATTACGCAAGGGAAGGTGATGCCTATCTAACCTTCTAGCCCACTACGACTGGCTACTTCAAGAGCTTGCATGAGGAGGAAACGTTGACATCGTATATCTCGACTTTGCGAAGCCATTCGATAAAGTCAACCACGGGATTCTCCTCCACAAGCTGAAGTCCTTGGAAATCACAGGACGAATTGGAGTGTGGCTGCACAACTTCCTGACACCACAAACCCAAGTAGTGGCTGTCGACAGATGCAAGTCTGAAAAGTCACCAGTCATCAGCGGACTACCCCAGGGGTCAGTACTAGGACCTCTACTCTTCCTGGTGCTGATGGGAGACATTGCCAGTGGCACGGGCAGCTCCCATCTCTCCTCCTTTGCTGATGACACAACCCTCAGCCACAGCATCTAAAGTTAAAGTAGTTAAACCATATCATAAAACCTCTCGAAAATCACATTCAATAAATACATATCAACACACAATGAAACTGATAAATTGGAGCTTACCTTTAATATACATGAAGGTCATGCCTGGAAGGGAAGTGATAGAGGTGGGGAGTGGCTTGGAGTCCACTGTCAGGATGTGTGACACTCTTCGACTACTTAGTGTGTTGATGTCAATAGCTGCCGTTAGGTTCCCTGTGAGAGAGTGCATATACATACTGGTGTATCTACCTAGTTGTAGTATACAGGGGCTGAGCTACACTCGTGTGGTCCTGTCTCCATATCTATATATGTCCAGTCATTCCTTTAGTTGTACATTCCTTACCATTATCATATCTTTTTCAGTCATTCAAAGTATTGTACACTATCTATAATCTACTGAGGAAAGCTGTACTTTTTGTGTCGTTCAGGTAAAGATGATGGGGAGAGAGGTGGTGATAGAGGACAATACAGGAGCAATGAAGAAGGGAGGGGTGGAGATAACTCTAGCCAATAACAGCTCACATGAAAATGGATGTGACAAATGTCATCTGCCCTGGGATATAAGTCAAAGTATGTTGTAACATGTCTACTGGTGGCTGTACTGTATCTATTAAAATACCTAACACAAAATCAACAATGACTACTGCATAACAACAACACTATGTTACATACCTAAGTAAAGACCTTCTTCTATCATATCCAGATTGGCAATATCTGGCAAGAGATCATCGTCATCCATTTTGTTCATTGGTAGGCAGCAAAGTTCACACCTGTAATATACAAACACACATATGAGCACGGTAACTCTGACCATACATTCAAACTTAATGATATACAAAAATAATCATACTTACCACAACCAATACAACTGATCAACTGACACACAGGCAGGCAGTGTCGAGCAGTGTGTGCTCGATGCCGGCCGGGTGGCCCAACATATCGTACTGGTATGCAATCACTCACTCTGCCACACCGTCACACCTCCACAAGCACACGAAGACAAATGACGCAAACACATACAGCACACAAAGCATCCTGGAACACATTAACCTAATTGGAATAATGTTTTGTGGATATGAATGGAAATAAAGTCTTTAAAATATCAATTTGTATGAAAAGGTTGTTAACGTGTATATATAAAAGACTTGTTCGCTCATTAAGCTGTACGGCGACGATGTGTGTGTGTGTGTGTGTGTGTGTGTGTGTTTTAAGTGAACGTAAAACTAGTAACAATCGACAATAGTTAATTGATAGTTAACACATTCACACGCACACGCACACGTACACGCACGCACACTTATGTGGGGAAATAACTCTTGGATAATTTTTCCTGAGGCCCTTTTCTCGTGATCTGTTATATTTTGTCATCCTTCTCGCTCATATCATTGTACCCTTCCCTTCCCTTTCGCTCGATCCTTGCACCTGTCGCACCTTACTTCTCTTTCTTTCTTCCCTTCACACTGCCCCACATCATCCCACCTCGCCCCACCCCCTCCTCACCTCGCCCCCACCTAAGGCTGTGGAGGTACACTGCGTCAGGAGGGTTGGTACCCCTCCCCCACCCCGAACACACACACACACACACACACACACACACACATATAAAGCCACCACCCACCTACCCACCTATATATACACAGTAAAAAATATGAACCATTATTGTTATCTTTATCTATTAATTCCTCTATTTCAATTTATATTACCTTCCCTTCCTTCATTGTTGTATGAAAAGAGAGAGAGAGAGAGAGAGAGAGAGAGAGAGCTTCAGGGAGAACAGAAGAACACACAGGGAGAGAGAGGCAGACTGTGGAGAAGAGGTTGGCCCAAAGTATATATACTATATTATAGTATATATACTTTGGGTTGGCCAGTCTGGAACAGGAGAGGAACACAAGACAGTCAGAGACAGTGGACGGCGCAGAAGAATAGAGGAACACAGAGGACAGAAGCTGCTGTTGTGCTGTGTGAGAGTATTTCTTGTATCTCTTATTTTTTTCTATATATTTTTTTAATGTTTGATATTATGGTAATGAAGAAACTGAGTCCAGATTCGTGTTCAGTATGACTGTAAACCTTTATGTACAAATTTTCATGAAATTCCGAGGTGTGGAAATTTTCATGAAATTTCCAAGGGTACCACCTCAGATTTTTTGGCAGAAATCATGTATTTTGAAATAACTCGAAAACTATGAGGTTTACGTAAAATGAGTATGGAATATAAAAGAAAGAGCAGGACACGCCCGTTCTTTTGAGCTATAGTGATATGGAATTGGAACATATGTATAGATGTAAGAATTGAAAAAAGAAAACATTAATTTTGTTCACAATAATTAACTTTTCTCCAAAGGTATAATAGATATTGGAAAGGTGATGACATCAATCGATATATCGTTTCAAGCTGCATGTCTTTGTTTCTAATCCTTTTTCCTGTAAGAGTAATAGTTCCGTAGTAAAATGGTAAAAACATATTCGACCTCAATTCTGGTGGACATTTTCGGACCACAAAATCAAAAATTCCTTACCGTCACAGATACGTGAAAAATGACTTCAATAAAACTTTTCAGATATTCCAATTTACAGTAAAATTAGTTCAGAAAGTTTTCGTGTATGACAAACAGTTTTAACGGCAGTAGCAAAAAACCTTCTACCCTATACCTGAAGGGGTTAAGGGGGGGGGGGAAAGGGGTTAAGATGGGGGATAATTCATGAAAATAAGTCCATATTCGTGTTCAGCATGACCTAAAACATCATTGTAACAATTTTCATGAGATTCGGAGGTGTTGAGTTTCTGCGGCGCCAAGCACGAGTAGACAAGAGTAAAAACGTGAGGTTAGGTTAGCTGTGGTGCCACATCTATTACTAAACCAGACCAAATACCCATACACACTCGCTAATACTATATACTATATTACTATAATACTATACTAATACTATATATACTATAAGACTACATTAAGTATATAGTATTAGCGAGTGTGTATGGTATTTGGTCCGGTTTAGTAATAGATGTGGCACCACAGCTAACCTAACCTCACGTTTTTACTCTTGTCTACTCGTGCTGGGCGCCGCGGAAACTCAACACCTCCGAATCTCATGAAAATTGTTACTATGATGTTTTAGGTCATGCTGAACACGAATCTGGACTTATTTTCATCATTATCCCCCCCATTAACCCCTTCCCCCCATTAACCCCTTTAGGTATAGGGTATATATAGAAGGTTTTTTGCTACTGTCTTTAAAACTGTTTGTCTTAAATGAAAACTTTCTGAACAAATTTTACGGTAAATTGGAATATCAAAAAGTTTTATTGAAGTCATTTTTCACATATCTGTGACGGTAAGGAATTTTTGATTATGTGGTCCGAAAATGTCCACTAGAATTGAGGTAGAATAAGTTTTTGCCATTTTACTACGAAACTATTACTCTTACAGGAAAAAGGATTAGAAACAAAGCTATGCAGCTTGAAAATATATATCGATTGATGTCATCATATTTCCAATATCTATTATAACTTTGGAGAAAAGTTAATTATTGTGAACAAAATTAATGTTTTCTTTTTTCAATTCTTACATCTATACTTATGTTCCAATTCCATATCACTATAGCTCAAAAGAACGGGCGTGTCCTGCTTTTTCTTTTATATTATATACTCGTTTTACGTAAACTACATAGTTTTCGAGTTATTTCAAAATACATGATTTCTGCCAAAAAATCTGAGGTGGTACCCTTGGAAGTTTCATGAAAATTTCCACACCTCGGAATTTCATGAAAATTTCCACACCTCGGAATTTCATGAAAATTTGTACATAAAAAATGATTAATTAATTAAGAAAACCTCAAAATGCATCAGGTAATGCAAAAATATAACCCTGAATTCTCTAGATCGTTATGGTGAAGATGTAAAATAATATCAAACTTTCTCATCAAACTGTCTGTTAAATAAATCATAAGTCATATATAACATCAATGGCATATAAAAGAGGTGCCGTTCTGAAGGCAAACCGTCAAAACTACTATCAACGTCAAGATAACAATAACAAGAACACTCTACTCCTTCTGGTGGTGTTGTGGTGTTGTGTCAAGGTGTTGTGTGGAATAAGTTTTTATTTAATCCTTTGAATGAACATTGGTGTCACTAAACTATTATTTGCAAGATCATCGCAAGTTAGGCGTGAGTACTATCACAATATGACAAAAGTTTACCACTATCACTTCTCGTGTTAATAATAAATATGTCCGTATGTCGTTGTATAGGTGGAATGGGTTATGATGCAAATGTTCTATCATAGTACTGACACATATCATTATTAAGTTTTAGTCTGTATAACTCTTTCCCACATTAAATACATGGTTGGCTTGAGAGGAGGAGGCCATCGTATATTAATTACGTAAGTTCTTATAGTTGATTGTGAACATGCTGACTGTTATTTATTGAAAATGTAAATAACAGTCCAATTATCCAATCACCTGAAAGAAAACGAAAGAAAATCAGTCAAGATTATAATTAATGTCACCATTTCAACTTTAAGAAACATGGAGCTGCCTTTTGTAGGTCAACTGGCCTCTTGCAGCCTCCTTATGTTCTTATGTATCCTTACTTCCCTACAGCTGCAACGGAGCGGTGCCAGTGGCTGAGACAGAGGCCATACCATGAGTAGGAGCCAAAGTGTCAAACCCAACTTCATTACCACTGCTGTTGCTTTACTGATCCTGGTGCTGGTAGCGTCACCATGCTTTAGCCATACACTGGACTCCCTCCTGGTGAAGGCACTGCACTCTTCCTGCCCAGAGCTAAATCCTGAAGTGCATCATGGGCTGGGAGTGGCTAAGGCTGTGACAGGTATGTAGGCTCGTGCCCACCTTCCACTAATGATTGCCTTGTTGACTGTGGGAAAGTGAGAATCTTGTTATGAATTGAATAAAAGTAGATATGGAGACAGAATAACATGATATTAACCCAACTTTTAGTACACTACAACTAGGTAATTGCACGATACGTACACATACCCTCTCCACCAGACACTTGTTACACACCATACACACATAATTTATTGTACACTATTCTATTTCAATTCCTTGTGTGGCATTTACAGTGAAGAGACAGGTGGTGGGCAGTGCACGGGACTTGAATGCCTGTGTGAGTGAGTGCTGCAGTAGAGCCAAGTGTGGGGTGGCACTGATGCAAGGGGAGGTGTGCTTGGCCCTTGAGTGTCACAACATTGATGCCTGCCATCTACTGTCTGTCAATAGTTCACTGGCTGTGGTGGTGAAGCCAACTGGTGATGCTGAGTGGGTGCTGCCACCCAGGTATGTGTATTGTATTTCTGTTGCTGTTTTTTCTTCTTTTATTTTGTATATGTCCACAAAAGTCTTCTTATACTGTACAAGTATTTTCATCTGTACTTTTGAGGTGCTACAAATTTTCAGAATCCTTTTATTCAACAAGAATTATTGATTTTCTTTGCCCAATACTTGTGCAGTGACAGTATTGTAACAAATTATGTAAAACTTGATCATGCAAACTTACCTCAATACCTATCTATTTCAGCAACAATGCAACCCACATAGAATCCAAAGAGGGTATGAAGACAGATGGGGCTGCACGTGCAATGGACAGGCGGTGTGAGCTTGGCTTACATGAGTGTGGGCCGCATGGTGTATGTGAGTCACTAGGGGACCGCCGAAGAAATGGCCAGTGTGGCTGTGAGGCTGGGTACCAGTGGGAGGTAGCAATGCCAGGCTGTGTGCCAAACCCCACAGGAATCCCCAGTGCAGAAGTGGTCCAGACTACCACTTCCTCTCCCCCCAGTACCTTTAAAGTTCAGAATACCTCCATTGCACCTGTGACACCCTCCCCGGGGAAGGAGACAACATTGAAACCACAGGTAGAGAAGCTGCTGGTGAATATCAACAACAAAACAGTAGAACTCCCTGAGGGAAGTAGCATCTATGAAGGCAAGGTGACCCTTTCAGCCTATGCCATTGGAGGAGGTGAGTTACGTAAGAGGTAAGGCTACATCATTGTAACCTACTCTTGCCAGCACAAGCTAAACACAGCTCATTTATACAGTTGTATATGGTATACATGATTACAAAAGTAACTGAGAAGTAGGTGTTCAGCTTTACTTTTCCTGCAGGTGACTCAAATCGCAAGTATGAGTGGGTGCTGCTGCAGGGGCCCAAAAGTGATGACACAGGCTCAGTGAGTGACTTGCGGAGCCAAACCATTACTCTGATGCACCTCACTCAGGGCGTGTACATCTTCAAGGTGGAAGTGACAGCAGAGGGTGCACATGGCGAGGCTGTGGGCAATGTTACAGTCAAACCAGGTGAGGTTACTTATTTGGATCCTCCTGAAATGTTCTTGAACCCTTACTTCTTTAACCTCTCATGTCTTTCTACCCCTGGAACATGGAAAACAAAACTGTATCATATGCAATTCCATGTGAAGTGCAGATTTTCCTTATTGTTTGTTTTGCAGGCATATATGAGATGGTATAGACATATCCAGCCTCTGGATGTGTCTATACCATCTCCATATAGTCTTTGTCCATTATGCAACTACAGAATTCACTCCAAGAATCTTCTTTTCCATACCCATTTTCCAATTCCACACTCTTTCACTCTTTCTTCACCTACAGCAATTTAAAAAAAAATGACTTGAGTAATGATAGATTTTATTATAAACCTATATGTGTTGAGAGTTTTTACTAGTAGCTCACTACGTATTCATTGTCTTCTAGCTCGACACACCAATCAACCACCAAAGGCCATCATTGTCTCCCCCTCACAAGCCATTAAGCTGCCTACTTCAGGTGTTGTTATTGATGGCTCAGGCAGCACAGATGATGATGAGATTGAATCCTACGCTTGGGAAGTGGTGACAGCACCTCTCGGCTACAAGCTGAAGAACTCTGAGCAGGCTGGCTCCACGCTGCAGCTCACTGACCTCATTGCTGGCAACTATACCATCATGTGTGTGCTACTCAGGGCATGGCACTCATCCTAACACTGGTTCATTGATATATCACTGCTCTCCAAACTTTTTGATGGGTGCAGTTACACATATTAGTATAGGTGCTTGTATTGTGTGAGTCATAGTATGCTGAGTGAGCATTCTGTATCTGTGCTAGTTTTTGTTTCTGGTTATAATGCATGTGTATAACCCTTGCACCTCACATTGGCCTGCTTGTATTGTGGTATCAAGACTAAGTGTTCTCGTACAGGCTGTGTGTTAAAGATAAGGAGGGATTGGAAGGCAATGCCACAACCTTCCTCACTGTCATTAAGGAGACAGACTACCCACCCACTGCCAATGCTGGAGGGGACGTGATCATCTACCTGCCTCAGGTGAGTCCAGTTGTAGTGTTCATTTCCAGTGCTATCCTAAGATTCATTTTGTTCTAAATATGCAGGATATGGAATGATTTGGTTTTTTAAAAATTTAATCTTAATGATGGTTTCCTTGGTTCTCCAGACGGAGACAATCCTGTATGGCAACCTGAGCACAGATGACCATGGCATTGAAGAGTGGGAGTGGACGAAGGGTCCTAAGGATTCAGGGAAGGCAGTGGACATGCAGGTTGGGTGGTGGTGGTGATGATGGTGGTAATGTGGTTTGAAGTTGTGGTGAGAGGAATGCCTGTGGAACAAGGAAATATGATTGTACATGATAGAGGTGAATGGAGAACGGTGGTGAATGCATGAGCAATGACACGGCCTTGACAACCTCTGGAGAAGAATTCCATACATCTAGTGTGATACATTGATCAGATCAGGTGCAGAGAAGGAGGTGATCTGTGTATGAAGTGGCAGGGGTAAACCAGCTATTGCTGTCAGGCCCTCACATGGAAATGATCCCTGCCCCCGACCCACTGCGTGACTGGTCCCATGTGGTGTGGGTGGGGAGATTAGTCTCTTCATTCCCAGGGGCTAAGTGAGCGTAGTGCATGTGTATGTATGCATGTGTGTATATGTGCATTGTCTTGGCTACAGCCCTTCAGGGGGATGTCAGCCTGGTGTGTAGATAGATAGATAGATTCTCATCAAACTTTTAATACAGCTCTAAAACAAACTTCATCCTTTTTTTTTTTTTTAAGTCTCTCACTAACTCCTTTACCTTAATTTTCCAAAACTTGTATTCAGCTCTTTTCCTTGCTCTTATTTTCTCTGCTACATTCGTTTGCAGCATTTTCTTATATACTCTCCTCTTCCCTTCTATAGCCTCCTTTATCTCATCTGTCCGCCATCCTTTTCTCTGCCTCCTAATGACTCTCTATACCCAACCACTTCTGCTGTTTTACATTCACTACACCTTTCAACACTATAAACACATTAACATTTACTTCTTCTCAAACTGTCGTCCAAGCTTCCCTCAGTCCCTCCTCTCACATAGCTTCCTCATATACCTCTTTCTTACCCAACTTTCCACTAGCTAACACCTTACTTACCTTCCCCTTGCCATTATTCCTGCCATACTCCCATCTACAATTTATCTTTATGTATATCTATCTATCTAACTATTTATATATATTTTTGTGTGTGTGTGTGTGTGTGTGTGTGTGTGTGTGTTTGCCTGTATGTAAGAGGATGTGTGCATCTGTCAATTTGCTTCTACCTCTTTCTGTTTTCTGTTCATTCACCTGTGTCACCTGTGTATGTGTGTGTTGAGCAGTAGGTGTCAGTCTCATGTTGTTGCCTGAGCCATCCCTACACCATCAGGACACACGCAAGCCCTTCCTGCACCTCAGCAACCTGGAGGAGGGACACTATCAGTTCATCCTTCGAGTCACTGACAGCCTTCATCAATCCTCCAACACTTCTGTCTACGTGTATGTCCAGCAGCCCAACCTGGCATCTCCCAAAGGTGTGTGTTTGTCTGTAGTTGTAGCATACAGGTAAAGAGTTATACTTGTACTGTCCCGTCTCTATAGCTTGGGTGTAAAGGAAGAAGCAGCTGCATGAATCAATCTGGCGTGGTGCTAGATTAAATATATAAAACAGTGTGTCTCGTGGCCACTATTACTGGCACTGTGTTTGATAGTATGTATAATGATGAGTAAATGACATGGACCTTCACCACCACAGCCAGTGCAGGGCCAGACATGCAGATAGTGCTGCCTAACACCACTGTGCTATTGGATGGCACAGGCAGCACTGACACCTCCCTCGGCACACACTGGGTATGGACACAAGTCAGGTGAGGCAATGGCTGGGAATACTTAGTGCATACTGTAATTGATGATTTTCTGCCTCAATATCAGATAGTTTTGGATTGAAGACAAATAACAAATGTTTCTTCAGAGTTCGAGTTGGGGGAGGTATTTCATTTCCTCCACTCATGTCCTTGTATTGTTATAAGTTATTCATGAGCAGGTAGTGACTCTGTTGTCATTACAGTGGCCCCAATGTGGTCCATCTGGCTACTCCAGACCAGCCCCAGACCAATGCCTCAGGACTCACGAAAGGGGAATACCAGTTCCTGTTAACAGTGTGGGGTGGTGATGACTCCAGCAAGAACACCAGTGACTTTGTAGCTGTGACTGTGAGGCAAGGTGAGTCGTGGGGTATGACTGATGAGGCTTACTGAGAGGGAGTTAAGTTAGTTAAATATAATATTATTTGATTAATATCACATCTGTATCAGCTTTCAATTTTTCATTCTTCCATTACCATATAAATAAGTGGAAAATGTCATAAAAAGACCATGAAACACTTACATGAATGTTACAAATTAAGAAAGACCAAAAATTGCCTGTGAACACATTTGCTTTGTGAATGAGTGAAATGTAGCTCTTGTTTTAGTATGTATTGAGAGCAATGTTCCTCTCTACCAGATCATAATGTAGCACCCAAGGCAAATGGCGGTGGTGACTTCAGTGTGACATTGCCAGTGAGTGCAGTGGTGGTGGATGGATCCAAGTCTACTGATGATGTTGCAGTCACTAGGTGGTTGTGGGAACGTGATGCCACGTCCTTGGCTGCTGGACAGATCATCAATGGCTCTGATCACTCACCAGTCCTCATGGTGAGTATTGGTAATGCTATAACTACTACGGATTGTTGCTGGGAATGTAAGATGATGTGATGACTGGTGGAATGAAAAGACCAAGTATGGGACTATGAGAGAGAGAAAGAGAGAGAGAGAGAGAGAGAGAGAGAGAGAGAGAGAGAGAGAGAGAGGGAGAGAGGGAGAGAGAGAGAGAGAGAAAGAGAGAGAGAGAGAGAGAGAGAGACCCGAGCTGAGTTCCCTCAATGAGCAGTAGTGGATATGTAAATAAAATATAAAAAAACTATAGAATAAGAAATAGAAAAAAGAAGGGAACAAGAAGACAATGCCTAAATCAGTCATGTCCAGTATTCTCAACACTATTTAAACATCCATCCTCTTGTACACTCAAAATAAACAGTACTAAAGCCTTCACTCTCAGAAGGCTTATGGTCATAGTGAAATGTTTTCTATTGTCCTGAGAAACTGTGCCTCTGTGCTCACACCTTGTCTGGTCCAAACTTTTTCCATCTCTGCCTGTCAACTGCCAAGTTTCCTTGCTACACATGCTGCACTCATTAGGGTGTTACGCTCTTAACATTACCTTCCCCTGGGTGCCACACTAATATGTATACAACATTCCCCTTGGTGCTACAATGTTGTGTTATAGTTTGTACAGGTAACACACTGACCATTGGGCCACAGTTCACAGGGGTGGTGGCAGGGCGTTACGTGTGGTGCCTCACCGTGTGGGATGACCAGGGAGCTTCGTCCTCAGACACTGTCTCCATCATTATAAATGAAGGCAAGTTGGTGAACCTGGTGTAGTTCTTCCTGTAACCAGATATTTATCATTCCTAGGGTTGTGTGGTTCCTCTGTGTTATTTCCCTGCATGAAGAGTGTACTATACTGTTACCTGAATGTCCCACAGTATTTGAAAAGACATTATTTGTTGCATTGATTACTGCAGGGAGTGAATGTGGGGTGTGGAAGGGTATGAAAGGTGGAGAGGTGTGGGTAGTGATAGATGAATCAAGTTGAATAAAATAGTTGCCACTAAGAGTATTTTTCGTTGCTAGGGCCCCATCACCTGGATGAGGTGACAGTAGTAGTGGGAGCTGATATGGGTTCCCTCAGCACACTCCAGCTTACAACATTACTTCAGAAGATGGAATTGTTTTTGCACACGGCTGAAAGGGTGGTCACCATCCACCTCATCTCCCTCACTGGACTACCACACTCAGGTGAGTCAGCCTCTTCCTTCACAGTGTTGGGTTACCTGTACAAAACAGAATGGATGGAACGCACAAAACTCTGGACAGCTTAAAAGAAATATGTTTTCTTCCTTGAGAGTATTGTCCAAGTAATTTTATTTTTCTTTGTAAAAAATGTGAAGTCTGTTGGCTTGGTGTATACGTATATAGATCATTAATGTTGTTTGGCTGACAAGGTAGAGAAAGACCGTGACAGTGGCTTAGTTGCAATAAATATTTGTACCTCTAGGTAAGGTGAGTGTGACCTTTGTGGCACAAGCTGGAAAGGAAGTGATGCCTGGAGTGGAGGTGGTGGCAACGTTGCATCATCAAGTGCTGCTGGATTCATCAGATCTTCTGGACTTGCCACTTCTTTCAGTAGACACTGTAGTCTGTCAAAATAACTGCTCAGGTACTCATCTCCCCCGATGTTTATGTATCCCTCATGTTGTATTCAATGTCTGGAGACTTTCCTACTATCAGCATCTCCAGTGCTTTCTCTGTCTTATTGCTCTCCATTTCACCCTGAAGACGTGGTCTGCCCATCCTTACCATTTCATCAAACATTCAAAGTTCCTCTTCCAGAGTTTCTTCAAGTGCTCATTTCCTGCAAAAAAAAACCCCTCCATTCTCCCTCCTCATTCTCTTAGTACCACTCTTTCCTCCCCCATGATTTTTAACCTCTTTCTGATAAAGCTTTAAATTTTCTTGGCATTGCATTGATAACGTCTTATCAAAATCCTCATCCAAACTGTCCTTACTTTCTTTGACTGATTTCTACTACTGTATATTTTCCACTGGGAGTAAGGTGGGATTATTCCCCCTACATTATATTTTTAGCTATTGGCAAGTATATTTTGGAAGAAGAAAAATTTGCCTTCTGTAAAGAATTAATGGGTTCTGATAGAACATAATGTCTTTCGTTTTTATAAGGAGCAGATGACCCCTGACTGAACATAATACCTTTTAATGAGTTATGTAGAACATTGCTTCTTGATAGTGATCAGGTGCATACACTCCTCATTAGCATCTCATCCACTTATTTCCTTCCCACAGGCCATGGGGAGTGTGTGGAGGCAAGCAGAGAGTGCCACTGCCACTCCTGGTGGATGGAGTCCTTTTTCCGGCGCCACATAGGGGATGGCATGCAGAATTGTGGTGTGTTGGGCTGGGAAGTGGTGGGTTGGTGTCAAATGGGACAGTGATAGGCAGGGTGGTGGTAAGCTACCGTGTTCACTGAGGACAGTGCCAAGCAGGGTGGTGATGAGCTGGTGTGTGAGTGTGTAGGTGTGGGTATGGCTGTGAGTGTGTGTTTGTTGGCATTGTGATGCTAAAGTGGCAATGCAAGAAGGATAAAATAGTGGTCAGTTTGCGTCGAGCATTCCTGTAGGTCAGTTTTAGTGCTGCCACTAGCAAATATCAAGACACATCAAGTTGTTTCCTTAGTTTTCTGGATAAGAAGCAATTTTTCCTTTAAAAGACAAAGCCTTCCCTTTCCTTCCTCAGATTGGAGTGTGGTTTATGTGTTTGTGATCATCTGCATGATGGTGTTGGTGTTTGGGCTGGTGGCATGGGGAATGGCTATTTTGGTTGGCCGCAAGTTGGTGAGCCACAGTCGAACACGACGTAAGCCTCCCCGCTACTCCCTACTCAGCACCCACGAAGAAAGCTTGAAGTGTAAGTACTTTGCTTCCGTTTTACTTAGGATCATATACTGAAGGTTCACCTTGACTGTAATGTACCTAGCTTTAGTGATCTTCCCTACATTTTACTAGTCAAAGGGAAACACAAATGGTGGACTTTGTGAAGATCTCTCTTAAACTTATACTGTGACAAGGGATATCTCACAATTGTTGACAGGACATTTGTTTCATAACCAAAAGCACTCCATCCCATCCTCATTCTTTGTTGATTTATTTTTCATGATTGAAATTGCACAGATTTTTTGTCTTAAGTTAATTTGTTCCAGTACTATTACTTGATCTTCTACTCTGATACTCTGATTTCATGGTTTTGTATGTAATTGTTGAACATTATCCTTTTTTTTATGTCCTCTGTTCATCTCCAGTAGTTCATCTGTAAATTCACTCATCAGAATAATATCATGCTCCAACATATGGACCAGAAACCTGGAGTCTTACAGAAGTCCTGGAACAAAAACTTCAGTGTTCTCAAAGGGGAGTGGCAAGAACATTGCATCATGGATTAGGGGACAGACCAAGTTAAAGACATCTTGACTACAATTAAAAGAAAAAGTGGACTTCGGCAGGACACGTTAAACACCAAACAGATAATAGATGGACAATTAGAGTAACAGAATAGCAACTTAGGGAAGGTAAGAGAAAGCAGAACAGACAGAGAACTAGGTAGAGAGATGAGTTAGAAAGTTTTGCTGAGTTGGCCTGGAGTAGATGGTAGATGGACAACTAGTAGAGATGCCGGGAAAATGTTGGGTCGTCCTGCAGTGGAATCATACAGGCTGAATAGGATGATGAGATAGAAGACAAGACACCATGAACTTTGTTTTATTTATTTATTTATTAAAGACACTCTGTAAATGAAGTGAGTGACAGCACACTAAGGGGGCTCCAACCTGGCTAAACAGTGACACTCTCATGGCTCTGCTAGGCTTATAATAATGACATCTTTCCTATTAAGTAATGTTGGCAAAGGTGTGAACATTCAAGCTTTTGGTCAGAAGGCATCACTTGTACTGTACTACTGAATGACATCGGAAAATGTTGTGTAAATTTGGTTAAATGTGTATTACTAAATCTGACCCATGATATGAATCATATGTAAGTATTCATCCTATTTCAGGCACCCGATGATGTCAGTTTACACCCATCATTACTTTTGAATCCAAAATGTATAATGTGAGTGTGTGGTAAAGATGTGTTTGCCTTTCAGCTTCAATATCTTATTATCGAATCTGCTTTCAGAACAAAGTTTTTTTTTTTGCTTAAAGACATTTTAACAAGAATGAGCATTTTTGTGATGATGAATGAAATGTAAACAGTCTCGAGTGTGTGAGGCAGTAACCTCTCTGATAGCATGCTGTGTGAGCAGTACTAACATATAATAGATGTGCAGTATATGCACAGCATGTGAATATATATGTATTTTTAAGTAATGTGCTGCCTTTTTAGGTGTACTCATTCATTCATGTTTATTCACACATCCTAATATTTTTTTCTTAGCTATAGAATTGCCATGTTTGAGATTTGAGTATATGAAATATTTTTTTCTGAAAATGATCGTCAAATTCTCTAACTTTTCTATTGATTGCTAAAATAGGGAGGGTATACTGTAAATATTTTTTCTGATGAAATTAGTTTTTTTTTCATTAGGACTCATCTTAGTATAGCTATGTTTTGAAGCCCTCTAGTTTACATGTATATTATTTCGAGACTCCATTTATTCATTCTTTTTTCTGCCCATTCCTAATGCCCTTCCTTCTGTCTATGTGAGCAACCAACATGTTTGTTTTGGCCTGTCCTCCCACTAGTTCAGCCTCGCCCCTCAGGCAGCCTCCTGGACTCAGCCTCCGAGAGCAACAGTGATGTGGAGATTCACTTTGACTCTCGCTTGATGAAGCACAAATCAGACAAATCCAGGAATGGGTACCACAAGCTTCCTAGGATCCGCACCTAGCTACTGTACTGTCCCAGCAGCATAATGGAGTGATGGTGAGTGATGGATTAAGAAGCATGTATTTTGTTGATCGAAAAGAAGGCACTTTGTATATACATTTATGATGTATTGTTTGTAATCAATAGTGCACTAGTGAAAATGCTGGTTGATTGTTAAAAACTATGTGTACCTAGACTCATTCCTGACATTTGTGGGGCCACCATGTTTGTAATACGTAAATTTTGAATAATGCATGTCTAATGTCAAATTCAATAAGATACTTATAATTCACATGAAATTTGAAATGAAATGCATCCCAACTCAAAGTTTTGTTGATTTCTTTTGTTTTGAACTTTTGGTTGCTTTTTGAATTATGTGAAATTCAAAATGGGCATTCTTACTCCTACTCGGAATGCGTTCCTCCCATAAATCAAAAACCTATTGTAGCTAAAAGTACAATAAGATATTGAAATGATTTAAATCATCATATTATATACTTTTTCCTATACTTTATTTTTACTATACAGCATAGTGAAAAGTGAAGTTTAAATGGCATATCAAGTTATTATTGTCATCATTATTATCAATAATCATTATAATTTTATTTGTTTATTTATGTATCTACCTTATTAATCCTATATATATCTTTTTTCACTGACAGGTCCCTTGAACTGAGGCTGTGAACCAGCTTGTTTAGGAGCTGTGCAGACTAGTTTTCTCACTCATGTTGTTTATTGAGTCACCAATGTAGGAACATGTGCTATATGAATAGAGAGACAAACACACTTGATTCTAGTCTGTTTCTTGTACAGTGAGTTCACACTTCTCTTGTGAATAGTTTTCACAATTACAATACTCGTGACACTTCCTGAAATACACGAGGATACTACATGCAAGTCCATTGACAGATGCAGGATACAACTGACTCCACGTTGGAATTGCAAGAAATTTAATGCAATGACAACTTTATGTCCTCTAAACCCAACCCTCAGCTCTCAGGTGGAGCTTTCTGCAATTGCCACAAAGCCATACCATCCTCAGTGCCAGACTCCTTGAAAGTGAGTCATGCACCAGCCATTGTGTTGGTCTAGCATTACTATCAAAGATTTAGCATGAAAAGGATGCCATTAATATTAATGTGCCAGCTATAATGTTGGTCAAGCAGTACTGGCGAAGCTTTAACATAGAAATAGATCCCATCAGTATTTTTACTAAAGCATGAGCTGTATTTTTGTGAGGCAAACCTTAATGCCCTGTACCATCCACCTACAACCCTGAATCTCTCTGATGGAACTTCTCACCATTGCCAAGGTAATATTTTTCTATCAAGGCAACTATCAAGCATGTTTACTTGGTAAACCTTGTTGTCTGAAAGAGAGTAAGTTTGGCAGTGGCTGAGATATTTGTATTGGACATCGATATCAGATCTCCCAGATCCTTTCAGTTACATCCTTCTCATGATTTCATCTCTTATGATACTTTCAGAATCATCCTGAATTCTGAGAAGTGTGAACTCACTGTTGAGGTGATTTGCTTCCCACCATCTGGTGTGGAATTCTGTTGCCATTAAGTATCTGTTAAATAATATGCGCGAAGCAAGTTAATAGTGTGTAGTCTGAACTTCCAAGAAATTTCTAGTTCATATAGAAATGTACTATATCTGTTGTTATTTACTATGTAGCTTCATCTTCTCTAATAGTTAAGTAACTTATCTAATTGCAACATGTATAGAAATATTATTACTTGTGATTTTTCCTTTATAGTGTGATGTATTTTTGACACAATACTACCATAATCATTGTAGCATAAAGTCTTATGGTGGCTCATAGAAAGCTTTTGAGAGATCTCTATGCCGGTATACATAGGTACTTTAAGGCCTCCAGATGTGATGGTAATTAATTATCATAATCTATTGTATCTTGAGTATATTTCAATCACAATCCTAAAATGCTTAAGTTCACTTAATTTATTACAAAATTATTGAATTATTTTTATTTATTACTGATGATTTTCAGTAATGTGCAATAATGTGGTTAGTGAATTAAATGAGGTGGTGGTTATAATAAGAAATATTGTACAGAAAAAAATCTTTAGATTCATCCAGGAAAATTCCAGTAGCTTACAGTCTTGGAGAAAAGAATTGTTACCTCTGTCACCCATGATGTGAGTAGAATGAGAACCACCCATACTTATCTTATGTGTTGATCACATACAAACTGCAATTGTGTGTTGTTACCCACTAACGTCCCATGTTGACCATGCACCAGCTGAGCATATGTATTGGCTAGGTGTGATCCCATTGTATGTCGGTCAATTGTTTGATCAATATCTCATCATATCTCTATCATGGATTAAGTTTGAAAAAAATTCCCTGCCATTATTGAAAATTAATACTGTTTTTAATTTATTGTTTATTATTACTTCAAGAACATTCAGAGGTTCATCACTTAGGAAGAAGGTCAGTGTGTTAAGTTTTATTAAGTCTTACAAATAGTTTGGTATAGAAACTTGACCTTGGTCCTGCAAGCTAGGGTTCAGTTTTATTTGCTACCTAGTTTGAATTATTAGTTGTAATCATTGTGTTCATCCACATTCCTTTTTTACATTACATCACTTACATCAGTATAATTTGTAAGTAAAATGTGGTCAAGTTGTGAATCTTAAATGAATAGAATAAAAACAAGAATCTAACTTCTCTAAGATGATTTTTTATGCAATAGGTTTTTTAGAATTCAAAATGTGTAGCCGATTTACCTGTATTTACATCTAGTCAACAATTTTATCATATTATAAGTGATTCCTCAGGCCTGGCATGGAAATGTGTATAGATAGATTGAAGTATGTATATGAATGCAGATCTGTAATTGATTAATAAATTGTTATCATACTCTTCAGCCTTAATGTCAAAGGGAAATGTTTCCTGCAGCTCCACTCACACTTTCCTGTCATTTTGGGAAAACAAAAAACCAAAATTATGACTTATTTTATTTATTTAATTTTCCAATTTGCATCCTATATTGGTTTAATCATCATAGTTTTAATCAGAAATTGTACCTAGTTCAATTCCACAAACAATCAATTAAAAACAAAAATTTTTACCCCTCTGCAATGTTGAGCAAAGTTACCAAAGGAAATGGCTGCCTCATCAAGGAAGCAAACTACTATCAACACTAGAAGAAAAAAGTCATTACAAGTAATGGACACTAAGAGAGCTTCCTGATGAATAAACAAATGTATGCATCTTTGTCTCAAGCAAAACTTCATTGAATCTGCTAAGTCAGACATCAGCAATATAACACTACATGACCATCATCCTATAGTATGTAGGCAGAAAATAATCTGTTTTCCCAGTCAACCAACATTCACGTGACTCTGACATCCATCATGTATTTTTATTTTAAGATTTACATCAGTGGATCAAGTACATTATATGTTTGGCAGCACAGCCAATCCTGTGCAATACTGTAAAAGCTTCATCTAGTTACTCAGTCACATAATGTCATTGAAAGGGGAAGGATACTTGCCTCATTCCCAGTGCTTATAAGGCTTGTAAGCAGTGTAGGTTAGTCTAGCTGTAACGCCATATGACCTCATGTCTGACGCTTTATTTGCATTAACTCACTCGCATTTGTCTAGCTATGCTAACTTCAACCATAGAATAATTAGCTAAAACAGTTGACAGACTGGATAAAACTCAGTTCTCCTATCTTTCCTTCCACTAAATTTTTTCATAGAAAGCTGCAGAGCAAATTAATACTCGCTTTGCCACTATTTGTCAGACCAATTGATTTGAGTAAGCTCCCAGCTTACCTTCCAGCCCTCACCTCTCCTGATATAGAGCACCATATGACTTCTGGTGTCTGGCATTTACTTCATTTGCATTAAATCCATCATTCTCCTGATACAATACAGAAACCTTTGGTTGTCAAGCATCTACAAAACCAAGTCAAATAATCCATCGCTCTCACTCACTCGCCTCCCTGTAGAGTTCTACAAGGAACTCTCATTTGAACTTACCAAACCTCTCTATTTTATTGTCTCCTTTCATAATGTTCTACAGTAATCAGAAAACTACCTACAGTCATAAGTAAGACACTGAGCCTTTCCTCTAGGGTGAAGTGTCAACTCTCGCAGCCCCCTTAAAGCTACACTAGGCCAACTATACTGTGAGTCTTTGTATTTGGTGTAGTGACTTGATATTACTATATTAAATTCTACTGATGCCAACTTCATGAATGAACATGCAAGGAATGAAGAATGTGTGAGGTATGAGGCAAATGCAACACTTGAGAAAACTGCTTGCTGGAAAGCAAAATTTTGTCTGAATCTATAACATTAGTATTTCAATATGAAGCATACATTTCCTCTGAGGAACCAAAGAGAGATGTTTCTGATTATAACTGATTGGCATGATCAAAACTTGCAATCATAAATGTACTCCATAAAATATAAGATGTTGAACGATTGAAAAGCAATTACAAAAATATCCCCTACTAAATCCATAACATTAAATGTCTGGTCCATTTTTGTCCCACTCTTTCAAACGTTTGCTATCAAACTTTTCAAATTTCCATCGCTGAGTGTCTTTGGTTGGGTCACAGGCAGACACAAACACCTCCTTGTTGCCTGGGTTGCTGTCAAGACACCTGGGATTACCACCATGCACAAGCCACTGTTGTGTCTGCAAAAAAATTTTTGAGTCAGCATATTGTCATTTTCATAAGCTTTACTGTGACACAACTGAAGTGGTTTCTTCAGCTTTTTTCATGGTAAGAAAATAAATGAATTTGTGAACAGACTAATTTGCAATGGTATTAAGAAGCATCAGATAAACTTTATTTGTACTTGTGTATGGTTGTGAAACAATGACAATGAGGAAAGGAAACTTATCAATATAATGATTTATGAATGCAGAATGGTAAAATTACAGTGAATATCAGCGAGAGAGGAAGAGGCCAAGTGTTTATAATTATGTACTTACACTGTGGTAGTGAAGTTGAGGATAGAAGTGAGATTATGAAAGGACTCAGTTGTTCATTCTTCTTACACAAGTGGACACAATGGATGAGGCCTCACTCTATGTGATAAACTTATGCAGGAAACTGAGGAAATGCATTAACCCCCTTCCCCAAACCTTGGATATGTCACCCACTTACTAGGTCGTATTTCCAGAGCTGGTTGCCACCCATGCCATGACAGTTATAGAGTAGCACTGGAGCGCGGGGGTCACCACTAGACACATCCCAGCAGACTGAGCGCCGTCCTGCCCTGATGTCACGGTGCCAGGTGAGATGCATCACCTGCTCCCCTCCCCTGCCACATTCCTCCAGGCTAAAGCGGTCCCCATGGCGCTTGTAGCGGGTGTCTATACACAACTCAGGACTGGCCACACTTTGAATCTACGAAGGGAGTGGTTTACTCTAAAGCAGAAGAGGATACTGTGCTGCTGTGCATAGAAGAAACAAACTAAGAGGAAAGATTGGGGGGGGAGGGAATTTACAGGATGAGTACAAATACCAGGCAGGACTAGATAATATTTTTTTTTATAGAACTGGGAGGCACCAAGAAAAAATAGAGTGCAAGAATCTACTAAAGTGAAGTTAATTGATAGTTGCCTTTCTGCAGATATTTTCACTAACTTCCTGGCTAAGTTACTTATGAATCACATGTAATAAGTTACAGGTTCTCCTTTGCATTTACCCAATGATCAGGCTATAATGAGCTCTAAGCTCTCCAGGAGGCTTGGGATCACGAGTCCATAGTATAATCCTCAAGACCACGGTGAATGACACACACACACAACTAGGTAAATACACACACACACCTTGCCAGTAGCATAATCTGGGGGTTCAATGGGAGGATACACCTTGGTAAGGTCAAAGGCCACTTCCTTCATGAACCAGCTGAAGGGCCGGCAGTTCAGCTTCTTGCGGATGGCCCGCTGCTCTGTCAGGTCTCCGGGGTCAATACTATTGTAGGATGGTCGGTGTTTGTAAAGGAATTCTGCATATTCATCCATCCACACCTCAGCCACACGACGATAATTCTGTGTGAAGGAACACAAATAAATAACCCAAGTCCTTTGCTGCTTCTACATATTCTAGTGTTGATGCTTTCTCACAGAAATGCATTTTTGCATAGAATTTGAGATTACTGGTTTAAAAGAAACCTTTTCAACTAAAAAAATCACCAATGGCATGCTGGAGACAAGTGGAAATGTAGCCTGAAATACTACATGAGGTTTTGTTCACTACATAGCCAGGTTATCTGTGGTTAGATTTACTTTTTCTGCTGCCCTTGCACTCTTAAGCTACTTCATTTTATATTTAATGAAACCAACTTGTTTTCATCTACTCTAGTTGACAACCGAGTTCAAGAATACCTACCGTAAATGAATTAACCCATCTCTAAGCATCTTTCTTCTCCTGCACATACATAACTTTAAACCAAATACTTCTTCAATGTATATTTATCCAATACTCTAATGGAAAGAGTATTGAAAATACATATGGAAAGTTTGAGATGCCTAGTCAGAGAAAAAGTGAGTGAGTTAATGCAAATAAATTAAGCACCAGACATCAGAGAACATATAGCACTAAGTCAAAGAAAGAATGAATTGTTGAGTGGTGATAGTAAAATGCAGTATCCTAAGTTAGCTTGGTCGAATGTAGAGAATATGAGAGAATGAGATGGTGAAGATATATATGGATAGGGAAGATGTTGTAGGTGTAAGAAAACCATTCCCTACAAAATTAGATAGATTAAAAGTACTTGAGAGAGGAAGAATGGGATAATGAGAGGACTGGAACATTTAAGGATGAGGTATATGGATAGAAGGTGGAGACTCTTCTGCTATTGCCATGTCCTTGAGGGAATCTCAAAGTACAAACATCATTATAGATACATAAACAGGTAATGTTTTTTTTTTTCCAATACTAAATGATTACTGTCGCAAACAAGTCTGTTAAATCAAGGCAGTGAATATGTACAAAGGTATTATTCTAGCAAAGGAATTCTTCAAACAAATTAGTGTGTAATATGGTGAATCAACAAATTCTAAATTGATTTGTACACTTTTTTTGCGTTGTGCACAATTATGAAAGAATGATCTTTTTCAATATTAGATTTACAGTGGGT
Organism: Metacarcinus magister; assembly: GCA_029783475.1. Classification (NCBI taxonomy): domain Eukaryota; kingdom Metazoa; phylum Arthropoda; class Malacostraca; order Decapoda; family Cancridae; genus Metacarcinus; species Metacarcinus magister. The sequence goes on along the minus strand of JAPQNM010000005.1, from coordinate 10,911,330 downwards.
TTAATTTTCAGAATACAATACTATTCACAAGAACTTCTAGATGGGCGATGTCAAAGTCAATTGAAAAATTGTGGTCTATGGTTAAATGGGATTTAAATCTTCTCCAAACTCAAAGCTGCCATCAGATACTTGTGAGGAAACATACCTTTTATGGTTGGTTGGTTTCCAAAGTATTTAAGTTATGATTTTCCTTTGTTTATTCTATCTGTCTATATACCAGGCTGTCATCCCCCTGAAAGGAGTAGCCAAAACAAGGCACGCCAGGGTTCATGGAGACATTACTCTCCCCTCCCCTTCTGTCTTGTCTTTTTGTAGGAGAGTATACAGAGGAGGGGCTTCCAAGACCACTCGCTCCGTCCACTTGTTGCCTTTCATGAACCGTGCGGATTACGGTGGTAGAATTCTTCTAGTCCTCACCACAGGTGAAGGATATCCTAGCTGACACATGCCGCCCAGCCAGGACGTTTAATGAGTACTGTACAGTGACTAGAGACGGTTAGTTAAATTCATGAAATTACCATATTATCTTCATGCCACAGTTGTAAGCCAGTCTCAAGAACCATACCTCCCTTCCTATTTCAAGTTCACTGCTCCCTTTCCCTCCTCTTCAGCTCTTTCTCCAGCATTCCATTGTCATATTTTCTCCTTCCCTACCCACACCTCTAATCCAATTCCTCCCTCTTCACCTCTTTTCCATTATTCCTTCCTCCTTTTTAGTATATCACATCTACTAGCCTCACCCTGCCCACAAAGTTCCCAACACCCGGGTTAGGGAAGGGAGCAAACTTTCGGTAGATGTGTCCAATGCGGGAGCACGGAGAGTCCACCATGGTGCCACCACACTGCCATATCTGGGAAGGCCAAACATGGAGATACAGTCCACAGCTTCAACATTCCTGCAAAGCTGTTATTAGTGTTCAAATTGGTAAAACAGTAGCCTCAAAGCCATGAGAGTCTGATCCTGGCAGTACTCATGTGTAAATTGATTATGCAGCCAAATAAAGTGTTATTAACAAGCAGCACCAACAGCTGTGATGCAATGATTAACACTTACTCAGAATCAGGTGAAAATATTAAAACATAGCAAGCACAATTAGGGATGTTTGTTTTTGTAATTGATATATATATATATATATATATATATATATATATATATATATATATATATATATATATATATATATATACACACACATGTTTAAGGATATGCATTTAGTGCACTTTTAGACAATGCAACCTTAAGGAAGACTTTAATTGTTGGTTGAAAGGAGTTTGTTTGCAGCATTCTTTATAAACTAATATAGTGTCGGCCTCCTATCCTAATTCAATATCATAATTACTCAGTTAATAATTTTGTCCTTGTTGCAAACAACACCATTGCCTGAATCACCTCCGCCTTATTTTCCAATGAGTCCCTTCAATAATTATTACATTGTTGTTTAGTGCAGTGTATTCTAATACCAGGCCCCATATTAGCCACTTTCTTTTCACTGCCACTTGAGACAAACCTATCTCAGAGAGAAACACTCAAGGCTGGCCAACAAAACTTGGTGTAAACAGTCTTGTGCCTCACCTTGAAGGACAGCTCATACTGCTCTCCACCCCAGATGTCAAGCCCAGGGTCATAGCCACCCAACTCCCAGAAAAATTTGCTGTTTATGGCAAATAGTCCTCCAGCCATCACGGGACTCCTGTGGATATTAAATATTGTGAGTCTTGTGTGTGGCATTTGCTGCTCAGAAAACAAGAAAAAATTTAAAATCCTGAATCAGGAACATGAAAGAACCATGCACTAATCCATTTGGGTAAATTCAGTCTAAGAAGAGTGACAGGAAAAAAGGAAAAAAAAAACGTTTGCTGAGGGAATTGAGACTTGATGGTAAACAATGAGAAGGATCTAAGGAAAGACACCAGGCACACCTGAAGGGTTCAGGCATGTTCTTCTTGTCCTCTGGCAGTAGAGGCAGACGCTTGTAGAAGAGTTCCCAATCAAATGCACCACGTGCACCCTCATCCTGTGCCCGATATGCAAACGTCTCATAGTCAATGACATCAATGAAAGGGCAAACACAAGTACGGTAGTCCTTTGCAATGGGCTCTGTGGGATGGGAGGTGAAGGAGAGAGATGAGTGACTGAATGTTGCAAGGGTGGGCTAAAATACAGTGAGAGATAGGTTGAGGAGGAAGAGGAGGAGTAGCAGGAGGAAGAAATGAAATAAGAGAAAGCTCCTACCAAAACACTAGCTTTCATGCATTGATAATCCTTCATACTCTATCTACTTTATTCATAGAACCCACTCTCCTATCCCATAGAATGCTCATTCTCCCCAAATTTCACATATTACTTCATCTCATTCCTCAGTCTAAGTTTAGATTCACATAATCCCAGCATATCATTACATAAGACTAAATACTCTAGAATGTCCAGGATTTGCCAAATGAAAATAGATATATGGAATGTTAAAAAGAGGTTTATCAAAATCATATAATAGTTGACGTAAAAAATGTCTTCCATTCCACACCATGCTTTGACTTTAAAATTCCAGAGGCTTGAAGTTTTGTACCAAGACCATGTAGTCTTTTTTTCAGGAATTGAAAATGTATGATATTCCTGCCCCCTAACTTTTCCTTAACAATACCAGAATAGCTTCCCATTCACACCACTGAGCAATCCCAAAACAAGTCTGTTTGGCTCTTGTCCACCTCACCCAGCAGTGGTGGAAGCCAGTTGGTGGTACACTCCGTGTGTGAATCAAGGAAAATGAGCACTTCACCCTGTGCTGCTCTTGCCCCTGCTAGCCGTGCCCGAATCAGCCCTGAGCGCTGGGGCAGGTGCAGCACCCGTACCTTAGGGAGGTTGGCACGCACATAGTCATCAAGTTTGGTCTTCAGGAACCCTGATGGAGAGAAAGACTAATGTTTTGTGAGTGGGGCTGAATGCTGGATGAAAGGCTGTAGTGAATGAAGCTACTTTAAACATATCCATCAGTACTACTAGAGATTATATTCATGGCAGATCAGGGCTGAAGTAATGACTGATCCAAACTACATACTTAATATCATATTCACACTTGGAAAAGGAGGACATGAGGGTGCTAACTTTAGGTCGGATTGCTGTTTCCCACCAGATCTTTACCTTTAGTGCTGGCATCATCCACCAGGATCACCTCATGCAGTAGGTTATCAGGAGAACGGTTGATGGCAGAGACAGCAGTGCGCAGGAGAGTGGACCAGTGTTCATTGTGGAAAGGCACAACAACTGAGGCCCGAGGTAGCTTTGCCAGATACATTTTGTCCCGGCACCTGCAGGGGAGGACCAGAATGGATGAAAGTGGAATAATACCTAATTCTTCCAACTATGTTAAATTCTTTGACTTTGTCTAATTGACTTCCAAAGTGGGACATATCTTGACTCATTTTTGTGGATTTCAATGTTCACCACCAGCTCTGGTTATAATTTTTCACTGACTAACCTGGTGAACAAGCCTTCAACTTAGTTATTCTCCATAACCTATTGTAACCTACTCATATTTTTCACTGCTTTGGAGACAATGCCAAACATTTTTTTTATCTTTTCTTAAATTACAACCCTTCAGCACATTCTGTTAAAATATTATCTTCGCTAGGCTCCTCCAACCACACACACACACACATATATCTATATCTATATATATATATCTATATATATATATATATATATATATATATATATATATATATATCCCCCAACCAACACACTTTAAGTGACGCAGGTCTTGCAGGGAACGATTTAGAGCAATGTCATCTGAAGCACGAGCATTGAATCCATTGACCCTGTATAGCTGATCCTTTTCAGCTGCTAGGTGTGATGGGAGTACATAGGCCTGTCCCTGCTCTCCAGGCCCAGTCTGCCTTGCCTCTGCTGTCATAAGTGCATGGTCATTCCAGTCTATGCTACCCTCTGGGACATGCAGAGGCACTGGGGAAGAAGGAAAGCATTTAGATTCCTCTTGTATGATGACTAACATGAATACAAAACATCATGGTTCCATCAAATGGTGTATCATATATTAGCAATACTAAGTGAACACATGGAAAATCAAGAAAAATGTTTAAAGTGTATGATGGGATTGTAAATTTTACATTTTGAATTTTTAGCTGGCATTTGATAAGGTGATATGTCAGTTTGCTTCCAAATGGGAAAGTTATAAGTACAAGATGACTGAAAGAGAACAAATATGTTGCCATTTCAACTCATTTTCTTCTTCTTCTTCCTGTATTCACATTTATGGACATCAATAACTCAAATTTACACTTCGACTACACTATAAATTTATCTCCCACCCACTCATGCAGTCATACTCTTCTATATTCTTTCTGACATGAGAATCACATATCCTCTTTACCCTCTCCATCACATTTTTAATCCGAGCCTGTCCAAAGTACCCTAACTTTCAGATCCTCCCAATCCTGTACTCTATCTCATCTACATCCTCAGTTACTTATCAGTCAATAAATGTGTTTTGCTCAGTCCAAGCACATGCAGTTTCTCTCCCTTGCTGATTTGTCACCATCTTTCTCTACTTTCCATCTCTTGATCTATTTGATGGTTAAAATATACTATTTTCATTAAAAATTTTTCAGTCTGTCGTCACATTCTTTTCATGCAATTAGATTATTCTTTACAGAAAAAAATAACTTTTTTTAGAAGCAGAAATTATACACCTAAACCACTAAATACCATTGTTTATCAAGTTGTGAGCAATGTGTTCTTTGAGGTCATCATTTCTGTTGGCAGCAAGGAGAGTTACTGGTGGGTGTTCCTGCAAGAATGGTGCCTCTTGTGCATTGCGCTTGGTGGGATGGTCATCAGGAAGGGAGTGGTGTGCCATCACGTACATCACTGCCAGGAGCATTAACACCCCTATGCCAATCTTGAGCCACCATAGCAGGTTGCGCCGCAGCCTCATCCTGAGTGTATGTCAACTGTGGTGAGAGAGAATGTGAGGTAGAGGGAAAGGGTGTGGGAGAGGAACTAAAGATAAAAAATATATGTACCTGAGTGTGTAGGTGAACTATGAAATTCTAAATGTACTAAGTGTGAATCTGTGATATGTCAGAATGTGAGATATGTGAGTGTGATAGACAATGGGCAAACATATGAGGGTGTCATTACTAGAGAATGAGGAGACAGAAAGGTATGAAAGAGGAAGTGATAAGAGTATGTAAGATATTTCATGAAAGTAGTGGTGATGTAGCCAAGCTTTCTGACGTGTAAAAGATGGATGCAACCAAAGCTTAAGAAAATGGCAAGTTTCAGTCTTGTAAAAGCAGGTTACAGTTTACTTAACTTTAAAGTTCACATATAAGCTAGTGAATAAAACTAACTCTCTATCTCTTTCGATTATCTTAAACTGTTGTCATATCATTCATATTTGTTTAACACTATATTAATACAACGTCTATAGTGGAATTCAGAGTCAAATATTTCAAGACAGCTTCAAACTAAAATAAAAAGTAGTTCACAAGCCTGTTATGGATGCCACCTTATAATAACATACTGTATATAATCCTTGATGCCACCTCAGCAGAGCTTGTACGGACAGTCTACCTCACAGTGTCAACCAATGAATGCCGGGCACCACCTGGCTACTCATTTCTATATGCATTTGATACCAGTTAATATATATAAAACTCACTACACAATCTATTTGGTGAGCTGCTGGGCCAAACCAATCCTGTCATTGTGGTTTATCATGTGAAATGAGTCTTATTTCATTATGTATTATATTTCAGTAATGTACGTAGTACGTGGAACTTTAGGTCTGGAATAACAAGTACATGATTATCATTATTATTATTATCACTATTATAACCATGTCTTCCTTTAAGTCAAGGTAGGCCAAGTTATCTAAGGATATCCCAGAACCAATAAGCAAGCAGAGATAACAATGTCTCACCAGGTAGAGGGAGGCTGGAATCACCTGGAGATGAATGACAGGTAATCTGACAGGTAACGTGACAGCCAGGTAACTACTATAACTTCTTTTGGTCTACACAGGAGTACTTATATTCTAGGAGTGTCCACATCAGGAACTTGATGACACACACACACACACACACACAGTCACACACACACATACAGACACCTGCACAATGCACATACACACACAGCAGATGATGTATTAAGGGAACAATACCTTTACAACGGCACTCCTTCACTTTACTCACCACCTATGTACTAACTGACCTTAAAAAACTACCTACACATACTATATAAAATGTGGATTAATTAAATAAAACACTAGTGAAACATCAAAAGTACCCGTAGATAAGGATAATTAACTACTTGAGCTGGTGTTGTAAAGGTTAGGTATAAAACAACTCTATATTTATTGAAATTTTTTTCCTTGACTGTATTTAGGTTATTCTCCCTTTTCCTAACCCTATTTAATAAATTCCCCGTGTAATACAGCGTTAATTAAGGGCAGCCTAACTACGCCTCCATACTATCTGTAGTTATGTAGCGAATATAGGCCACTTAGACTTCTAATTAATGCACCACAATCAATTATATTTTACCCCCATCATTTACAACACCCTAACAATGCCTCAAAAAAGGTTTATATTAGATAATAGTAAGTAATGCCAGGTATTTGAAATCCCGTGAGATAGCGAGTAAATAATCATGTCATAAGGAATCAGCTATATATAAAGAGTATTGAATACCTTAATCTGACTTTGCATTGTGTATAAAAGGAGTCTTGAAGTCCTCCAACGATGCTTTTCCCTTAGGTTGGTCACTGATAAGGGATCAGGAACTCCTTAGTCGCCTTTATTCTGCCATTTTTAGTTCAGAATAGCAAAGGAGAGCCGTTACAAAGGCACATCTGGGCTGCTTGGCACTTTAAAAGGTCACAGCGTACCATGGCGGCAAGATGGAGCAGCGAGAGTGTGGTGGCAGAACACAGGGAGCTCCAGGTAGGTGCAGGGAAGGAATGAAGGGCGGGAAGGCTTTATTAAGGGAGGTTCACGACGGGAATGAAAATGGATGACGGACGATGGTGTAGCTTTGCGCGGGTAACTCCCTAACCATGGCACGCTCCACTTCTATCCACATTTTGTAGACTGGAGAATGGATGATTTGCCTTTGTAATGGGCTAATAGTTTCCTTTGTTCATTATTTTAGTTTGTTTTGTTAATGTTAGTTGTGTCTGGTTACTTGTCCCGCGTTAGTGTCATGTTCGCGGTCAACATGGTACTCTGCCGCCTCTACGTTGTACACCATCGCCCCTACACTCTACTCTACTCCACGTCTCCCCCTACATTGTACTTCACTCCTGACGTAGTTTAGTTGTCATAGGATTGATTGAGTTGCTCTGTGCACCTACTGGAGTGGGCATGTGTATAGGATGGCCGTCATGATCCGTTGCAGAGGCAGGTTCAGCTTCCTCATGAAGGTGTCTGTGGTGGAGTTACAAGTGTCATGAATGTTCCTTGGCTGGCAAAGGATGAGTCCAGTTGCATCTTTGATAGATAAAGCTTGGGGAATGTTCTGATTATTCTTTTTTTTATTGACATAAAAGTAGACAAAACTATGTTTTCTTACAGGTTTTATTTGATGTGTGTTTTCCTTGAAAATCACTACTTTTTCATTGTGGAGATTTCCCAGAAAATTTAATTTAGGGGATTATATCCTATAATATCAGGTTTTCTTCCATTTTTCCTTATTATAATTTGTTTTTCAGGCCAATGCCATGGCTCTGGACTGGCGGGGGGAATACACGCTGCTTGCCGGGTAAGTGTGCTGAGTTTCACAAGTTAGGTTAGTGTAACTCTTCTTTCCAATGTTGGGAGTTGGCAACACCACATAACTATACTTCCCCGTTATGGCCTTTGTCCTGCAGTGGAACTAGAGGCTGGTGATGCTGATGATAAACACAACAACGAGATCTTGATTGATTTAGAGGATAGAGAAGATAGAAGGAAACATAATAAGGATTAGTATGATTCTCTATGAATTCCTTGTCCCACAGGCGCCGTGCTCTCGCTCTCATCCGTCTGGACAATCCCTCAGAGGTGGTGAAGAAGGTCAGCCGTACACAGCAGAAGTATGATGTCACAGCTGCAGAATGGAACCCAACCCAGAGCCAGGGACACACTTTTGTTTTGGCTGTGAGTTGTGTAGCTCATTTACTGGCACAAGTGTACAATTATAGGCACACCTTACATTATTTTCATCCTGTATGTATAAATATACTGCAAGATGCATATGAACCTCTCTTCCCATTCAATTTTTTTTCAGAGCTGTACTTTATGCCCAACACCTCCATACCTTCACCAAATGCTCCCCTGAAACTTTATACATTTAGTTAAACGAAAATTATATTAAATTGTGACAAATAACCATCCAATGTAACTGTCTTGCTGAAACTGAATTCTGGCACCACTGATAAATATGCAACAAAACTCAAACCAAAGCCAGATTCAAAACTAACTAATAAAAAAGGTGTTTTATGTGAATTCCAGTTTTCTAGGACTTGGATAAATGTTTTTTCTTTTTTCTTTTTCCTTGAAGGGTAATAATAAATATGGCTGAGGCTGTAAGAATACCAGCATCGTATTCCTTGTGGCTTGTAAAAGGCATCCAAAAGGTACTGAGCTAGGCATCTGGAAACCCCCTGTACTCTGATGAAAAGACAGGGTGCAGAGGGGGAGGGCAGAGTAAAGTCTCCATCAGCTCTAAATGCCTAAATGCCTTTTAATAGGGATGTAAACCAGGTATATAGATGGATTAATAGAAATATAAATCGCCACGTGAAGCTTTGTAGTACATAATTTTGTTCTCGACAGTTTGGGGAGCGTGCTGAGATCTGTCAGTGGAGTGACAGCAGCTTGAATGGCACCAGCTCGTTGCGTGCCCATACCCGCACCATCACTGACCTCAACTGGCACCGCATGGACCCCCATATATTAGCCACATGCTCCATTGATACCTTTGTTCACATATGGGACACAAGAGAGCCACGCAAGCCTGTGTCTTCACTTTCATCTATTGGTGAGCAAAACAGGACTACTGCTAGCTCTACTTGTTTATTTATTTTATTTATTTATTATTTATTTATTTATTTTTTGTGTGTGTTGGGTCATTGTGTGTCTGTTTGTGTATATATTGGACTGACATTGCTCTAGTAGTTTACTGACTCAGTTATTTTTTCCCAATTAGCTGGGGCATCACAAGTCAAGTGGAACAAGCTGAACCAGAACTTGTTAGCATCAGGTCATGACTGTGACATACGTGTGTGGGACAACCGCAAGACATCCCACCCCATACAGTTCATTTCTGCCCACCTCTCCAAGATCCAGGGCCTTGATTGGTCTCCTAATCATGAGAGCCACTTGGTTACCTCATCTAATGTGAGTAGTGTCACTGCAACAGTACTGGTATGTTTTTTTTTATTACCCTCAGAGTTCTCATTAGTACTTTTTTTTTTCTCCATAGGACTGCACTGTAAAGTTCTTTGACATCACCAACCCCCGCAAGGCTGAGAACTTCATCAACACTTTGTCCCCTGTATGGCGCGCTAGGTACACGGTGAGTACAGTGTTAGCAATATATGATGTACCAACAAATACACAACCAATGTCAAAAGCCTGTGTTATACTATTTTATTCATTTGTGAACTTACATGATGATTATTGTTTATTGTATTTTCACATAACTTATACTTTCTACAGCCATTTGGTGAAGGTATTGTAACAGTGGTGGCGCCTCAGCTGCGGCGTGGGGAGAATCCACTTCTGTTGTGGGCGGTGCAGGATGTGGCTGCTCCTGTGCATACCTTTGTAGGCCACTCAGACATGGTACTTGAGTTTGAGTGGCGGCTCACTGAACCAGGGGAGCATCAGTTGGTAACATGGGCCAGGGACCACAGCCTGCGGATCTGGAGGGTGGACCAGCACCTGCAGAGGGTGAGCAGCTTAGTGATTTGTATGAATATTATTAACATTCCTCCTTTTTACTTTATTTCAGAGGAACAATAGGTGTGACAGTTGGAAGGCTGAATGCTAGTTCATGATTGTATGTGTCTCATTTTGGGATGCAAGTATTTCAGTATCCATCTATTTATACATCTGATACTTCCCTCAAGGGGGCAGCCATGGCAGAGAAGTCCCTTTCCTTCTGTGTTCTGATATTCCTTCACTACTTGGTCAAAGCACCGCCTGTCATCTCTCTCCATCCAATACTCATCTACTCTGTTTATCCACTTCTAATATTTCCAAAGTGGGTATATGAAAAATTTGAAAACTACAATATAAAATATGAATTATGTAGTTCAGTTGTGGTATAGGCCATGTTGACATACTTTTTATTTTACTTTAGTAAGTCTTCAGTGATGATGGCAGTGACAGTATCCTTTCTCCATCTGTGTTGCAGTTGTGTGGGGAGGAGGTTGGGTTAGGTGAGAGTGCTGACAGTGAATTCCCCTCTGATGCAGCCACCCTTGGACCAGGTGAGTGTGTTGGTCCATTCTCTTGATCAATGTAATAGTCACTGGTTATTTATTTATTTATTTATTTAGAATAGTATCCCATGGTGTAGTTTGTGATATGAAAATGTCCTTTCTTCCAGTTGAGTCTGAATGTGAAGGTGAAGTTGAAAGACAGTTGGGTCTTCTAGGAGAGGATCAGGACACGTCAAATATGTCTGGAGAGAATGAAGATGATGCTGGATCTGACTCAGCTAGACAAGGTATTTACTTTACCCTAGCTTGTAATTTTTTCTTGTGCTAGAAATGTTTGATTTTGGGATGTATCCTTCTAAAATAGGAAATAATACCAGAAATGTGTTTGATGTAGTCATTTATATTTTTTCAGCATTATGAGCAAGAAACGGGTGACAGGCTTTTTTATGAATTGTGTGGTCTAAAATGGCAAAAATTTACATGTATTCAGCATGTCATTAGATTGATTTAAATTACAACTTCTGATTGCTTTTCTTCATTGAATTGGATTCCTGTGTTTTGCTTTATTTTCAGTTACCGTTCCACATTTATTAAGGAAATGATGCATCCATGTGTGATGGTAGTCAGGGTGTCTTTTCTGTCTTTCATCTGAATTTTGTATGGCTTTCATCAAATTTTGTGTTATTTATGTTTATTTTACTATGTACTGAAGTAAATTATTTGTCCTGTCCCACAGAGGGTGATACTAACGCTTCAAAGAATGTGGAGAAGGCCCAGCACAGGACACCACTGGAGAGCAGGGGCACCACAGAGGCCAGTAGTGCTGTAGCAGCCCTTGGTATAGCAGACAACAGTGCAGGTGGAGATGTGTCAGCTGCCAGCTCAGTCTCTAGTCCACAATCCTTGCGTAGCCTTGCCATTGGTAGGTGAATATAAGATATATAGATATAAGTGGTATTAGTGGTGTGGTAGTTAGAACACTTGACTCAATGAAATCCTGGAAAGGAGGAGACAATTAAAGCTTCTCTCCTTTCATGTTGTAGTTCGGTTCACCTAGAAAATAGGTATGGATGCTAAGTCAAGGTGTGGTATTGCAACCCAGCAGGAGGAGAAGACTAGTTGTATTGCTCTCTTTAAAGTACATTTTTTGATGAACCACAGTTGATTTGTAAGGACACGTGGTCCCTTTCTTAGTTTAATTTTGACTATATATTATATCCAGTTATGTTTTCTTCCCTCAGCTAAGCCGTCACCAGGCCAAGGTTCCGTTCTGCCCTCAGGCCAACCCATGAGTCTTCAACAGGAGTTTTCAGTGCTCAATACCTCACTGGACAGTAGTCAGGTCAACTCTGTGGAGGTGGTGGTAAGTAGCTGTCTGCATTTTCTTTTATTTATTTATTCATTTATATTTTGATGGCCTGGTGGTGTTGGTTAGCCTGTTCAGTGCACATGTGAGAGAGTTAGTCTACAAATAACATGTGTGGGTCTCCTTTTATACTGAAACTCAAACTCACTTTGTGGTCATGACAGAAGAGCTTCCACCTCTCCTTATCCAAACACATCTTTCAATTTTCAAGTCCTTCCCTCTATCAGCACCTTTACCCTATCCATATATTTTTTTTCCCAGACTACACTCACTCAGTATGACTAAACCACCCATTCCCATGCCACATCTTACATGCTTCAATTGGTCTCACCCTCGTATCATGTCACTCCACGACAATCTCACTCACTTCCACAGTACTCACTCTTGACTGATGTGCCCTATGCCATGTCCAAGTCTCTGATCCATATGTCATTGTACTGGTGTAGGTACATCATGAGGAAACTGAATATTTCTTGAGTGGGTGGCTATGGTCTGTGTGAAGAAATTTGTTCCTTTATCTACTGTCCTCACCATATAGTGCAGCTTCAAAATGATTTGCATAGCCAAGCAACATTGTTTTCACAACTTGTGCTACTGCTATGTGTGGTGAGATCAGACTTGTATCAGGTTTGCTAAGCATAAACACCAACACCTTGTTATATGTGAACTCACACAAATATCTCTTTATTTGTTAACAAAATTGAGTCATGTGAGTGTTGGCTGACCACATCACACAATATTAGCCCACAGTTTGCCTCAGCTTGGAGGTCCTCAAGATGACCTACTCTCATGACACATACCCATACCTATACAGTCAATACATTCTTACTTCCTTGATATCTTGATATGGGTTGGTGCATATCATGCATGTAAAGAAAAGGGGAATATAAATTTAGTGGTAAGTGAACCTTTGTAAGTAGTATTTGTTCATGTGTAGTGTGGTGTATGTTAGTGTTAGTATATCTTGTTAGTGAAAATGTGTATTGTGGGGCTATGTATAATATGTTGGAGAGAGAGAGAGAGAGAGAGAGAGAGAGAGAGGGGAGAGGGGAGAGAGGAGAGAGGAGAGGAGAGATGGAAAGAGATTTTGAGGAAGTTGTTTTTGTTTGGTAACTGTGGCAACTTGCTTGCACACAACATTTTGACATGTAACTTGTTAGTTTATTAATTAAGAAGGAGTCTTTGGAAGGGGAGTACTGGGTGCAACAATGGCTGCACTACTGCATTACACAAATTTGTTTCAGTGTTGCCTTTTCATGTGCTGTAGTCATATGTTGAAGTGCATCACCTTACTGAGTGGCAAGTGGCATACTAGTTACTGTCAATGTAGATAACCTCTGTGCCACCTGTGTACATGTTGATTGTAAATTATTACAAAAATAATACCAGGATGAGTCTCAACATTATGGTGACTGCTACAGAACTTGCCCTGTTTACAGTAGACTCTGGTTAGTGCAGTCAATGAAATGTTGTTATGGCCTTTGACAGGCTCAGTGCCCCTTCCTCAGACTCCCTCACAGTAGTGTGTGAATGTTGAGACTAACCAGAGTCTACTGTAATGTTGCAGGCCACAGGGAGAAAGGGTCAGCCAATTGATGTAGTGGAGCGAGAGGAAGAGATACTAACTGTGAAGGAGGAAGTCATCGATGAAGAGGAAATGGAGGATGACCACTACACCTTGGATGAGGGAGTAATTGTGGAGTGTCAGATCGTTGTGAAAGAAGAAAATGATGAGGATGAAGTAGTGTCGATGGAGCAGAAAGATGTGAGGAAAAAACACTTAACAAAGGAGACGGTCACTACAGAGAAGGAAATTACCATTAAGAAGGGAGTTAGCATAAATGTCTCTGGGAATGAGCAAGACACTGTGGAGAAAGAAGTTACCATTGAGGGAAAAGGAAATGTACTAAAGGGAGAAACTGTAAAGGATAGTACATTGCATGAAGGAAGCAAGCAACTAGAGGGAGGTTCTGTACTAGAGGAAGAAGTAACCATACACGAAGGACACACCTCAACAGAGAGCCATGTACTGGAGGGAGATAGCATGAAAGAAGGCACTGTACAAGAAAAAATAACTGCTCAACATGGAGACAAAAGGGAAAAAGGCAATATACAAAAGGAAGGAGTCACCCTAGAGAAAGACACAATGGGAGAAAGTACATTACACAAGAGAATTACAGTACAAGATAGAGACGTTATGGAATTAGATCCTGTACCAAAGGGATACATTGTAATAGAAGAGGGCATTGTGAAGGTCAGAAACACTTCAGAAGAAGAAGAAGAAACTACAGAGAAGAGAAGCACAACACAGATAGAGACCAAGGAAGACACAGTGCAGGAGGGAAGTACAACCGAGAAGAAAGGTATTGAGCAGAAGGTAGTCACAGTGCAAGAGGGAAGTACAACAGAGGAGAAGGTAGTCACAGTGCAGGAGGGAAGTACAACAGAGGGGAAGAAAGGCATTGAGCAGAAGGAAGACACAGTGCAGGAGGGAAGTACAACAGAGGAGAAGGTAGACACAGTGCAGGAGGGAAGTACAACAAAGGAGAAGGTAGACACAGTGCAGGAGGGAAGTACAACAAAGGAGAAGGTAGACACAGTGCAGGAGGGAAGTACAACAAAGGAGAAGGTAGACACAGTGCAGGAGAGAAGTACAACAGAGGAGAAGGTAGACACAGTGCAGGAGGGAAGCACAACAGAGGGGAAGAAAGGCATTGTGCAGAAGGGAAGTACTAAAAAGAAGGGAGACACCATACAAAAGGGAAACACTGTACAAAAGGGAAGTACTGAAGAGAAGGGAGATACTGTGGAAAAGGGAGATACTGTGAAAAAGGGAGACACTGTGAAAAAGGGAGATACTGTGAAAAAGGGAGACACTGTGGAAAAGGGAGATACTGTGAAAAAGGGAGACACTGTGGAAAAGGGAGATACTGTGAAAAAGGGAGATACTGTGAAAAAGGACGACAGTGTGCAAAAGGAAAGTACTGAAGAGAAGGGAGACAGTGTGCAAAAGGGAGACACTGTGAAAAAGGGAGATACTGTGAAAAAAGGAGATACTGTGCAAAAGGGAGACACTGTTCAAAAGGGAAGTGCTACAGAGGGGAGGAAAGGCATTGTGCAGGAGCAAAGTACTACAAAAGTGAAGAAAGGCACTGTGCAGGAGGGAGGTACTACAAAAGTGAAGAAAGGCACTGTGCAGAAGGAAGACACTGTGCAGGAGGGAGGTACTACAACAGGGAAGAAAGGCATTGTGCAGGAGGGAGGTACTACAACAGGGAAGAAAGGCATTGTGCAGGAGGGAGGTACTACAACAGGGAAGAAAGGCATTGTGCAGGAGGGAGGTACTACAACAGGGAAGAAAGGCATTGTGCAGGAGGAAGGTACTACAACAGGGAAGAAAGGCACTGTGCAGGAGGGAGGTACTACAACAGGGAAGAAAGGCACTGTGCAAGGAAGAAACATCAAACAAGCGGTAGACACTTTGCAGGTTGATGCCAGCAGTAAACCAGAATCAGGAAAAAAGGTTTGGAGTCCTAAAAAGAAAAGTGAAGGTCCTGTGGATGGCTCAGCAAGGGTAGCATACCTGCCATCGAAACAAAGAGAAAGTTCTGCTGCTGCTGCATCTGCTGCAGGTGATGGAAATGGGGATGAAGGAGGTGGTGGGAAAGTGTTAAATGTTACCAAAGACTCACACAACCAGGGAAACAGAATGCAGTCCCCTGAAAGCAACCAACAGCAGAAGGGTGAAGCATTCAAAAAAGATAATCATAGTGGCAGTGAGTGTGAGGAGTTAAATTCAACATGCATTATTAAGATCCAGTGTACTGATGATGACGAGGATGATGACAGTGTATCACTAGAGGAAGCAAGCAGGCCCCCTAAGAAAAGTTTCAGAAACAGTGAAGGGCCTCCCAAACCACACACTGCCTCTATCCCAAATGTGTTGGACACCCCATCAGTTAGCCTATCTCAAGGGGTAGGGGAAGACTTTCTGAAAGATGAGGAAATTATTCATGTGGAGTGTGATGCTGAGCTGAATATGGCAGAAGGGTCAGGAGAGATGAGTGAGGAACCAGCAGTTTGCCAAGTGGTGACTTCAGGCTCCTTTGTCATCAAAGGTGCTGCCTCCAGTTTAATGCAGGTTGACGCCAGTGTGGTACATTTGCCAGAGGCATTGACCAACGGTGGCCATACCCCAGAAGAGGTGTGGGGCTCCCTAGCCCCCCAACTGCTTGAGGGAGGTGTCATTGTGAATGGGGAAAATCTTGTGCTGGGAGCGCTGTCACTGGTTACTGTGGTAGAGTCAGTGGAGGTGGAAGGGGAGGCCCAAACTCAGATAACCATTTCCCCTTTAGCTGAATCTGTGGAAGCTTATCACCAGCGTGGTGTCAATTTCATTCTGGTAACAAAGAATTCTGAGTCTGCCGCAGCAACAGTCCGTTGCCCCCCATGTCAAGGGTGTATCTCAGAGGGTGCATTGAAGGAGAAACCACATGGGCAGAATGCACCTCGCAGTGATACTCCGGGTCCATTTCGGTGTGACAAGTGTGACAAGACCTACAGTGTGCGGTCATCCCTCAACAGCCATCGGGTGACTCACAATACAGAGAAGATGTATAAGTGTGATGAATGTGACCGTGCCTTCCACTATAGTACTCCACTTATGATCCACAAACGCACCCACAGTGATGAACGACCATACCATTGCCAGACTTGCCATGCCTCCTTCAAATCCATGACTAACTTGCGTTGTCACCAGCGGCAACACTCGGGGGAGCGACCAATTGCATGTCCAGATTGCAGTCGGGGCTTTAGAGACCACACCTCACTCAAGAGGCACCGGCAAAGGATGCATCAAGCAGTCCCTCCTGGATCCTCTGATTCTGCCTCTTCTTATACATCCTCCCCCAAAAAGCTCAAAATCAGTACAGAAAATGAGGGTGACTTGAAAAGCCCAAACAAATCAACAGGTGGTCAGAGGGCAAAGGATAAGGCACAGAGTGGACCTGGAGGTGTAGGACGTCTATCTGACTATATCCACAGGTGTGGCCTCTGCCAAATGACTTGCCACACCCGGCCTCAGATGCTAACACACCTGCAGGTGCATGCAGCTGCTGAGCGGTTCCGTTGCCGTTATTGCCCCAATGCTTACACTTTCCGCTTTCTCTTGGCACGACACGTGCGTGAACTGCACCCTGGCCGTCCGCAGTGGTTTTGCCAACATTGTGATCGTATTTTTGACACATGTCGCAAGATGAACAGCCACAGTTGCCGCAGTGTAAGAGGAAACTACTCATGCCCTCACAATTGTGGCTTCACCACAGAGGTACGGCATCGAGTGTTTCGGCATGTTGCACGGTATCACCCTGAAGATGCAGCACCCTACCACTGTGATTTCTGCTCCAACAGTTACAGGGATCCTGGACGCCTACGCTATCACCAGAAACGACAACACCCAGAAAAGATGGCAGATTTAGCCCCACCACCAAAAGATACCTGGAGGGCATTATCTGGAGCTGGTGCAGAGGACAAAGGTGCTGTTGACATGTCACAGGTAGAAGTTAGTGTAGTGGATGGGGCCATTGAATATTTTCTCCCTGAGGCTCTAAGGAATGACATGGCTTTTAGAGAGCGGGTTAAGTTCAAATGTTTCTATTGTGAGGCCAAGTTTCCTGTGAAAAATGCCATGACACGTCACGTCCTGCGGGCTCACCCTGGTCAACGTGCCTACAAATGCCTTCGCTGCAATGTATTCTTCAGGTCCAACACTGAATCCAAGAATCACAACCGCAAGTACCACAAGTATCGGGACAGTGGAGGCCGGGATCCTTACCGTAATGAGAAGGCCATGAGAAAGCGAGCTCAGGCAGTGGAAGAGCAACTACGTCATGCCACACCTAGTTTGCGCAGTGCTTACAGGTTCCGCTGCCTCCACTGCCCTATGGCTTATCGCTGTAAGAGGCCACTAGTTGCCCACTACCGCCGTTGGCATCCAGATCAGGAGTGGGACCACTTGCCAGACCGTCCCCCAGGTCCCTTACCAGCCCCATCCTCCAAGAGACGTAAATTATTGTTTTTTGATTGCACCTTTGAGCCTGAATGTGGCCGCACTTTTGATGAGTTTGAGCTATGTCTAGAACACTTGCTGCATGCACATGAGGCGAGTGGTGAAACTGCCCTGTCTCATGTGAAAGAGCGTACAGTGGTGGAGGGTGTAAGGCGTGGCCGACTTCCAAAGAATGCAGTGGTTATGTATCCTGGTGAGACACGGTCCTTTGGGAATGTGCAAAACAGACAGCATTGGTGGAAGGGCAGGAAGAGGACAAAGTCAGAGATGATAGAGGATGAGGAGAGCTTAGAAGATGAAGAAATGGATGATTTTGATGAGGAAGAGGACCAAGAGGGAGTAGAACTGATAGAGGATGAGGAGGATGAATTAGAGGTAGATGATGAGATTGATGAAGAAGAAGAGGAAGATGACGACGATGATGATGATGATGATGAAGATGATGCTGATGCTGATGATGATGATGATGATGCTGATGATGATGATGATGATGATGATGATGAAGAAGAGGAAGAGGGAGAAGTGAAGGTTAAGAGTGAGTATCCACTTAGTCCCAGGCTGCCGTCTGGAGTGGGCAAAGTGAGCCAGTCTCATAAGGTCAGCATGAAGTTAGAGGACATTGATTCAGTGGTAGATGTGAAGAAGATGTTGTACCGTTGTAGAAGCTGTGGCATATCCTGCAATAGCAAGGCACAGTACCGGCAGCATACTGCCACCCACATGCACCCTAACGACTCACAGGAGACTCCAAAAACCAGTAACTCTGGTTCCTCAGAGAAGGTGCCAGTGCTTGGGGCATCCAAGAAAAAGAAATCACAACTGGTAAAAAGTGAATTTATTAACGTGGAGGGAGATATCCAGGTAACCTCCTTGAAGGAGGAGGTTAGTGAGGGGGAGGATGATGTCAAGGTGCTCACCCTTACCTCGAGTGCCTCTGGCCCACCTGTGGTTAAGATAGAGGATACTATCTACTCAGGGGGTGAAGAAGATAAGAAATCTAGCAAGGAAGCATCACCAACATCCCAGCCCTCAACCCCACCTCCATCATCCCCGTCATCCCCGTCGTCCCCATCATCCCCATCATCTTTACCTTCCCCATCCCCTTCCAAACCATCCTTACCCAAGAAATCTATGCCCAAGAAATCTATGCCCAAGAAATCTATGCCCAAAAAATCTATGCCCAAGAAATCTTTGCCCAAGAAATCTTTGCCCAAGAAATCTTTGCCCAAGAAATCCTTGCCATCTCAGAGTGCTTCTAAAACCAAAGGAGGAGGCTCGGGTTTCAAGAGAAAAGGACGGCAATCCAAAGGACAGCGCAGGATGGTGGGGCAGCAAGGGGCAGTTGGGAAAGAAGTGGGGCAATCCAGGATGGTGGTGCCTAACAAAATCCAGTGTCCAGAATGCTCCATGTCCTTCAAGACCAGATCAGAAATGAGCTTCCATATGCGTTTTGATCACTAATGCTGAGAGTCTTTTTGGTCTCGCTGTGGAAAGCTCATCACCCAGGGATAATAAGGAAACCATGCTGCAAGGTTAAAAAGGGGTCCAGAAAAAGTCTCTCTGGGCCCCGCTAAGCCTACATCATGGTTTTAGACAAATATAGTTTTCTTGTTTTGTTAAGTAAGAAAAAGGTATTACTTTTTAAACATATTGTAAACTGGAGACTTCGTACTCAAGAATTTTCATACTCTGTGCTGCACATTATTAGAAATTATTCTTTAATTTAGCTGTTATCTATAAATTTGGTACATATTAAATTTTTAGAGTGAAAGTTGTTAGTTTTATATAAACCCTTTCCAACAATCACCCTTTTATATCTTGGAGTTTGAATATGAAGTGTATAACAGAGAAGAAAGATATCTATCTATCTATATAGTTCCTGATGCCTCATTCCCTCCGGAAATGTTCCCCAAGGTGATGGCCACGGAAGAAGAGCCTCCACCTCTCCCTATTCACACACTCCCTCCTTGGTTGTTCAAGCCCTCCTCTTGTATCAGCACCTCTTTCATGCATGTACTGCTTTACCCTATCCTTCCTAAGGTAGGGCTTTGGGGCTAAGTGAAAGGAGTGTGTTTATGGACGTATGGGTGTGTGTATGTGCACCTTGTCTGTATCCCCTGTAGAGGAATAACAGCCTGGTGTTTAGATAGATGAAGTGATGATGTTGGGAGCCTGGGGAAACGTAATGAGTAATGTGTAACAAGACATTTGCAAATGAGGAAGGAGGTGGAAATAGCAATTTGAATAGTCGAGAACTTTGAAATAGTTTGATTTAGGCATACTTCTTTTTTCAAGCACTCCTTGAAAGAAGATTCAGATTTTGTGTGAAAAAAGCAAATAATGATATATAAATGAAGCTATGAATGCTGTGTTTTGGTCTTTCTCAGCTATGGTCTCACCTTATGGAAAATATGTCTAAGAAACCAGTTAATCATATTTTATACAAGTAACAGTAAATGCAAGTATTGCTAATTGTACTCTACATACTGAGAACTTTAATGAATAGAAGTTGATATAGGGTGACATCTCTACTTCCTGCATTCAGATTAGATTAATTTAGATTAGATTAGATTCAGATTAATTAACTAAATATGTTTCTCCTAAATGTGAATGTTATTTTGCAGTTTGATGGATAATTACTACATTTTGTTTACAACTATTACCCAGGATTGGAATGGGTTGTACTTTTTTTAAAAAAGGTAAAAAGATTTCTGACATTTCCACACAACTATTTTTTTTATAATTAAGAGGTATCTATCTCATTCTTTAGCTTATGTAGTAATTAGACACAATATTATCTAGTGCACTGTAAGATAGCCTTGTAAGAATTTTCATATCTCTAGTCACTCGGATTTTCCTCCAAGAATTGTGTTTATTTGAGATAGAGAACCCATATGATGAGATCCCTTAACTGTTTAGTCACAAGATGAAGGATCCTGAATGGTGTACTGGCATTTATGACTGCCCTCCAACATTTTAATCTTTTGACCCTAAAACTCCATATTTTTTCTCAAGAAATCACCCATTTCCGCCTTAGTAATTAATTTCTATATATTTCCTTCTGCCTGTTTACCCTTTGGAGTGTGATGTACACCATTTCTGGTCTCTTAGAGGAAGCACTTTATCTCCAAACACAAACACACATACTTACACTTACAGGAGGGTAGGAGTCCCAGCCTTCCACTCGTGCTGGGACTGTAAGGTTACAACTCCTTGGTTTACATCCCATGCCTATATTCTGCTAGGTGAACAGGGCTTTGCAGCATAAAAGGAGACAAGCCTAAATTGTCTCTTCCTGACCCAGGATTCAAGTAAAATTCTTCAATCCCTGCTTTGGCAATGCAAAAGTTCTAAGGTAGCTGGGGTTTGGCATATTGAAGTGCAGAGATAAGAAAGTAGTATAACTTTTAAGTTGGAGTGGTTTGGTGTTCGTATGTCTGGGTGGGACTACAACTGTCTTACTTGGTAGCCAAGGTAGCAAGTAGGTCAGTCTTGTATTTGACATTATCACTTCTGTGTACATACTGTGCTAATTTTCTTTCATCTGGTGTAAATGGAAAGACCACATGTGTATTTATTAGCATCATTCCTATTTGGATATGAGAAGGTGGGTGACTGTGTATGGTAATCTATGTTTGTACATCAATGCCATGTTTCCCAAAACAGAAGGTGGCCAGGTGCCTCTGTGGTACAGTGCTTGGCTCGTGACGTAAATGTTGTAAGTTCAATTCTGGCTCACAGCAGCTTAACTTGGTGAGAGAGGTAGTGCTCTCTCATTAACCCTAGCATAACTATATGGTATCTAATTACTACTTAGTTCATGGGGATTATTTAATCACCTTTTTTTCACAAAGCAGAACAGATATAGGTATAGTTTTTAAACCTGGAGCCAGTAATGTAAACATTGTACCTTGCTACCTGGAGCCTCCCAGATGAAGAGTATATTTATATATTATCACCTAGAAGATAAAGGTTACACTTTAGATGGCTGTAACCTTGCAAATTGGCTCACCTTACTATTGGTTTGTTTGAAAATAAGTGCTCATGAATAGGATAAGTGCAACATTCGACTCAAATCAACTTAAAAATCAAATGGGATTCGGAATGATTATTAAACATCTAACCACGTCCATGTCACTAATCAAGTACAGTAATGGAAAAATATGCAGAATGCACAAAGCCATTATGCATGGCTTTCATAGACTATGAAAAAGCCTTCAACTCTGTGGAAACCTCAGCAGTTATGAAAGCTGTCAGGATACAGGGGATAAAGGAAACATGTGTGAAGATGTTATAGATATAAATATATCATAAATATAGATAGTTATAGATATATTATAGATTTAGAGAAGGTTGGGAGAACCCTTTCTCCTGCAGTGGACTCAGAGACTGATGATAATGATTATGGTGAAAGTGAACAAACAATGCTGAAAATAATATCTCAAGAGCTTTACAAAGTTTTTGATGGAAGATATGTCATTTGATGTGGTGCACATGCTGAATTGACATTGTATACTGGTTGTGTTCATACATTATAGTCATACGTAGTGTTGCAAATGCAATTCAGGGAAATAGATTATGAAATGTGATAGCTATTATAGAAAAATATAGGAATTGTTCAAGTGTGGGCTGCAATATCTTATTTACAGACAGAAATTGAGAAGCGTCTGTGTCAGGTGACAGCAAAGCATCGTGGTCACACAGTCTGCCTCACAATCAACTTCCCCCTCACATACCCTCGTCAGCACACACCAGTGTTCAGATTCTCTTATGGAACAACCATTGACTATGCTTGCAAGGCTGAACTACTTAAGGTGGGTTTGGACACTTCCACTAGGATGAAAGGTAACATTGTCAAGTATTTATGTTTATTCAGGTATGCAATACTGTAGTTATTTCTACAAAAACAAAAATTGTGTCCAGTTGCAAAAGATATACAAAAATTCTGAAAAGAAATAGATTTTTGATAAGTTTTTAGGTACAGCTATTCCGTGTGGGAATAGGAGATAATTCAGGCTCTGTATTTTTCTTCACCCAGATACTAAAGAACACTGCAAGCCAGTACCAGCGTAAACGTAAGGCATGCCTGGAGCCCTGTATACGAGTATTTGTGATGCATCTTAAGGGATTGCTGGTAGGTAAGGGCTGGCAAGCCTCAAACACCTCTTTGTAAAATTAACAGTATTTTCAAATGACATGCAAGTTATCTTTTGTTTTTGTGTCAACAACAATATAAATTCATTATTGTTAGATTCTAGTATTACTATTCTTGATACCTTCTTATTAAATTTTCTGTTATTCTAACAAGGCAATTTCTTGTACATTGAATCTGCTTGTCATGAAAGGCAAGTCTTTTTTTATCCCTTCATATTGATCCACCAGTACTCCGTATGTACTACCTATAACTTTGTACAGGCAGGCAGTGCTTTCATTAATTTACAACAAGATATTGGGCAATAACAATCTTACCTTCACCTGTTTCCACAGGGTGATGAGAGAATCAGTTCAGTAGAAGCCCAGCTCAGTTCCGGGTACCCAGCAGGACAGGTGTATGGCAGCTACCAGGACCATAGTGTTCCCTTCCCCAGAACCTCAGGTGCTAGGTTTTCAAGTGCTGGTAGGTAAAGATCATGTTGACTAAGGGTACAATACACATATATAGATGCTATGGGCTGCATTAGGGCTGGAGGCCTGGGAAGAAGTAAAATGTGAATTTTGGGTTAGACAAATGGTGATAAAACAGCCACCATATAACAGTATAGTGATATGTAAACAAACATATACTAGTGGTACTTCTTTTTAATTTTTAAAAAATTTCATCCTTTACCCGTGGCGCTGGTAGGCTCAATGAAGGCCTTAGATGGTCGACCTCTGCCCGTTAGTAGCACGGGTTAGATTTATTAAGTGATGCCTCGTTTCATGCCTTGTTTGGCATATCTTGTGAAGTAAAAGATTAATTGTGGAGTGATGGAGGTGATAGTCTTCAGCCCCTAAATTGGTGCCAACTGAAGGGAATGAGAAAAAATGAGATAATAGATACATATATATATATATATATATATATATATATATATATATATATATATATATATATATATATATATATATATATATATATATATATATATATATATATATATAGTTAAGGGAGTTGCTATGGCTGGTCCTGAGTAGAGAGTGTTGCTCTTGTTGGGACTCATATATATGTTATCACTTGTTGACAGACATGTTGGTATGCTTTGCTCGGCCAACATTCCTGAAGAAAGGTTCTTCACGTACTGAGTCCTCCACACCACGCTCCCTCTCTGCTCTGGCTGCATACATCACCAATGTGCTGCCTCAGATCTCTGGTGCAGTACCTACTTCCCCTAAATACAACTACAGCTACCCCAATGCCTCTCCAAGCCCCTCAACAGACCCCAACATTTCCATCTCCAATTATTACTATCAAGATAAGGTGAGAAGTGATGCTGGATGTGTGGAGGTGGTATGATATGATTTAGTATGATGGGACAGTCCAATTGAGTGAGGTAAGGAATACTGTCAAGGTAGTGTGGTACGATATGATGAGGTTGATGCTGTGAAATGATGTGGTGTGATATGATAAAGTGATTTGTTAGTGTGTTCATAGAATCATCACCACATGTGATTCACATCAGTGCTTTACAACTGTAACTAAGCTCTATTTCTCAAGAGAAATAAGGCTAACACAACTTACTCAAAATTTTCTGGAATTCTTCACAGCAATCAATTTGAGCTTAGCATTGTGAATATTCCATTGTAAGTGATATGTGTATGTGGAATATTTGTGTTTTAAATTCTAACTTCCTTAAAGCTATAGATTTCTTGCCCCTCAATGCTCCAGAGGTTAGGAAAATGACTATTATTTAATGTGAATGTGAAGAAAATATCTTTCTCATTTAGCTTTATCTCTTAACAGAAGGTGCAGTGTAAGCGAGGGAAGAGTGAGGATGAAAATGTCCGTTCATTCAAGGCTGGCAACGTTCTTATTTATGATGTTGAGTCTCTGATGCCATTCTCCAAGGAACTTGGTGCTTCTTATGTGTGAGTTTAAGAGAGGGTGTTGTTAAGCCCATCAGGCAGTGAAGCTTATGGTTATGACTGTTTCCAGTTATGATGCGAGTTAGGCCATGAAATGAAAAAAATATAACAATTTTCAACACTGCATTGAGTTGTAGCTTAAATGTAAAAAAAATAAATTATCAGAGAAGAAAGGTTTCCACGAGAATTTGAGGTGATTGCAGGTAAGTGTTGGATCCCCACAGGTTACAACTAACAATGTCACTGAAATGGCATGATACAAACTTACAGTGTAACCTTGATACATCCTAGGAATCCCAACAGAGGGAAATCAATTACAGTCTTATTTTGGGTATTTTTAGTTTGCAATAAAAGGACAGCTGAAGGAATTAAAAAAAAAAGTAGAGTAAAGAACAGAAGATATATTTTCTTTATGTATATATTAACATAGTTGTAACATGTTTGATTTGATAGGGTGATGCAGTGTTGTGGTGATATAGTTGTGTTTCATGTTTGGTGATGTCATCATATGTGTAGGTAATGACAGTATTGTCTTGTGATGCAGTGTGATGCGTGATGATATAGTTTGGAATCACAATAATTGATAACATTTGTTGAAAGTGTGTTTGTTATGTTGTAGGCTGGATGAAGGTGATGTGGTAGGCAGTTGCACACACAACAGGGATGCTGCTGCAGCTGTGGGCCGCAAAGACTTGGTGCAGGTAAGAGGATCGATGCCATTCTTCAATAAATGGGTTTATATATTCTTTTATTTCATGGAAATTATTTATTCATTTGTTTATTTTTATCTATATTTATTTTCTTTATTTAGTTTTATTTAGTCATCTATCTTCGAATCATGAGGTGACAAATGAGCTGATTACAAATGGAATGTTTAGGGACATGTGCGTGGTGCTTATGTGTATATTACTTTTACTATATTTTGTCATTATTAGAACTCCTTACAATCAGTAATACCAGATCAAGCACATCTGTTATTAGTCTCTGGATTCAAGAATCAAGAGTTACCTTGTTTTTGTTTACAACAGATTCCTTAGAAGGCCAAAGTAATGGATACATTTGCTATATATATAGTTAATATGAAATATATATAGATAGATCTTTATGTTCTTTATGTATTTGTGAACAAATCATGGCCCCTCAATTCTTAACAAATATTCTATCTATCTATCTGACACCTGTTTCTAAAAATTCCCCACAACAGGGTGTCTATGGTAGAAAAATCTCCATATATTCCTATCCTTACATTCCCTCCTTGCATGTTTTAATCCTCTCCTTTCTCTCCTTTCTCTAACGTACTCCAGCATTCTGTCCTCCCATTTCACTGAATGTTGTCCTCTTACGCCCACCGCTTCTACCACACTCATGTACTCTCTTTGTCATTTCATTCTCTAGCATCTTTAATGTGGCCAAATCAACTTAGGGTGCTGTGTTTGACCTCAGTCATTCCACATGCCATCCCTTTACTTATATTAGAGATACCAAATTTGTTTTACATGCATTAATTCTTCCACCACAGTAAGTGTAAAGTGGCTGGCAATTACTTGTACAATACATCTGCAGCTTCTTCATAGATGATAAGGTTTTGTCTGTTTTGTTTGTTTTTGACATGTTAATCACTTATATGTGTGCATGTGTTTGTCAGGTGTGGTCTCTGGCAGCACACACAGCTTCAATGGGTCCTAGTCCAACACCAAACACAGATTTCCCCTGGGCCCATCACCCCTTTGGTCGCAAGCTGATTAACTCCTTGTAAGTTGACTTCTTCCAGTTCTGTCAGATTTAGAGGTTTTAACGATTCCATTTGTCTCAACTATTTTAGTAGCAATTCTGGAGGCCTGCTCAGCTATTTGTCAATCAATCCTTTTTCATTGTTAGACCTGGGCTATGATGAACTTTTAATGTATCAATTGTGAATGTGTTGCAAGTATTTGCCATGTACCATAATTAATTAATAACAGAGACTTATTAATTGTACAGAATGTAGATAGCAGCCTTCTAACTTGCCATGTTATGTTATATGAATGCCTTTGAGAGAGAAATATGAGTCACACAAGAGTCATACCCTGAGTCCATCTTGTAATTTCTTTAATTTTCCTCCCCTCTAGACTGGACCATTACCTAGCTCTCAGTGATGTGCAGACAGCCACTATGCTGGCTTGTGTGTTTGGCACCAAAACGGAGCCCCAAAGTGCTGCCTACTCACGCAAGAGCCGCCCTGAGACTAACAGCGTGAGTGTTAAGATTTTGTTAATGTTCTTGGTGTACTCTTGTTTTTTCACAGTTCTTACTTGAGCTTAGAGAAACTTATGAACTTTGATTATGTTGAGTTTTACTGTGTTACAAGTTATGAGTTTTTCTTCATGTCAGCAATACAATTTCTTCTCATAAGATGTGTCAGCAGCATACTTTTAGTCTGAAAGAAAGTCCTCACAAGATGTCAACCATGAAGAACCAGCACAACCATCTTACTACAACTTTTATATTGAAAGGTGATTGGCATATTTTTAGCACACAAGTAATCAGAAAAGGATCAGCTATCAAGAAAATATTATTTAAGATTTGTAGATGGAGTAGTCGTTGAAGATCAGCCTTTTCAATCAATAATAAAGATAGGTAACCCTGAGCAGTGTAGGGAGACTTATATTGATCCCTCTCACTTTGATTACCTTAGCCCGATCTTATACCAAAATCAACAAACAGCAACATTGTGAGACACTGCACTTTTGCATATTTGAACCTGATGTGAAATATTATTTTTCCTTTGTGATGATATGATGAAATTATTAAAATGCAATACAATGCAGTGTTCTGGATATGAAATAAATATGCAATGAAAAATGAACACATCAGTAAAAACACACCCAGCCTGACTACTGGTGCAAAGTAGACCTCTTGGTTTTATCCTGTGATGTATAGTTAAGATTAATTATTTTTCATTGCCATAGTAATTTCTTAAATTCTATAACATATTCTATATATTCAAAACTTTGTGGTACATTGCACATTTACTGTCATCACAAAATATTAGTAGCATTGCACATATAACAAGGTTCACTAAGACCCTGACAGTGCAAGACCAAATACAGTTATGTGATTCAAGAATAATGCATGGTACAAAATATTCAACCAGAAATGATCTAGTAGTGTAAGTAGATCTTAAGTAACACAAGCCATAGACCAACATGAACTAATTTGGTTATTGTTAAGGAGACATGAAAACGTGAGTAGTAATGCCTGCAGAGACCGCCTACATCTCCTCAATGATAAACCAGTTTTGAATCGGATGAGCTTGTGCATCCACAAAATTGTCACGGTATTTGGGACTCTACTGTAAATACATATTGTTAGAATATAAAATAATGTTGCTTTCCTTCTCAAGTGATGAAAACTCATATCTGTCTGGGTTTAGGAGGTAAATTTCTCCAGTAGTAGCTTTATGTGGCAATTCTTTGAATTTTATAAATTAGAAGAAACTAAGGGATTGATGGCATCTGCGTACACACTGATGTCAAAACAAGATAGCAGGTTTTCATATACCTTAGATTTCATGAAAAAAATTAAAAAAAATATTGTCGAAAATGAAAGAGAAATCGTGTACATACAGAAAATGTTGCAGACTTTATTTGTTATTTTAGCCTAAAAAACTGCAACCAATCTGTTATTGGAAAGTATAGTCACTGTAAATATGCCTTAGCTTTCTAAATGTAATATTACATTTAAATAAAACTTGTGTTAATGTTTCAGCTTATGTGTTTGTGCCTAATGGGCACAGATAAAACTTTCTTTTATTGTTAAACTTTATATTTTAATTGCATGGAGCCCATTCTGCCCACTGCACTCTTCCCAGACAAAGGTGTAATTAAAGATTGACTGCAATCGTGGTGACATTATGTCACTATTAATTTTGTGGTAAGTAGGATTGTGGGGCTCAGGACCATTACCACACCTTCACCCGCTTTTCAAATCACTTCACATTTTTTTTTATATAATTTCATTGTAATGGCCCAAGTTACACTGTCATAAAGTGCTGCACTTCTCTTCTCATACATTAAGTATATCATCAACCTTTACTGTGCAGGGAAAGTCTTCTCATTGTTAGCTAAAGGTGGTGTACTTATTCCACCATACTCCTATCATTATAAAGTTAACTTCTCCCACACCCCAGGAAGAGAGCTTGTCACTGCACTGCAGGGATTGCTTTCCAGTATCACTGTTTCGCACCCTTTACTCTAGTTTGGTTGTCATTGCACACATTACAAATAAACATTATTCAGACTACACTACACTATTCTATTTTTTGTGCACCATCTTTTCACGCACAATACAGAGGTGAAATCACTACCCGCACCTCTCTCTTACTGCATGGGAGCAAACACCTGCGTGTAATCATGTTCATTTTGCCTACATACACTCCTAACCACTTTGTCCTCACATTTTATAGGTGTTGTCCTCTTTCTCCTTCAGCATTTACTTCATACTTTGCTCAAAAGTATTTTTCATTGAGGGTTTTTGTGATGAGGCAAAGGTGTGGTAATGGGTTATATGATGTACCCTGTGTCTGGTCACTGGTATTTACCTTTCTGAATCTTTCTTTTAGCACCTCTTGCTGGACCGTTTTTGGCGTAAGGTATGTTGCTGCATTCTGTCCTGATGCCTCGCTCCATAACTCAGTAACCAATACTAAATCCTTGTCTTTCATTTACTAATTGTTGGCAATGTTTCTTGACTGCTTTGATGTGTTTACTGGTGTGTCATGTTTCTCTTCATTATTTTTCATCCATTTTGTTTGTATGTCTGTGCTTCTGGTGCTGAGATGTTGGCAAATGTTTAGTTTCTTGACTATTGTTTCCACAACTGTGAGAGGCTGAGGACTGATCTTGAGTGTGCTAGACTGTTGTGCTTCACGCAGAATGAAGTGTGATGTGTGTGCATGTATGTTTATTTACCTACTTACTCAGTTATAGTATACAGGATTTGAGCTAAGCTTGTGTTGTCCTGTCTCCATATCGGCTTTTATCCAGCTTGCTTTCAAAATCTTGAATGTCCTTTGCTTTCATCACTTCCATTCTCAATTAATTCCAACTATCAATAGTATTATTTGATAAGCTGAATTTCATACTCAACATATATAGCTGTTTTTAGTTTATATTAATTTTCTTTGTTCTTTCATCCTTCCTAAAACAAAGATCTTTTCTGTCCACTTTTTCCACTCCCCTTTATTGATTTAAATATGATAATTAGGTCTTCCCCTTTTCTTGTATCCTCTAATGCTTTCCAGTGTTTCCTTATATAACAATTGAAGCTTAGTGGGTCAGTAAAACATAATGATCTATTTTCAAATAAAAATTCTCTTTATGATGTAAGTTGTTTACCTTCCAGGAATTCTATCCATTTATTTATATTTGTTTTTACATCTAGCTCAATCAAGTATTTTAACCACCTATCTTTGGTTGTGGTCTCACACAATTTAACTACCACACTTGCCTGGTACTCAAGTCTATAGTTCACTGGTTCTTCTTTGTTTCCTTCTTGGTATATTGGGATTATATTTGCATTTTTCCAATTGAGTGATACTTCGCTCTCCTCCAGTGAACTTGTAATCAACACAACACAACACAACACAACACAACACACCAACACACACCACACCACACCACACCCTGTCTCTCTAAGGTTACAAACAAATGACTAATCACCTAACAATTGGTTTTCCAGGTTCTAATCCAATCATTAAATAGTTATTTCCTTTACTTGTGTTACCATATTGAGTTGTGTTTTTCTCCCATCATACCAGTAATGTTGTATTATCTAGTCAACTACCTGTGTTGGTACTTAAGAAAACTTCATTAATTCCATAGTTACAAGTGCTTACTTAGTTTATTCCATAGTCGTTCATACCTTAAGTGTGTTGCTGCTACTCACTATATAAAGCCAAGTGAAGGCAATACGGTCCTGTATTTAATGTTTGGTCTACCACCTGCCATGACGAGGGTAACTCTCTGCTCCAGCTGCCTTGCCTCTTGGTTTTTTAATGTTCGGTTGAGTCTTCTATTTTGTTCTTTAAAAAGTTGTCAGTCAACCTTTGCATAATTTGTTTAATTATTGATTGTTATTCATAAAAAAAAAACCAAGTTACATGTGCAGAACATATTACATGAGCAGTTTTAACACTAACTAAATATTAAAGGTTTAATTTCTGTTTCTTAGATTTAAATGCTTGAATTCATGATATACTATGCTTAATTAACTTCTACCTTGTCAGAAATATATTTTTTTAAGCAGAAATTTAAGTAGACATTTTAATTTATTATTTAGTGGTACATTTTTGTGCAATTATAACATATAGAGGGAAATAGTGTTCAGTGAATCCTGTTCAGCTTCCCTAAACTGGGAATGGTTCAATGCTGGCATATCATGTATGATTGGTGATTGGTAAAGAATCACATATGTACTACTTTTTAATGCGCTTTTGCCTTGGCAGCAGCTAAGACAAGGCTTGTTTCAACGATGCAGCATACAATTACAAATTTGATATACATAAGATTCCAAAAATATATTCACACTGAAACAACCTTATGAATCCTGTCAAGTGCAGAAAGTTGTTTTGAATTTAGTAATGCGATATAGAGTGAGCCTAAGAGCACTTGCTGTCTTTCAGATGGGAGGATCCCCCTACAACACCATTCACTGCCTCAGCATGGAAGGATGGGACACCTGCATGGTGAGGCATAACAGGTAGGAGTGACCTAGCCACTAAGGAAGGTGAATATGATGTATCCCTTGCTGTTTTATTTGCAGATATTTTCTCTTACTAAATACATTGAAAAAAAAATTACATTTTCCTCCATACATTGAGTGCAGTATTTGACAGTCATATTTTAACTTCAAACAAATGCATTAGGAAATTAAAAAGAACATATAACTGTTTGAACTTTTAACCTGACGACTGTACAAGGATGTGATTGTAGTGAAGGATAATGACTGTTACCAGATAGTACAGAAATAAAATAATGAGATAGACTGCAGTCAGCCATTGAGAGGTGTGAATGCAGGATGCTGTGTGACACTTCCCTTGACTTTGTAGATCCAACTCAGAAGGATCATTGTCAGAGGCGCCACGGCCATCCCAGGAGCTGGACCATCCTACTTGGGAGGCTTTGGACCCACTCAGCAAGAACTCAATCAAGTGAGTGAGTCATCATTTGCAAAGGTGGAAAGGAGGAGAGTATTTCAGGAACACATGAATTTGTGACTATTTGTAAAGGAATTTAAATACTCTGGGAGAACAAAAATCCCGTTCATACCCAAAGTTTAGGGGTTGATAATTTCTTACTGTACTAAAAGTGGGTGAAGACAGTCTCTTATATATAAAATGTATGTTACGACTGGGTCTATTTTATACTTGAGAGAAAAAGATAATGGGAGTGAGAGGACTAGGGTTTGCAAGATAGACAGATAAATGCAAAGATACATAGATAAAGTTAGCATCTAAGATTAAAGTTTATACAATGAGGAGTATGAGTTGTACATTGCCTAGTGACCTGCAGTGCTCACAGGTGTGTTTTCCTTCCAGGTTTTTGGACTGTGACCACAACCAACAGTTTGATGAGATGAAGAGAGCATATGCTGACCTACTGTATCGCTGGTGTCTCTTGGAGCAGCATGCCATGGTATGCCATTGTTTGTCTGCCTCAGAGCACTCAGCAGATGTGCTCCCAGAGATTGATAATCAATTTCTCATCATCATAATTAGTATTAGCCATTATAAGTCTGGTGCAGAACAAAAACCTTTCCAACATATGTCATGGATCATGGCATTGCACCAGTCGCTGCCAAGTTTTACCTGTAAAGTTTTCAGTCTCGACTCTTCACCTCTTGTTTTGTCTCCTACTGGTCAGTCATTTTGTCTATTTTCGTTTGTTATTCTGGCCACATATTCTGACCAAGCATCATATCACTGCAATCAAGGATTATAATTTCCATCTTTCAAGATCACTGGTTTCATAAATTCAGCTCTCTATGCACATATATAAGGCTTTTATCTCCTAAAAGTTTCTTATATCATATTTATTTTTCTCTTCTCTCTTTCTTTTCTTGCCTCTGTCTTCCGGTGAAATGTTTATTTGATTTTGATGCCTTTACAGGTCCTCAAGTACATTCAGATGCAACCACCAGTCCACAAGGGTGTTGACTTTCAGACTGACTGTGTCCACTGTGGTCAAGCCACCAAGGGACCACAGTGCCTGTATTGTCGTCGTTTCTCCTTCAACTGTTCCATCTGTCATGTAGCTGTCAAAGGTGAGGATTCATCAATATCATATCAAGACAGAATTTAGGAATATCATTGCAAAGTGCAAAGTACAGTTGGCTCTCATCTTTGGACACATATTTACACCTTGTAAAATTTAAACCACTAAAAGTTAATGCATACCTGCCATATATGCAGCAGTGGCAGCAGCAGCAGCAGCAGTAGCACACAACAACACCACAACAACATTTCAAAGCAGATGTGAAGCAGAAAAAAAGATAATACTAATAGAAACCAAATAAAAATAACCTATGTATGAAGTACAAATCATTAAAAAGTCTAATTAGAAATTTTGTAGTTCAGAAGCTATTAGTAGGTTTTTAGCACTGCTAAATATCAAGGTAAATTCTCATGAAGTACAGTTTGCAAATATCTATAGTAAGATATGTTCTGTCTTACAGGTGCCAGCAACTTCTGTGTTGTGTGTGGCCATGGGGGCCATGCATACCACATCCTGGACTGGTTTCGGGACCACTCTAAGTGTCCCACAGGTTGTGGGTGTGACTGTATCCAAGAGATGGACCACCTTTTCAGATGATCATTCTAGATGTTCTCCCTAACTATTATTTGGCAGATATTGTAACTTCTTTAGAGCCATCACACCTTACCTGGAAACTCCAGGATAATCCCAACAGTGACAGCAGACCCATTGGGCTGTGGTGTCTTCCTCCTGAAAAATATGTGAAAAATGTTATCTATAAATATTCAAAGATTTAACTGCATTGTCCATCCATTAATAGTTATAAGTTTTATTTGTTTCATGTGTTGAAGTAGTTATAACCTTGTCAAAAACAGTCCCTTCTACACATTATTAGATGTTCACATGTACATATGCTTTAAAACAGATGATTTGAATAACATAGTTCTACTCTTAAAACAAATTTAATGCCTGAATTCTCTTAAGGCTTTCCGAAATGGTATCGGAATACTGCAACAGAATTGAGACCTAGTAGCTAGAAGTACAGATTATATTTTTTGATTTCTTGAAACTTTGTGCAATCATTGATTAGTTGTTCCTTTCTTACTCAAGTGTTCAGGGATCATTTATTTAGTCATGTAGAGCTGATTCAGATGAATTAAAGTATGTGACCCACAAGTTTGATGTGGTGTTCTTGTCTGTGATATGTGAATACATTATATAAATTTCAAGTGACTTTTTCTTCTACATGATCATATCTACCTTTAGGTGATTGGAAAGCACAAGTAAGTGTTCTTGATTACCCAAGAAAACTAAAAGGAAGGAGAAATTTGTGTTGTAAGGAAACACCTCTTGTCTTTTGGGTTAAAAGATGTTGCTGACATTTTCAATTAAGATATTTCACATCTGTGCTTTGGTAACTTTTCTATATTGTCTACCAAAGTATTATTAAAAAAAAATCCTATATATTGTTTGTTTGGAGCCTTCCGGTGCCTATAGGTTAAGAAGCCTTCCAATACTTTCCAGTGCCTTCTATGAAATATTCCGGGGCCATTTGCGGAGCCTTTTGGTCAGGTCAAGTTGGGTTTGGTAAGTTCAGGTCGTTAAATTAGTGAAGTCAGGTCAGGCTAGTTCATGTGCTATATTATTGTAAGGAGGCTGCGTGGCTCTGTGGTACAGTGCTCGGTTCGTGGCCTAATGATTGCGAGATCAATCCTGGCTCATGGCAGCTTCTTGGTGAAAGGGGCAGCGCTCTCTCATTAACCCTAACAACTATATGGTCTATAGATGCCTTGTTTGGGGGGATTATTCAATCACCTAATCATGATCGCGAGGGTTCAGGCCTTGATTAAGGTAGTTACATACTTGATCAGGGAGGCGACATTCTCGCCAGTCAAATGGGATTCAATGATCTTCAATCACCTAACTGGGATTTTTTTTCGAGAACAAAAAGGAAATACAGTATTACGTTCTGGCTCAAGACCTTTTTGCCTGCTATATGTAGACTGGGAAGGGATGACTAACTAATAACCTTCAGTGTACGATAACTAGTGGATCTGGGAAAAGGTATTCCTTAACTGGTCTTAAGCAAGTATCGAGAGAGAGAGAGAGAGAGAGAGAGAGAGAGAGAGAGAGAGAGAGAGAGAGAGAGAGAGAGAGAGAGAGAGAGAGAGAGAGAGAGAGAGAGAGAGAGAGAGATAATAAGTGGAGGGCTGGAAAGCAGGTGTGAGGGGTCGCGGCCACACACACACACACACACCCGCGATCAGTGATAGCCCGCGCGCCGCCCCTTTCTCACAGCCAAGGGTCCTTCTGGCTGCTCCTTTGGCCCCGCGACCCTCCAGCCTCACGAGTCTGTCTTTTGTTTCATAACGGCTCTGAAAATGTGTGGTCCTGTGGCTGGAACAATTGGGGCAGGGTTCCAGGGCACTCTGGACGTTGGACTCTGTGTGTGTTCCTATGGAGTAGCTGAGCCCTTAGATAACGCCTCGTCCCACCCCACTCATCCTGTCAGACGCCACACTCCCTTATCTTCACTTGTCGCGCAGCTTCTCTTTCACATTTTCACATTTTCTTTTCATCGTCTCCTCAAGTAAGTCCACTCATGATACCTGCGCGAGATAGTGTTTATTTTTTAACATGGCTTCGTGGGGGCGACACAACGGCTTCCTCGGGTTATGTGGCTAATGCGTCTATAAGAGGAGGTTCTTCGTAGCACTGCCAGGCACACTCTCAACTTAATCCATAAACAGTATCTTCGGAGAAATGTTTTGTTCTAACTCACGTACAGGGGGCGGTGTCCTAACTCACGTACAGGGGGCGGTGTCCTAACTCACGTACAGGGGGCGGTGTCCTAACTCACGTACAGGTGCAGTGCCCTTCCTCACGTACAGAAGGCGGTGCCCTTCCTCACGTATGGGAGCGGTACCTTTTTATTATGTAGAGGGGGCGGTTGCATCTTTCGCGTATAGGAGGCGGAGCCATTCTTCATATACAGTTGCGAAAAGTCGTGAAGAAACCGTATAAACATTAAGAAAGCGTTTGCATTATTTGTTTTTCTTTCTATCCATCACCTTGTTCTAGGGTTTTCTGACCTTGTTCATAATCACTAGTGTATCTTTTTTCGTAGCGGTGATGAGGTCGAACTGAGTGAAGAACAAGCAAACACACACACACATACATACATACATACATACACATGGACCACCCGTCTCGCCCACCGCATGTTGGGGGTGAGAAATGGTTCCTACTTGACGGCCACGCGCTCCGTCGTCATACATATCACAAGGCTTCTGAACGGCCAGCTACGAGGTGAGCGATACACTCGATAGTGCTTACCACGTACCACCCTCCAAGTTACGTTGAAATGAAATATGGCCACCGAGACGAATCACCGAGCAGGGAGGACGCGAGGGATCAACCGAGGAAATGAGGGAGGGAGGAAGAGAGGGAGAAATATGGAAAGTGAGAGGGATAGAGGGCTAGCGGGCCTTCCCAATCAGATTTTCTCGAGGACGACTAATAAAGCAAGAAATAGGAGCTGGTGCCATTCTTGAAAGTAGCTACGAGGAAAGGAAGGATGACTAGTACTTTATATATATGGAATGAGAGAGAGAGAGAGAGAGAGAGAGAGAGAGAGAGAGAGAGAGAGAGAGAGAGAGAGAGAGAGAGAGAGAGAGAGAGAGAGAGAGAGAGAGAGAGAGAGAGAGAGAATATGTGGAACTATAAGGTACAATGTCAGGGTGGCGGTATAAGGGATGTGGATGGAAGGGAAGGACAGCATAAAGAGGGAGGGAGGGAAGGAAGGGTGGCCCGTACCCACCAAGCAGCGGAACTGATCCCTGAAAGGCCGTCTTTGTCCACCAGAGCGGCGCTGCGGTAGGTGACACTTGGAAATATTTTGATTGGCCCGTTTGATTGGTGCGGTGTGACGTCTAAAAGTGATCCACCAAATTTACTTCTAAAAAAAATGTGATAAGTAAGCGATACGACACATAATTTGGTTTGTGATCTACCCTCTTCAGTAACACTCAACTGTCCTCCTCCTCCTCCTCCTTCTCCCCCTCCTCTATTTTTATCATTAATATTTATTTTTATCATTAATATTTATTTTTTATCATTATTATTTATTTTTTATCATTAATATTTATTTTTATCATTAATATTTGTTTTTATCATTAATATTTATTTTTATAATTATTTATTTTTATCATTAATATTTATTTTTATCATTAATATTTATTTTTATCATTATTATTTATTTTTATCATTATTATTTATTTTTATCATTAATATTTATTTTTATCATTAATATTTATTTTGATCATTAATATTTATTTTTATCATTATTATTTATTTTTATCATTATTATTTATTTTTATCATTAATATTTATTTTTATCATTAATATTTATTTTTATCATTAATATTTATTTTTATCATTAATATTTATTTGTATCATTAATATTTATTTTTATCATTAATATTTATTTTTATCATTAATATTTATTTTTATCATTAATATTTATTTTTATCATCAATATTTATTTTTATTATCATTATATATTTTTATCAACATTATTTATTTTTATCATCAATATTTTTTTTTTTCATCAGTATTTATTTTTATCATTAATATTTATTTTTATCATTAATATTTATTTTTATCATTAATATTTATTTTTATCATTAATATTTATTTTTATCATTAATATATATTTTTATCATTAATATTTATTTTTATCATTATTATTTATTTTTATCATTATTATTTATTTGTATCATTAATATTTATTTGTATCATTAATATTTATTTTTATCATTAATATTTATTTTTATCATTAATATTTATTTTTATCATTAATATTTATTTTTATCATTAATATTTATTTTTATCATTAATATTTATTTTTATCATTAATATTTATTTTTATCATTAATATTTATTTGTATCATTAATATATATTTTTATCATTAATATTTATTTTTATCATTAATATATATTATGATTTTGCTGTAGGAGTTTGGAGAGAGAGAGAGAGAGAGAGAGAGAGAGAGAGAGAGAGAGAGAGAGAGAGAGAGAGAGAGAGAGAGAGAGAGAGAGAGAGAGAGAGAGAGAGAGAGAGAGAGAGAGAGAGAGAGAGAGAGAGCGAGAGATAGAGAGAATAAATAGTTTTAGGCGTATCACACATGCGTATATAGTGTTTAATATTATAGTAATTATGAAACTGAGTCCAGATTCGTGTTCAGTTTGACTGAAAACCTTTAGGTACAAATTTTCATGAAATTCTGAGGTGTGGAAATTTTTCACGAAATTTTCAAGGGTGTCACCTTAGAATTTTTTCATGAAATCATGTTTTTCAAAATAACTCGAAAAGTATGAGGTTTACGTAAAAAACATTCGTAATAGTAAATATAGAACAGGAGACGCCCGTTCCTTTGAGCTTTACTAGAATGTAATTGGAATGTAAGTAATGGAGATATTGATATATTTGTATTTTACACGAAACTTCTACTTAATTACATTTTTCTCCTAAACCAAAAGAGTAATTTACAAACGGATGACACCATCAGATAGAACTTGTCAAGCTGAACAACTTTGTTTCTATACATCTTTGTTGTAGGACTAATACTTTACTTGTAAAATGACTAAACTATTTTGGACTCAAATTCTGGTGGAAATCTTCGGGCCAAAAATTTCAAGAATCCATTTTCATCACAAATCCACGAAAACTTATATTGAAGTGAAAGGTTTTGAAATTAATAATAATACATGTTAAGGAAGTGTTGCTGTTGGAGTAAATAAATATTAATAATTATAATAATAAATATTAATGATAAAAATAAATATTAATGATAAAAATATATATTAATGATAAAAATATATATTAATGATAAAAATATATATTAATGATAAAAATAAATATTAATGATAAAAATAAATATTAATGATAAAAATAAATATTAATGATAAAAATAAATATTAATGATAAAAATAAATAATAATGATAAAAATAAATATTAATGATAAAAATGAATATTAATGATAAAAATATATATTAATGATACAAATATATATTAATGATAAAAATATATATTAATGATAAAAATATATATTAATGATAAAAATATATATTAATGATAAAAATAAATATTAATGATAAAAATAAATATTAATGATAAAAATAAATAATAATGATAAAAATAAATATTAATGATAAAACTATATATTAATGATAAAAATATATATTAATGATAAAAATATATATTAATGATAAAAAATAAATATTAATGATAAAAATAAATATTAATGATAAAAATATATATTAATGATAAAAATATATATTAATGATAAAAATATATTTTAATGATAAAAATATATATTAATGATAAAAATATATATTAATGATAAAAATATATATTAATGATAAAAATATATATTAATCATAAAAATATATATTAATGATAAAAATAAATATTAATGATAAAAATAAATATTAATGATAAAAATAAATAATAATGATAAAAATAAATAATAATGATAAAAATAAATATTAATGATAAAAATATATATTAATGATAAAAATATATATTAATGATAGAAGTAAATATTAATGATAAAAATAAATATTAATGATAAAAATATATATTAATGATAAAAATAAATATTAATGATAAAAATATATATTAATGATAAAAATATATATTAATGATAAAAAATAAATATTAATGATAAAAATAAATATTAATGATAAAAATAAATATTAATGATAAAAATAAATATTAATGATAAAAATAAATAATAATGATAAAAATAAATACTGATGAAAAAAAAAAATATTGATGATAAAAATAAATAATGTTGATAAAAATATATAATGATAATAAAAATAAATATTGATGATAAAAATAAATATTAATGATAAAAATAAATATTAATGATAAAAATAAATATTAATGATAAAAATAAATATTAATGATACAAATAAATATTAATTATTTATTTTTATCATTAATATTTATTTTTTATCATTAATATATTTTTTTATCATTAATATATATTTTTATCATTAATATATATTTTTATCATTAATATTTATTTTTATCATTAATATTTATTTTTATCATTAATATTTATTAGTATCATTAATATTTATTTTTATCATTAATATTTATTTTTATCATTAATATTTATTTTTATCATTAATATTTATTTTTATCATTAATATTTATTTTTATCATTAATATTTATTTTTATCATTAATATATATTTTTATCATTAATATATATTTTTATCATTAATACTTATTTTTATCATAAATATATATTTTTATCATTAATATATATTTTTATCATTAATATATATTTTTAACATTAATATTTATTTTTATCATTTTTATTTATTTTTATCATTAATATTTATTTTTATCATTAATATTTATTTTTATCATTAATATATATTTTTATCATTAATATATATTTTTATCATTAATATTTATTTTTATCATTAATAGATATTTTTATCATTAATATTTATTTTTATCATTAATATTTATTTTTTATCATTAATATATATTTTTATCATTAATATATATTTTTATCATTAATATATATTTTTATCATTAATATATATTTTTATCATTAATATATATTTTTATCATTAATATATATTTTTATCATTAATATTTATTTTTATCATCAATATATATTTTTATCATTAATATATATATTTATCATTAATATTTATTTTTATCATTAATATATATTTTTATCATTAATATTTATTTTTATCATTAATATTTACTTTTATCATTAATATATATTTTTATCATTAATATATATTTTTATCATTAATATTTATTTTTATCATTATTATTTATTTTTATCATTAATATTTATTTTTATCATTAATATTTATTTTTATCATTAATATATATTTTTATCATTAATATATATTTTTATCATTAATATTTATTTTTATCATTAATATATATTTTTATCATTAATATATATTTTTATCATTAATATTTATTTTTATCATTAATATATATTTTTATCATTAATATTTATTTTTATCATTAATATTTATTTTTTATCATTAATATATATTTTTATCATTAATATATATTTTTATCATTAATATATATTTTTATCATTAATATTTATTTTTATCATTATTATTTATTTTTATCATTAATATTTATTTTTATCATTAATATTTACTTTTATCATTAATATATATTTTTATCATTAATATATATTTTTATCATTAATATTTATTTTTATCATTATTATTTATTTTTATCATTAATATTTATTTTTATCATTAATATTTATTTTTATCATTAATATATATTTTTATCATTAATATATATTTTTATCATTAATATTTATTTTTATCATTAATATATATTTTTATCATTAATATATATTTTTATCATTAATATTTATTTTTATCATTAATATATATTTTTATCATTAATATTTATTTTTATCATTAATATTTATTTTCTATCATTAATATATATTTTTATCATTAATATATATTTTTATCATTAATATATATTTTTATCATTAATATTTATTTTTATCATTATTATTTATTTTTATCATTAATATTTATTTTTATCATTAATATTTATTTTTATCATTAATATATATTTTTATCATTAATATTTATTTTTTATCATTAATATATATTTTTATCATTAATATATATTTTTATCATTAATATATATTTTTATCATTAAAATAGATTTTTATCATTAATATATATTTTTATCATTAATATATATTTTTATCATTAATATTTATTTTTATCATTAATATATATTTTTATCATTAATATATATTTTTATCATTAATATTTATATGTATCATTAATATATATTTTTATCATTAATATATATTTTTATCATTAATAATTATTTTTATCATTAATATATATTTTTATCATTAATATTTATTTTTATCATTAATATTTATTTTTTATCATTAATATATTTTTTTATCATTAATATATATTTTTATCATTAATATATATTTTTATCATTAATATTTATTTTTATCATTATTATTTATTTTCATCATTAATATTTATTTTTATCATTAATATTTATTTTTATCATTAATATATATTTTTATGATTAATATTTATTTTTATCATTAATATATATTTTTATCATTAATATATATTTTTATCATTAATATATATTTTTATCATTAATATATATTTTTATCATTAATATATATTTTTATCATTAATATTTATTTTTATCATCAATATATATTTTTATCATCAATATATATTTTTATCATTAATATATATTTTTATCATTAATATATATTTTTATCATTAATATATATTTTTATCATTAATATTTATTTTTATCATCAATATATATTTTTATCATTAATATATATTTTTATCATTAATATTTATTTTTATCATTAATATATATTTTTATCATTAATATTTATTTTTATCATTAATATATATTTTTATCATTAATATATATTTTTATCATTAATATTTATTTTTATCATTATTATTTATTTTTATCCTTAATATTTATTTTTATCATTAATATTTATTTTTATCATTAATATATATTTTTATCATTAATATTTATTTTTTATCATTAATATATATTTTTATCATTAATATATATTTTTATCATTAATATATATTTTTATCATTAATATATATATGTATCATTAATATATATTTTTATAATTAATATTTATTTTTATCATTATTATTTATTTTTATCATTAATATTTATTTTTATCATTAATATTTATTTTTATCATTAATATTTATTTTTATCATTAATATTTATTTTTATCATTAATATTTATTTTTATCATCAATATTTATTTTTATGATCATTATTTATTTTTATCATTATTTATTTGTATCATTATTTATTTTTATCATCAATATTTATTTTTATCATCAATATTTATTTTTATCATTAATATATATTTTTATCATTAATATTTATTTTTATCATTAATATTTATTTTTATCATTAACATTTATTTTTATCATTATTATTTATTTTGATCATTAATATTTATTTATATCATTAATATTTATTTTTATCATTAATATTTATTGTTTATCATTAATATTTATTTTTATCATTATTATTTATTTTTTATCATTATTATTTATTTTTATCATTAAAATTTATCTTTATCATTAATATTTATTTTTATCATTAATAAGAAAAATTTGAATAAAATCATAATTTTTTTGAAAAATCTATAAATCGAACACTTAGAAAAGACCTCGGCAGTGTAAGGGTTAATACTGGCAATAAGTTATGTTTAACCTGCCATTACCACCGAAACGAAGGATGCGAGGGGATTTCATTGAAATGTTCAAGATAATCAAAGGATTCGATAATATCAATACAGAAGATTACATTACTTTTGATTGATCAAATATAACAAGAAGACATCATTCTTTTAAGATTACTGGTAAAAGATTCACATCAAACAAAGC
>JAPQNM010000005.1:10817648-10862648 GCA_029783475.1 Metacarcinus magister | reverse complement strand
AGCGAGGGAAAGGTGGGTAGGGGTAGGTAAGGTGGGGTAGGGGGGAGGACGTACCCTGGCTGTACCCTGCGCGTACCCTTGATGGAGGAGGAGGAGGAGGATTAGGAGGAGGAGGAGGGGGGGTGGGGGGAGGGGGTTTAGTATTGCCTGAACCTTCCTGGATAGTTACCTCTCTCTCTCTCTCTCTCTCTCTCTCTCTCTCTCTCTCTCTCTCTCTCTTTACTGCTTCCGAAAGTCAAGTAATGGTAATGATAATGATAGTGAGGAGGAGAACGATAGATAAACACGACAGGGTGTGAGAGCCGACAGATAAAGGTTGGGTCCAGAAGGGTCAAATGACTGAAGCCGGTAACCATTAACACCTAATTGTCAAGGGCGTTATCAAGAATATTACCCCCTATCTCCCTGGGGGCTACTGAGACGATTAACCGTGAATCGTGTGTGTGTGTGTGTGTGTGTGTGTGTGTGTGTGTGTGTGTGTGTGTGTGTGTGTGGTGTGTGTGTGTGTGTGTGTGTGTGTGTGTGTGTGTGTGTGTGTGTGTGTGTGTGTGTGTGTGTGTGTGTGTGTGTGTGTGTGTGTGTGTGTGTGTGTGTGTGTGTGTGTGTGTGTGTGGTGTGTGTGTGTGTGTGTGTGTGTGTGTGTGTGTGTGTGTGTGTGTGTGTGTGTGTGTGTGTGTGTGTGTGTGTGTGTGTGTGTGTGTGTGTGTGTGTGTGTGTGTGTGTGTGTGTGTGTGTGTGTGTGTGTGTGTGTGTGTGTGTGTGTGTGTGTGTGTGTGTGTGTGTGGTGT
This sequence comes from Metacarcinus magister, assembly GCA_029783475.1. Taxonomy (NCBI): domain Eukaryota; kingdom Metazoa; phylum Arthropoda; class Malacostraca; order Decapoda; family Cancridae; genus Metacarcinus; species Metacarcinus magister. The sequence continues at coordinate 10,861,860 of JAPQNM010000005.1, read as the reverse complement.
GTGTGTGTGTGTGTGTGTGTGTGTGTGTGTGTGTGTGTGTGTGTGTGTGTGGTGTGTGTGTGTGTGTGTGTGTGTGTGTGTGTGTGTGTGTGGTGTGTGTGTGTGTGTGTGTGTGTGTGTGTGTGTGTGGTGTGTGTGTGTGTGTGTGTGTGTGTGTGTGTGTGTGTGTGTGTGTGTGTGTGTGTGTGTGTGTGTGTGTGTGTGTGTGTGTGTGTGGTGTGTGTGTGTGTGTGTGTGTGTGTGTGTGTGTGTGTGTGTGTGTGTGTGTGTGTGTGTGTGTGGTGTGTGTGTGTGTGTGTGTGTGTGTGTGGTGTGTGTGTGTGTGTGTGTGTGTGTGTGTGTGTGTGTGTGTGTGTGTGTGTGTGTGTGTGTGTGTGTGGTGTGTGTGTGTGTGTGTGTGTGTGTGTGTGGTGTGTGTGTGTGTGTGTGTGTGTGTGTGTGTGTGTGTGTGTGTGTGTGTGTGTGTGTGTGTGTGTGTGTGTGTGTGTGTGTGTGTGTGTGTGTGTGTGTGTGTGTGGTGTGTGTGTGTGTGTGTGTGTGTGTGTGTGTGTGTGGTGTGTGTGTGTGTGTGTGTGTGTGTGTGTGTGTGTGTGTGTGTGTGTGTGTGTGTGTGTGTGTGTGTGTGTTGTGTGTGTGTGTGTGTGTGTGTGTGTGTGTGTGTGTGTGTGTGTGTGTGTGTGTGTGTGTGTGTGTGTGTGTGGTGTGTGTGTGTGTGTGTGTGTGTGTGTGTGTGTGGTGTGTGTGTGTGTGTGTGTGTGTGTGTGTGTGTGTGTGTGTGTGTGTGTGGTGTGTGTGTGTGTGTGTGTGTGTGTGTGTGTGTGTGTGTGTGTGTGTGTGTGTGTGTGTGTGTGTGTGTGTGTGTGTGTGTGTGAGAGAGAGAGAGAGAGAGAGAGAGTGAGAGAGAGAGAGAGAGAGAGAGAGAGTGTGAGTGTGAGTGTGAGTGAGTCGTGTTTACGGTTAAATTTCCCTGGTAAGTCAGGATGGCGCGGTCACCTGGATGTGCCGGCCCGCGCTTCCCACATTTCCACATTTCCAATATTTTTATACATTTCAAACTACACTAGGCTATACATATTAAGATTAATAATTCGATCACTTTATTAGATAGCAATGGATTGAGTTTTTTTTCTTTTCTTCTCTGCCTTCCTTCTTTGTATTCCATCTATACGTAAATAATAGCTGTATGGGCGTGTGTCGATGGAGGGAGGGAGGGAAGGAAGGAAGGAAGGAGGGAGGGAGGGAGGGAAAAATACTTATATGGTCGCCCTGCCCTCCCTTATCTCCTCTCTTCTCTCTTCTCTCTTCTCTCTTCTCTCTCTCTCTCTCTCTCTCTCTCTTCCATTAATATAAAGTTTATCATCGTTATTATCTTACTCACATATATACGTAGCGTCACTCATTCGTCCTTCCGTCACAAAATAGAATAACACTAAAACACACACACACCTTTGACCTCTGCCCCTCTTTATCACTTTCACTAATGACTTGATCCTGTACTCGTGATAATCTCCCTAAGGCCTCATCAAGACTACCCACACTCCTGAGACCTTCATAGACACACTTCTACACTCAAGGGATCATATCTGTGTGTGTGTGTGTGTGTACACGTGCGCGAGGCTGACGTGAGAGAAGGGGAGAATAAATGACGGACTGTAAGTCCATCTTGGTCCTCATTCTCCTTGCAACATTTCCATCACTCAACACTTCTTTGTACTCAATGACATTTTCCGGGTAGGGAAGAGAGAGAGAGAGAGAGAGAGAGAGAGAGAGAGAGAGAGAGAGAGAGAGAGAGAGAGAGAGAGAGAGAGAGAGAGAGAGAGAGAGAGCGAGAGCGAGAGAGAGAGAACCCAGACATAATGTCTGGGTTCACTGGTACAGTCGTTGCTTCCCGTCATGATATACACACCGTTATGTATTGGAAAAACGTTCCTATTGGTTTGAGGTGATAAGAGGTGTTATATGTGTGTGTGTGTGTGTGTGTGTGTGTGTGTGTGTGAAGGAAATGTGCCCAGTACCATATACCATCAGACTGCCCAACCCAGATAAGAACACTCTAACAAAACAGTCTATCAAGAAGGGCCACCCGACTATTTAACTGTCTACCAGTCCACATTAGGAACATCAAAGGAGTGGAGACTCAACACTTCAAGAGGGAGTTGGACAAGTTCTTGGCAAGCCTACTGGACCAGCCAGGGGTACCAGGATACTCAGCTTCAAGACCAACTCAACTACCTCCAACAAAGTGAAGGGTGGCGGCGACGCCGTGGCCTTGCCTCAAACAGCGTGGGACTGATACTACACTGAGGCAGAAGCTCTTCAAGATATTCAAGACATTCAAGGAAGATTGATTAAGGAAAAACAACAACTACTACTATTACAACAACAACAACAACAACAACTACTACTACTACTACTACAAGCTAACCTTTTTCTGTTGAATTATTAGGTGAGAGTTGAGTCTTCCAAGATGACTAATAACTTCCTCTTACTCTGCAATCACCTGCACCAGCCTCGCAATCTCCCTGGACAGGTAATGATAGATTAATAATAATAATAATGAAATAGCGTTTGGTGTAAATATCACGGAGAATATAATATAAGATCTCCACATGTCAGTACATCAGCTCAAGATATAGAAAGTGGTGATTCTTGAAGGTCATACAGGAACATTTTGCTACGTTGGCGCCAGTCTCGTCCTTCAACGTAGGATAAAACAGTGATTATAGAGTGAGTAGGCTGAATAATTACTACCTTTAGCTTGATTAAGGAAGGTGATGTAGATGTAGGACCATTGTTATACATGGTAATGAATGTTGTTGTTGTTGTTATTATTATTATTATTATTATTATTATTACTCTTCTTCTTCTTCTCTCTGGTAATGTCTGTGTAATTCCTTTCAGATAACTTTTAATACATAATTTAGTGGTATAGGATGATGATAAATGTTTTAATTGTCATTATTTATAAAGTTTAATCATTTATATCAGCATAATAATAATAGACTGGACACTATATATATAATTTATTATTTTATTTATTTTCCCAGCCCAACCCTTATTATTATTATTATTATTACGTCTTTACTAAGGATGATGTACACTTATAATAATGAAAAGAACCCTTACATATTTACAATAATAATAATAATAATAATAATAATAAATAATAAAATAAAATAAATGGTTAATAATTACATAGATAAGTTATTAGACAACATTACACAACAACACTTTAGCCTTAATACAAATAAAACACATTACACTATCATTAATAATCTCAGGTATATAAGTACATATAAATAAAATAAAATAAATAAATAAATAATAATAATAATAATAATAATATCTTCCCTTCATAGACATTATAAATCAAAATCAAAATCATCAAACTGATCCGATTCCAATGCTTTATATTTATTCAAATCCTTATTAGCGCTGGGGAGAGAAAGATTAATCAGTCTCCCTGCTAATGGACTGGGGGAGAATATACCTCTTCTGGGGGGCAGGAGGGGGTGTAGGGGGGGAAGCACACACACACACACACACACACACACACACTCAGATCATAGGAATAAATAAACTTGATGCAGAAGTCTTTAATGCAAGAAATATTCATGATTTCAAAAGCAAACTTCTTCTCCTCTCTTCCTTCCTATATCCTACATTTCTTCTTCCTCCTTCTCCTCTCTTCCTTCCTACATCCTACATTTCTTCTTCTTCTTCCTCCTTCTCCTCTCTTCCTTCCTACATCCTACATTTCTTCTTCCTCCTCTCTTCCTTCCTTCCTCCTCCTCCTCTTCCTTCCTTCTCTTCTTAACCTAACTTTCTCTTCCGTAAACTACAACTAGGTCAATACATACACATACACACACACACACACACACACATACCTCCACATTGAATACATGTTTACACTTGGTACACGTGAATTCTTTCTTGTACTCTAACATCTTTGAAGCCGAAATCCGCACCACTGTCCCCACCACACACAGCAAGTGACCAACATCTGACGTCCTTGGAACACTGTCTAGGTACAACTCGGGACACGACGGCAAACCTGCAACAATTGACCGAGAAAATATACTAACAGTTTTCAAATTAATAGTGTATAAAAATAAATAAAAAAAATAAAGTCATTAGTGTTTAAATTGACTCAACGTTTTAAGTACTGTATAAAAATAGGAATAAAGGTAATAATTATTTTCAGCAGTATAGAAATAATAATAATACAGTAATTAGTGAATGGCGGACACTGTTTAAAATATATTCCTGGTTTTAAATAGTGTAGAAAAACAGAAACAAGTACAATAATATCGTTGTTAGCGGTACAGAAATAATAATACAGTAATTAATTTAGTGCATCTTGTCTACCTGTGATGCGAGCGCGTAAGGTGGTCTTCAAGGTAAGGTCATTCTTGAGGTCACTCTTGAGGTCACCCTTGACGTCACCCTTGAGGTCACCTTTGAGGTCATCCTTGAGGTCATCCTTGAGGTCATTCATCAGCTTGGTTGAGGTGCTGATCAAGGCTTGGTCTAGCACAGGCAGCAGCTTATATTCTTATACTAGGACGTGCTCTATATATCTATCTACTTATTTATCTATCTAATTATCTATTTATTTATTCATTTATCTATCTCTACAGCAGAAGTCTCCGCCAAACTCTCTCTTTCTATAGCAATAACCTAACTCTGTCTGTTGCCAATGAAGAAGTAAGATCTAAGGTTGAAAATACATGTTGAATAAAAAGAGAAAATGATATATTGAAGTGTAGTAGTTAGTAAATGTATTAATTATTTCACCTGCATAACAAAGTCATCAAGTCTATTCCTACATATCCAACTTAGATCAATATTATACAAGTATATATTATTATGCAGCATCATTCATTGGTCCAAATAAATCCCACAAAACATACAGCTGAATTTATTGTATTTTGAGAAAGAATAAAAACAATGAATATAAATGAATAATACTCACATTATACTAACCCAAAAAAATAGTGTATGAATATAATTGACATTACAATATAACAGAAAAAGCAAAGCAATAACTGATAAAACTGAATTTCTTTTCTTTATTAATCAGCAAACATGTTGACCAAGAAAGAGAAGAAGAAGAAGAAGAAGAAGAAAAGAAAAGGCTTTCCTCCAGTATACAGTATATCATTTATATCATAAATCCGGAATAATAATAATAAAAAAAAAATGACAAAGTAGAGAACACATCCAACCTCTCATCCACACGGGTGAGAATATCTTGGCTTGCAAACACCTCCACACACCATCATCACCAACACTAATCCAAGTAGCAAACAGCAATTCGCAGGGACCCTAGAGTCTATTGGTGTTTGTGTTCCCTTGTACCACCACCATCACCACCACACCACCTTAGGCTACAAAGTCAAGGGGTCGGTTAAAACCACCTTTACGGTTCATGTACTGACGGTATTTTCGTTTCATAATAACATGTACAGCGCCGACGTTGTTCCCCTCCACTCTCTTCCCTAAAAAAATAGAAGAATTACATTACTGAAGGAAGGGAAGGGAAGGGAAGGGAAGGGAAGAGAAGGGATGGGAATGGAATGGAATGGAATGGAAGAGTAGGAGGGAGGAAGAAATCAATGATAATTATATATTTTTTTTCTGGAAGGGAAGGGAAGGGAAGGGAAGGGAGAGGAAAGGAAGAAATCAATAATATATATATATATTGTTCTTTTTCTATTTGTCCACCACTGATGATAGCTCCTCTACTCTGCTTAATTCAAGATAATCAATTCATCAAGGAAAATTTAATATGCATAAGAAATCATTGAGCAATAACCGGAATAATACAAAATATGAACATGATGCTACAGTGAACTATATCTAAGTTTTCATAATGGAAGACTAGTGTGAGTGAGTGAGTGAGTGAGTGAGTGAGTGAGTGTGTGTGTGTGTGTGTGTGTGTGTGTGTGTGTGTGTGTGTGTGTGTGTGTGTGTGTGTGTGTGTGTGTGTGTGTGTGTGTGTGTGTGTGAGTGAGTGAGTGAGTGAGTGAGTGAGTGAGTGAGTGAGTGAGTGAGTGAGTGAGTGAGTGAGTGAGTGAGTGAGTGAGTGAGTGAGTGTGTGTGTGTGTATTCACTGTACAGTCTGCTGCTGGTCTCTCTCGAGACAGCCGGCCGTCCCCCTATGGAAAGAGCTCAGAGCTCAGACTGACCAATCTTCGGGTTGGACCGAGACCACTCGCACACAACACACCGGGACAACGAGGTCACAACTCCTCGACTTACATCACGTACCTACTCACTGCTAGGTGAACAGGGGCTACACGTGAAAGGAGACACACCCAAATAATCTCCGTCCGCCCAGGGGATCGAACCCTGGCCTCCTCGGTTGTGAGCCGAGTGCGCTAACCACTACGCTAGCGGACCGTGTGTGTGTGTATGTGAGTGAGTGAGTGAGTGAGTGAGTGAGTGAGTGAGTGTGTGTGTGTGTGTGTGTGTGTCTGCGTGTGTGTGTGTCTGCGTGTGTGTGTGTCTGCGTGTGTGTATATATGTGTGTATATATATATATATATATATATATATATATATATATATATATATATATATATATATATATATATATATATACACACACACACATATACTCTCTCTCTCTCTCTCTCTGTGATCAGCCTCACCTTTAGTTGTGTGAAAAGTGGAGAACCCAAGGAGTTCTTTCATTTGTTTCTCCTCCTCTGTCAGGTCCTCAACTGGCTCCTCTGGGAAAGGGGGGAAAAGGATATATGTGTTAGTGGGTTATAACAGATCTCATTTTCCTTATAATCTAATCAATATTAAGCTTCATTTCACCACACAAGCTTTTTCTCACACACTTTGGCTTCACCTCGGATAAAGTAAAGCTTGCAGGATATTCACTGTACCTGTACACTACTAATAGGTCACAAAAAATAAATTATACGATTCTTTTTTTTATGCTATTGGAGAACCAGCCAAGGGCAAAAACCCTATAAAACAAAGCCCATTTAATTAAGTTATTTCTGATCACATTCAATTTTCAATCACAGTTCCTGAATCTGCATGTTTTTATAATCCTTTTAGTATAGTAAATGACCCAGTGTGAAACTATCTAGTGTGTCAAAATTGACTGGTGGGTGTTTGGTTAAATTGATCTGCCAAGAAGACTTCTGAGTCACACTTTACAGCACATTCATGTTCCCAAGCAACTTTAACACTCTAAATAGTTTCACATTGGGACATTTCCTACACCAACAGAATTATAAAAGCAGAAAATCCAGGATCCGTGCTTGAAAATGTTGAAAGGATGATCATGAATGGACAGTGTGAATAGAGTGTTGAATGAAAGAGGAATGTCTGAGGAGCAAGGAAGGAAGAATGGTTGTGTGTGATAGAAGTGAATGCAGGAATAATGACGCAGCCTTGACGATTCCTGGAGGAGGTTTTCGTACATCTGGTGTGACCCTTGGATCTTATCAGGTGCTTCCTCCAATTTTGTGTGAAACTGGTCGACATTGCAGGCCGCAAAACGATAATTCCCAGAATTGGATTAATTAACCTTATGGTGATTTTAGTCATGTTTTTGGCCTTGTTTGTACACATATATATTATACATCCTACAATAAAGAAAAATACAGAAAAACATAAACAACATCATTATCCATAAAAAAATCTATTGAAATTACCATTTTACTGAACCTGGGCTTGTGGAGATGGAAATTGGTCTCAGTTGCAACATTGGAGGAAGTACTCTCTCTCTCTCTCTCATGTCCTGCACTACTTAACCTAACCTACCCTAACCTAACCCTAACCCTACCTTCATGCTTCCCTGAAGGTCCTGCCAGGTACACAGGAGAGGATTTGCGGTGGGAGCGTGGTGACCTTGATCTGGAACGTGACCTTGAACGGCTCCTCCTTTCCCGCCTGTCTCGCTCTCTCTCCCTGTCTCTGTCTCGACGTAACGGCTCTCTCTCCCGGGAATGTGATCTGCAGTGAGTATTGGGAGGATGTGAGAAGGATGTGAAGGAGGAGGATGTGAAGAAGGAGGATTCTACTACTACTACTACTACTACTACTACTACTACTACTACTATTACTATTACTATTACTACTACTACTACTACTACTACTACTACTACTAGTACTACTACTACTACTACTACTATTACTACTACTATTACTACTATTACTACTACTACTACTACTACTACTACTACTACTACTACTACTGTACTGCTGTTATATAGCTTGCCTTCCCCAGACAAAAGCAGTGAAGAGGGACAATGATGAAATAATGAGTAGAAAGAGGTAATCTTGTACATACATAAGGAAAACACATATATGTACATGTATTCTAATGGACTGTGTAGGATTCAAGAAAATGATTACTCTCTTAATTACTCCTTCAATAATATGTAATTCTAAGATAAATAAAAAATTCTTACATTTTTTTTTTCTTAAGACAACAAAAATTATCTACAACTCATATCTTTATTTATATCTTTATCTTTATTTAGGTATCTGGCTCAATTACACCAGCCTGTGGCGCTCTATTGAGCCTACAGTTTTTTTCAATTACAGCCAGACAATAATAAAAACATTCCTAATACATCTATCAGTAACACTACAGTCTTTATCAGTAGACTTTACCATTAGCAAATTCTTATCCTTCTTGACTGCTGAAGCATAAGTGTTACCAGCACCACTAGGACCATCACCAACTTTACCAGCACACCCATCCACCATTCTTCCCTCCATCTCCACAAACTTTGCTTCTAATACACCAAGCCTTCCCTCCACACTTTCAATACCATTAGCATCAACCTTCTCCTGCTGGTGATCCACCTTAGCCTCTAAGACACCCAGTCTGCGGTCGACAGCCTTAATAAGATCAGCCTCCTCTACCATGGCCTCCTTTATGACACTGACTTCCTCTTTAATCACATTATGATTTACTTCCAATTCCTTCTGCATATTTTCAACTCTCCTTATGTACTGGAGAAGCTTGGTACAGCCTCTCCTGCAGAAACAACAGTACCACTGTAGTTGCTCACCAACTTCATCCTCCATCATGAATTTGTACACCTCAACTGGCAAACCCTCACAGGTGATGTGAAACCAGGCTCCGCAGATCTCACAGCCAATAGCCGACTCACCAGACTTCACATCCTTACAGCACCTTCCACATACATCGTCCTTCTTCACCACAGCACATACATTGTCCTTCTTCACCACAGCAGCTCGCTTCTTGTTTGTTTTCCCGCCCGCCATTTTGCGTGCCCCTTGAATACCACAACAATCTTGCTCATATATATCTCACCAATGGAAATTATATTGATGTACCCCCAAAGAAAAGTGGTTAAAACACACACACACACACACACACACACGTCAAAAAATAGTTTTCCACACAGATGCATTGATACTTGGAATGGACTGGATAGTGAGACAGTGAAAATGAGGTGTGTGCATGACTTTAAAGCTAAAATTGATAAAGAAAGATATGGAGACGGGACCCCACGAGTGTGAGCTCATTTCCCCTAAACTACAACTAGGTAAATACACACACACACCTGTGGCGATGGAAGCGATCTCTGTCCCCTCTGTCCCTCTCTCTCTCCCTGTCACGTACCATCGTCAAGACCTGGAAGGTGATGTAAGTTAAGTTAAGTCATGCCAAAACAATCCATAAAACTGCACTGTTTCCTCCAATTTTGTGTGAAATTGGTCGACATTGCAGGCCGCAAAATGCGAATTCGCAATATTGGATTAATTAACCTTATGGTGATTTTAGTCATATTTTTGGCTTTGTTTGTACACAAATACATGTATTTATACATCCTACAATAAAGGAAAATACAGAAAAACATAAACATTATCATTATCAATAAGAAAATCAATTCAAATTACCATTTTACTGTAGCTGGGCTTGCGGAGATGAAAATTGGTCTCGGTCACTAAATTAGAGGAAGTAATGTACCATATTAGAAAGGTTATACAGGGCAGCGGCAGCTTTTAGTAACAATGTGACACCTTACATTTGTCCAAGAAGCTCACTTGTGTTTGTAAACCAAGATATACAATGAAACATCGGTTATTGAACTTAATCCATTCCTGGAAGTGGTTCATGTACCAAATGGTTCTTAAGCCGAAACTATTTCTTCAATAAAATGTAATGTAATGTAAAATGTATTAATTAATCCTTTAAACACAATACTTTGTGCACAAGTTCTTACACAAAACATCATTAAATTCATTAAATCTAAACCAAAACATAGTCAAAAACTTACCTATTATATTATTTTTTCTTACATATACGGTGGAGGATTGACAGTGTAAGTGGAAGAAGAGGATTGACAATGCAAGTGGAAGAAGAGGATTGACAGTGTAAGTGGTTTATGTGGTCCGATGGTGTAATGGTTAGCACGCTAGACTCACAACCGAGATATTCTGGGTTGGAATCCCAGGTCGGGTGAAGACAAAATGGGTTTGTGCTCTTAAACGTTGTAACTCCTGCTCACTTAACATTAAAATAGGTATGGGAGTAAGCTGAGGGTTTGTGACCTGGAAATCCTACCCTCCTGTGTGTGTGTGTGTGTGTGTGTGTGTGTGTGTGTGTGTGTGTAAGAGTGAGTGATATGCGTGTTATGCACTAACACTGGTGGCCTACGCATTTAAATTAAAAAAAGGCACAGCTTACAGGTACAGCAGCCATATCTTCATAGTGCTCGCTTATAGATACAGCACGTGCCTAGCTTTTGGTTAATAAAATGTAAAAAGTTTATATAACCGAACCTAACATAACATAATCAACCTAACATAACTGTAAAGATGCTTTACCAGGTAAATAATAAGGCACAGGCCGCACGAAGTGGATGAATAGCAGATGACAACGAGGAAAGACTGTCGTATCTCTAAGCACTTCGTAAAATATAAAGGTGCATGAGTTGAGTTTTAATCAGGTTAGGTTAGGTTGGGGGGTCTTGGGGGAGGGGGATATTCCCCAAGGTCAGTTTAGTTTAGGTTAGGGTTGTGTCATTGGGGGATCTGGTTTGGTTATTTAAGCATTTTGGTATTTCTGCATAACTACTGCTCGTATGATAAAGATATAAATATGAACTGGTACATACTATACATAGTGTACTCAACACATCTTTGAAGGTTTCTGGCGGTGCTCACCATTATCTACCAGGTAAAACATCTTTCAAGTTATGTTAGGTTGATTATGCTATCATGCTATGTTATGGTTATGTTATATTAGGTTATGTTATGGTTAGAGTGTTATGTTAGGTACGGTTTGGTTCGGTTATATAAGGTTTTTATATTTTATTACTCAAAAGTTAAATATTTTACCGTAGACTTTTTTTCCGGATTGCCAAATATGTCCTATATTTGCTTACAATAACGAGCACCGCCTGAAAACTTCACAAATGTGTTGAGTACACTATGTATAGTATGTACCACTTCATATTTATATCAATATCATCAGAGCAGTAGTTATGCTATCTTTTTAACTCAAAATTGTTTTTTCACCTGCGATTTTTTCCGGATTGCCATTTATGACCTATAATTGCTTCCCTCATCCTAAAACCCAGCTTTCCCAAGGTGTACCCAAGCTTGTTGGCTATTGGGGAAAAGAAAAACAAGAATAGGTGTATTGGCTTAAACTGCAATTTTACGAACGTTTTCAAGCAATTGGTGTGTAATTAATTAATTTTAGTGGCCCAAAAGTGCAGATGGCAGATGAGTGAGTGAATAAGATACTGTGGAGTTGACCTGACCTCTGAAGAAAGGTCATGGTGTGTTTGTTGGAGTAGTTTAAAGTATAATTTGTTTTGCCGTATTCCCGTATCCCACAGGTTCACACACTCACGTATACTCTGTCTCCAAACAATGGGTTACCTTCTATGTAAGCTGTTCAACTTTATATATATATACACTAACAACATCTTAACGAAGTCCATAATGAGTATATATTACCTTGATATCTTGATGTTACAACCTTGTCAGTACTCTTCCTTCTTCTTCTTCCTCTTCCTGTGTCCTGTTTGGGTTGGAAACGTTTGCCTTCTCTCGGTGTTTTACGGATCCTCTATATGTTAACCCATTCAGTGCTTGCGGCACACCGTATTTGCCAGCGCTGTCTGCAAGGCACAACCATTATCGCTCATAATTATAAACTATGATCGCTTGCAAAAGGTAGAGCTAGCACTCACGATTTTGACGAGCGTGTGGAAATAGTAATGGTGAATTGTTACACACACACACACACACACAAACACATATATATATATATATATATATATATATATATATATATATATATATATATATCACACACACACACAAATAGTAATAATAATAATAACAATAATAATAATAATAATAATAACAATAATAATAATAATATCCTGCTCTCCACTCAGTAGCGTCCATCCGCGCAGGTTTAGCAGGCAAGAATGATCCCAGCAAACAGGAAAGCGGGTTGAAACAGGCTGCTGGCGCCGACACACTCGAACCAGCTTCCTCGATCTGTGCACGCTTCATTTTAGGTACCTAACTGGAAAAGGGGATTGGTCGTTCCTATCTGGAAAGGTAAAGGGGACCGTCAGGATTGCAACAACTACCGCGGGATAACGCTGCTCACCGTACTAGGTAAGGTGCTCGCCCAACTGCTTCAAGGCCTGTCCACACCAGGAAACATTGTTTGGAAACAATGTTTCCTGTCCAGACCTCAGTTGTCAGTTGCCTGTGATTAGAGTAGAGGTTGCTGCAACAGTCTCTCTATTTTACTTAGCACTTTTGATAATAGCCCTACAATCAAGGAAGGGCAAGAAAAAGAAAGAGAGATGGGTGAAAAAATTTTTAGACTTTTGGGAATTGGACGACGGTAGACATGAAGATGCTAAATTATATTTATAGAATAAGACAGATACACTGGAGGCTATTAAATTACATATTTTGGGAAACATTGTTTCCAAACAATGTTTCCTGGTGTGGACAGGCCTTTACACTTGTTTATATGGTGTAATTCTTGGCGCCGGTTGCCCGCACGGTTAAACTTGTTTCTCTGTGCACACACCCTAACTAGTGACTCACCAACCCTGCCAAAAGATGTATCCCATTACCTTGACCTCATTCAGTCTAACAATAATAAATGTAATAAAAATAACAGGGAAAAAGAATGTTTTTATTAATACAGGTAATAGTATTTACATTTCAATAAAGATCTACTTGGTATTGTTGAGTGTAGTGCGTGCAAAGTTATTTCATTCCATCCAAGTGTCTCATCAGTCAACATGTAAGTACTGTATAAGAGACGGACACTACCTTAGTAACACACAATACGATTAAGGTGAAATGACCTTAACAATGTATAAAGGGACAACAGTTAGTTTTTTTTTTATTTACGATGTGATATGTTTTATATCACTTGTGATCTGTTATAACTTATTACCATTGTCTGTCTTATATATTAATTTCTATAATGATCTATAACTTTCTGGATTTGGCTTTCATTCATAATGTTATTCCTGCATCCAGAGTACTACAATCAAACACTATTAATTATCATAATATATACATATATATATATATATATATATATATATATATATATATATATATATATATATATATATATATATATGCTTGTTATTGCATCGTTGTCACCCATGCAAGCATTCACAAAATCAAGATAAAACATACTGATGATTCCTTTCTCCTCTCCTGGTGCAATTCTATGGATACAAAACAAAAACTCAAGTTATTAAAACTGGACTATTTCATATGAGAGATTACCTTTATTCATTTTTTTTCCTGTAAAATCCATTCAAAAGCTTCATTACACTATGCGCTAAGTTGGCAAATACTCACACACACACACACACACACACACACACGGTCCGCTAGTGTAGTGGTTAGCGCACTCGGCTCACAACCGAGGGGGTCAGGGTTCGATCCCCTAGGCGGGCGGAGATTATTTGGGTGTGTCTCCTTTCACGTGTAGCCCCTGTTCACCTAGCAGTGAGTAGGTACGGGATGTAAATCGAGGAGTTGTGACCTTGTTGTCCCGGTGTGTTGTGTGTGTTGTCTCGGTCCAACCCAAAGATTGGTCAGTATGAGCTCTGAGCTCTTTCCAAAGGGGGACGACCGGCTGTCTCGAGAGAGACCAGCAGCAGAACACACACACACACACACACACACACACACAAAAAAAATATATATACATATAAATAATAATAATAATAATAATAATAATAAGACACCATTAACATGAGTTTGAGCAACATCCACTTTGCTTTAAAAAAATAATAATAATAATAATAATAATAATAATAATAATAATTAATAAAAAAAAAAAAAAATCCTGATAATACCCTGACTGCAACATATACATATTACATGAAAGTAGTTCCAGCATGAAGAATAAAACAGATGACATGTAGAAAAAAGTACATAATTCACCCATGAAACCGCTTTTTGACATAATGATTATTTGCTTAAGTGATGTTTCTTTCAGTAACATAACGGAAATACTATCTTAAGATGCTATTTTTTTTAAAATGATAATTTTCGGAATCCTTTTGTTCTTGGCAGTATAATTATTTAAACAGCATTAACAGCAAAATAGGTTCTAAGGCTATTTAGTTTGCATTCAAAGCAAAATATATTCTAATACGTATTCTGTATTTTTACCTTCAATTCAATGTCCTGTAATAACTCATAATATAGACCAAGGAGTCCCACTGCAAGCTGGCCATTATTCTGCAATCATAGTAGCTAATGATCACCCATAAGCTGCCATCAACTCCACCTTTGACTACACGTGGCTGTACCAGGAGTTCCGGCTAAATAACCTCATAATCCATAATGCCAACAATGCCGTCTAAAGAACTATTGCCTCTATCTTTTTAACTTTACAAACTTCAATTGGTTTCTTTGCCTCGTAACTTGTTATATTTGGTGTACCTTTACTATCTATAGCATTTTGTTGGGTTCAAATTTGTGGAACTAAGCACTAAGTAATGCTTTGCCATCACTCCTACTCTCAAAACAAAACCCTAATGTTATACTTGTGCATCGTATCAAACACTTTAAATTGTATATTGCTCACATTTCCACAGGTAGACAGAATTGGCAAACCTGTCTCTCCCTCAGGTGTGGGCCCCAAGGATGACTAAGCATTGTTAACAAACACTTGAGAACGAGATTGATTAAGGATCCTCCCATATACCTCACCTCTTCTTTATAATCTTCATCAGTTACAATTTGCTCCAATTCATAAATAAGAGACTCCCAACTTTTTATATATGAAGAGGATTGGTACCGCTAACTCTACCATATGGATTAAAAGAAAGGTGATTAAATAATCCCCCCGAATTAAGCATCCATAGACCATATAATTCTGCTAAGGTTAACAAGAGTGCTGCCCCTCTCACCAAGAAGCTGTCGTGAGCCAGGATCAAACTCTCAATCTTTAGGTCACAAGCCGATGGCTGCACCACAGAGTCACCTGACACACTCTACCATGTGGTACTTGTGCCAAATTTACATTTAGTAAATGATTATGTGATAATGGCTAATATTTTCTTCTGCATTCTGTTCATACGTATTTAAAGTACAGTGTGTGAAAGAATGCTTAGCTTGATTCCTTAATATTTCATCATAAAATTATGGAAATCCACAGACTTGTATTAATTAAATTATCTGGTAGCCAGAAAAAATAATGTAATCTCATAAAAAACTTTAATTAGTTGTTCATCAAATAATTTCCACAAAACTGAATGTTGGCAATTAGATGACATTTCTTTAAAATGTTTTCTTCAAAACTGGGAAACAAATAATTGGGGATTACCACATTCAATATTTGATTATCCAATAAAAACAACACCATGTTGAAATATATTCCCTGAATCTTGATCAACACTATCTGTTTGTATTCTGTTGTATTGCTCTGATGACCTTGAGGCAACCTTGATAAGGACAGTAGTGAGGCACTTCCAACCTGCAGCTTTCATCATCAGTGTCTCCCTCCCTCCTGATAGATCTGTTAAGTGCTAGAAGGGCACTGTGGACGGTATAGTACTCAACATACATAGCAACACCACTAGACGTGAAAAAAATATCACATTCAGTCAGAAAAATGAGTGCAATGATGGCGATGAGTTTATGTTCAATGCTACTCGGCACATCAGAAAATGTCCCACTCTTACTCCTGACACTTTGCTCTGATCATGTTTATGTCTATGTAAAGATATAACACAATCTTCACATGTGTGCAAGTTTTAATAGATCAAAACTTTGGGCATACTTTGGCAGCTATTCTGATATACCATACATTGCAAATCAATTAACATCAAGAAAGTAGATTTCAAATAGGTGAAGAATATATAGTCTTAACTTAAACATACAATAATAGCCTTAAGGATAATTCTTTGACTATTGAATTATCAAAAAAATTAAGAATTAAATAAAAACTAATAATAATAATCTATTTATCTATCAATATACCAGACTGTTTTCCCTCTAAAAATGGATAGCCAAGACAAGGCTTGCATACACACACCCGTGGACACATATGTATACGTACACTCCTCTCACTTAGCCCTAAGACCCCCATAGGAGAAGAGAAGTACACCCGCCCAAACATTACACATTAATAATAATAATAATAATAATAAATTAACTAATAAATGTAAACACAATAATCTCACAGAAAATTTTATAGTTTTACATGAAAATGTTAGTAAATGAAAATTTCTTGCAAATAATTAATTATAGAAAAAGCTTCTACGTACTTCATCAATCTTGAACACTGTAACATAATTCTAAATAACAATAAAAAACATGAACATTATGTATCTGTTTTCATCTTGTTACACAACTTTTTTTTACCTCCCCATGACAATACTACAACACTTGATTCCTCCTGTCTAACATGAACACAGACTATCTCAAACAAAGTGAGACATACATACATTCCTGTAATTTGTCATAAATACTTACACATTACTAAATTAAGTCTACAAAAGAGCAACAGAGTTTGTCCTTTTAAACATATAACAAACAGCTTGACAACTCTTCCTCGTTCCTTCAAACAAGGAGTAAAGGGCCACCTTGAAAACCTTAATTACTTATTTAAGGATGACCATAATCATATTTTGCAATAGATACATTACAAACAGCATAAATACATTAGTTAGTTAGTTACATTAATATGTGAGGGATGGTGTGGTAAGGATCAGCTCATGTTTGCAGATGATACAAAAAAATTGCGTCACTTGATGAAAGAATTTGGACGTGTGTAGAAGTAATTTGCGGATAAATGACAATAAAAAAGTGAAGTAACAAAATGAACTAGAAGGAGAATAATGGTAGAAGGATGAATGTTGCATTGAATGGTAAATTGCTTGAGGAGGTGGAATGCTTTCAATATTTAAAGAATAGAGACAGAGGTGAAGTCTAGGATCAATGTATTAGGAAAAGTGTTGGGAGAAAGGAAGAAGATATTCAGTAGTAAAGAGTTGTGAATGAATGTAAAGAGAGGGTTGTATAAAGGAGTAGCTGTACCCACTCCACTATATGACCTGAAACAATATGGCAGCAGCAAAGAAGAAATTAAATACAACAGAGAAGAGGTGGTGTCTGAGGAGTATGTGTGGAATCACGCATATAGACTGAGTGAAAAGTGAGGTTTGAAGAACTGATATTAGGAGAGAGTTGGGTGGTCGAGCAGAGCAGTGGGTGTTGAGGTGGTTTAGACACATGGAGAGAATGGAGCAAGGACTAATTGGTGAAGAGAATAGTACTGTGACCCTTGGATCATATCAGGTGCAGGAAGGGAGAGGGCATGAGTTAAATATGAAGGCGCATGGCATGGGTAACTCTGTTGTGGATACGAACACCTCCCATTTGCATGACTGACCTGATGCGCAGTGTGTTCTATGGGGCTAACTGAGAGGAGAGTATATGTATGTGTGCATGGGTGTGTGTATGCCTTGTCTTGGCTACCATCCTTTAGGGGGAAAACAGCCTGGTATATAGATAGATAGAAGAAAAACTACACTACTTATTAGCTTTGGCTTATGCAGAACAGAGGAGTGGTAAGGACTGGTGGGAAAGGATTAATTAAAGTTTGATGGCACTAATGCATCTACAACATACATAGGCAATGAGGACATCTTAAGTTAATTAATGTAACTTAAGAGTGCTTTTAGAAAAATACTATTGTATTTACATGGCATATGACAACATGTGCATAATATTTGTATAAAAAACAGGCATTCAAAATACTAAGTTGCTATGATACTTAAGTGGATGACCCACTGCCGCAGGTCAGGTCAGGTCAGGTCAGATGGAACAATACCACATACTAAGTACAATAATAAGGTCACATCCGAAATATTGATTGCCGGATTATATTAGTGAACCTGTACAAACTCACACCAAATTATCATTATCATTACATACTATAAACAACTTAGACTAAAAGCAGAGTTATTCATCTCAACATCTCTAATATAAGTATCATGGGTGAATCATGGCAACAATTCAACGTGTCGTCTATACAACATAAACCAACTAAACGTCTATATATTACAAGCAATTCGTTTGTACATTAATTATAGATCATATTACCATATTTTGTATCCTACAGATCATCATGGGGATAATAATGTGACAGACAGACAGCGGTTCTAAGTTCTATTGGTCATAAGGAATAACCACACTCCTCCTTCTTCGTGTTCTGGATATGACCCCCCCCAAAAAAAAAAAAAAAAAACTGAACACTTTCTTCACTTGATCGTTTGTGTTCAAATCAATCAATGGAACACAACACTGAGCAACACAATAATCTGCAACACTCCTTCCCATCTTCCCTTCACTCCTCACAAAATTTCCTTCCTTCCCTCCTCTCCTGTCCTTCCCTCTCTCCCTGTCTCATCGTTTCTTCCCTCTCCATTTTTTTTCTTCCTCCTGCTTGTATGTACGCCATTGTATGGCACTATAAATATGATAACTAAACACTGTTATTATAGAATCTCACACACACACACACACACACACACCTGGCAAGGGATGGGTATGTGTGGTGTGTGAGAGGTGAATAATGCATGCACACACACACACACACCTTTGGCATTGTGGTAAAAAAAAAGAAAGGTTAGGAGTAATTAAATACAATGGCAAGTATCAGAGTTTAAACCTTTTTTAAAACCAACAACTTAGCAAAAAGAAAAATGGCACTAAAAGATATTGAATACTAAGGAGTAGTAACAACACTGTCATTATCATTATCATCATCATCATCATGATAATGAATAATACAGTGTAACTTAGTATAGTTATAACTAATATAAGACGTCTTACCAACCCAACGAACTCTGATGAATGAGAATAAAACTGTAGAGGAAATACTTTTTTTTTTAACTAAGGCCTAAAGTGAGATTCGAAAATAATAAATCACATTTCTGAAATAAATGAAACTATGTATGTTCTTTAACTTCATCAACTTTCATGATCACGGTGTCTCCTGTGCCAGAACAAAATAATAATAAATAAATAAAAAAAATAATAAAATAAAATAAATAAATAAATTAATAAAAAATTTTTAAAAATTGGTATATCAACTTTAAGAAATGAATGATGGTGTGAACACATATATAATTGGCACATGCTTCACACTCCTCACATATACAAAACCAAGAATGAGTCCAGATTTCTGTTATGAATGAACACCTAATACTGATATTCCCTTGGTTGGTATTACTGCAGAGATTCATTCATGTTCATCCAATTGTTCTGTTCATGTTCTGCATAGGAAGGAAGGTAATGCAACTTTGATTGATATGGGAACATGTAGATAAATAACATCACAATGATCCTTTATATGTAGTACTGTTCTGGGTGTACTCAAGGTAGTCCCCTTAAGGCCCGTACACACTATGGCTCATGCACCGACCTCTGACTCGACTCACTACCACCATGACCATATATGGAGCGATTAGCGGGTCATCCTGCGCTTGACCTGAGAGTGTGGCAGTGGGCATTTCATACGAGTGAGTCCCGCACAAAGCCCGCCAGTTGCTTGCTATTCAAAAACAGGAGGATGGCTCTACTCTCTAATACACTAACAAAACAACTCACAAGTACAGTAAATTGTGTAATAACACCAGAAATGATTATGAAGAAACTCCATCCATTGAGAAGTCAATATATCGCCGAGAGGTGAAGGAGATGAAGACATCACAGAAGTCAGGAGCAGGTACAGACCACCTGTATCTACCTAGACTGTGGTGCTACGATGCCTTGACTTTCCTTGGTGATGGAGATACACCTCCAGATTCCACTTCAAATCCAGATAAACTACTAATAGCGGCCGCTGCGTGCGAGGCTCTATTGTCTAGTGTGTCCACAAACCCTCCCAACCCCCTCACTGAGGCTAGTCAGAGGGCTGCGCACAAGCCATAGTGTGTACGGGCCTTTAGCCAGTACCCTTTTAATGTGTGAAAAAATAAAAAAATAAAAATATTAATAATAATAATAATAATGATAAAAAAATATATATATAAAAAAAATGTTGGAATGGTATAGATTTAGGCAACTAACAAACAACCATAAGTATGTACTGCCACAGAAACAACTTCCAAACAGTGTACAAAGAAGACATTTAAATGAACAGATCAGTCATCCCCAGAGAAATAAAGACACTTGGAATGGACTGAAGGAAGGAAGAAGTGATAATGGCAAAGAATGTACATCAACTGAAGGAAAGACTGGACAAATATATACATGCATGCACACACACACACACACACGCACACACACACACTGTATCATGCACACATACATACATATTCCCCAATTATAAAAAAAAAACTAAAAATATATAAAAGAGAGAGAGAGAGAGAGAGAGAGAGAGAGAAAAATCACAATATATTTAGTTTAGTAATAACTTACAAACTATGTAAATGGTTATAAAGCTGCACAAAACACGACATAAGTGTTCAAAAAGTATATGACACTACAATAATCATAAAAAAAAAAATAATAAAAAAAATAATAAATAAATAAATAAATAAGTAATAATAATAATAATAATAATAAAAATAAATAAATGAATCAAGACCTTGTAACTTTGTAACTCAAGCTACCTTAATTAACACAATCCAATAAGATCCGATCCCCTTACTCAATCTTTTCACTTTGTAGCAATGTACACTCTATTATTTACCACTAACAAAACAAAGCTTCTTCACACACATATACAATGCTTCCTCCAATTTTGTGTGAAATTGGTCAACATTGCAGGCCGCAATATGCGAATTCGCAAATTTGGATTCATTAACCTTATGGTGATTTTAGTCATGTTTTTGGCCTTGTTTGTACACAAATACATGTAATTATACATCCTACAATAAAGAAAAATACAGAAAAAACATAAACATTGTCATTATCCATAATATAATCAATTTAAATGACTATTATACTGTACCTGGGCTCAAGGAGATGGAGATTGGTCTTGGTCGCAAAATTGGAATATCACAAAATTGGAACCCGCAAAATTGTATGAAGCACTGTACTGTCCTATAATGGTATACAATAACAAGTCTGGTCACACACATATACACATTAATGGCACTCAATGTTTTGTAGCAAGTTGAAGATCATTAGCTATGAAAAAAAAAAAAATCTAAACCTGCGCCAGTAACGGGCAAAAGGCCATCCATCTTAGCCTCCATAAAGCCTAGCGGGGACACAGGTTTGTGATGTAAATAAAAAATTAAAAAAAAAAAATTTTCCCAACAGTATTCAAAAAGAAAATATGAATATAAAAAACGAATAAATATGTAAATTCACAAATCCATTTATGAAGAAGACAAGACACAATTTCAATTATCAAGGGGAACAGTCTCATGATTTTTTATTTATTTATTTTTTTTTCTTCATCTAAAAGACTTACTCTATGTGGATATAAATCATACTTCAAATCACACATAGGAAAAAAATAAAGTTCCCCCAAGTCTTTACAAACAAACTTATCTTCAAAACAGACACAAAAAAGTTCACGAGATATCACAAACCCAATCTATATTATTATTATTATGACCTTAACATATATTGAGACTCACTCTCATGATATTCCATAATTCTGGGAACACTGTTTTGGGAATGTTGTAAGTTTCAGTAAAACAACAAGTAACAATATACAAACATTTCCAAAATATTCTGAAACTTTTGTGTGATGGTGGTAGCAAGAAAAAGAAAATGACAAAGGAGAAAGTGAAAGTAAAAGGAAAAGCAAGATAGACACTTGATGGCTAAGTATATAACAGAAACCTATTTATAAACAAACTTGATAATTATGTTCCCTTTCCTAGGACTAAATACATCGAAGCTGCTAAGTTATGCTCTTTTAAAATCAATACTTTGTAGCGACAAGCGGGGATTTTAACATATTTTTGTTGCATTTATAATATAAAAAAAAATAAAAAAAAAGTTCTGTTCTAGTGGTATGGAATGATTAATAAAAATAAAGACAAGCCCTTACAAAAACAATAAAAAATCTAATATATATAATAATGGAGTGGAAACTTTTGAAAAATGAGGCAGATCAATATTTTTTTGGCTTTGTTGGAGTCGATACATTATAATCTATCTATCTACTTCTTTTCTTTTCTCTAAAGTAGGGAATCCAGTTTTCTTTGGTCAAAGTAAGTGTACATTAACTTTAAGAAAAAAAATTAATGCTGATCAAGCGATGAAAATCTCAAAAGGGAGGAGGAGCAGTCAATGCCAAAAAATAAATTATAACTTTACCTAATTTTGATATCAACACAAAAATCACTAATAGTTATTCTGATACCAGGGTGAGACTGGAACACATACACACACACATCCTCCCTCCAAGACTGCTGAGGCGACACTGAGAGGGAGGTGAGGCAAGGCGAGGGATCAGACACAAAGCACAAAGCACCACACTAGGAAACTCAGAAGAATTACAAGGCAAGTTTATCACAAATGTAAGTAGAGTAGAGCAATGACTACCCGTAAGTAAGTGTGTGGCGCAATCTTCCTACATGTCTACCACACTCTCAGGGACACACGGGAGGTATTAGGGATTTTTGTTGTCCCTTAGCCAGTACCCTTAAACAAAAATATATAAATAAATAAATAAATAAATAAATAATAATAATAATAATAATAAAAATAAAATAATAATATATTACTCCCTATTTTCAAGAGTGTGGCATACATGGGCCATTTATTTACCTCTAACCTTATAAAACCCTTAACAAATAAGTAGAAGGATAGGTGTGACATCTTACGAAGGAGGAATGAATGAATGAAAATCTATTAGATATAAAAAAAAAATTCATCATTATCAGATTTCTTTTGACACTGATTTTTCTTCATAATGTAATATAATAATAAAGTTTCATACCCTAATCATCTACTTTTGATTCCAATTTTCGATTTGGTGAAAGCATGTGTGTATGTATTGTAGAGAATGTAATGTACCTCTTTTATTTCTATGTGGTATGTGGTATGTGGTCTGCCCAAGTCCAGTTGCTGCCGTGGAGTAATAAAAGTTCTACTAGGTTAGGTTAGGTTAGGTTAGGTTAGGTTCTACTGCACCGTGGGAGGACGGATACAATGAAGCATTGAGCACTGAAACAGCACTAACAATAAAACTGACATGAGCACCTAATGAATGATACCACAATTTCATACCACAAACACCATGAAAGTAGCAGCAGCAGCAGTAGTAGTAGTAGTAGTAGTAGTAGTAGTAGTAGTAGTAGTAGTAGTAGTAGTAGTAGTAGTAGCAGCAGTCATAGTAATAACAGTAATCTAGTAGTAGTAGTAGTAGTAGTAGGAACAGTAAGAAAAAAAAAGAAAAAAAAATAAGAAAAAAAAATATATACATTATAATAATAAGTGTGATCTAAAAAGCAGTCCAATGTTCAATTTCTCATAACAAATTACTAATGACACATCATTAATCAAAGTTCTGTAATGGGACCCACAATAGTGACACCAGTGATGTGTTTGGGGTCATTCCTTAAACTAGTTCCTTGCTGTTGCTGTTGCTGTTGCTGTTGCTGTTGCTGTTGTTGTTGCTGTTGTTGTTGCTGTTGCTGTTGTTGTTGTTGGTAGTGGTGGTTGTGGTGATGGTTAGGGGAGGCAGAGGAAGGTGAGGGAGAGGTGTGGTGTGGTGTGGTGGAGGAGGGGGACTGTGCCACTGATGAATACATAAAGTTTGGATTATTACCAAGGTTAGGGTTGGCGGGAGAGGAGTGAAGCAACACGTAACTGGAATGCATGTTTGTCGTTGAATGATCTGATGTAATGTTGGGAACCTCTCCTCTCTTCCATGATGAAGCAGATGTAGTTTCCACTGACTCTAGGGATGAAAGGCTGTCCTTAGGCTCCCCTTCAGAGGATGTGGAGGGCTGGGCGTTGTGGCGAGACGAAGTAGAGGTTCCGTCAGCGAGTGGAGTGCGGAGTGACAGGTCAACTAGGGTCAGTTTGGTTCCTTCCTGCACCATGCTTGACTCCACTACATTGAGGCCATTTACCTTTTTCCGCAGGACGCTGACGAGCCGCTCCAGCCGTCCACACTGGTCGTGCAGCTGCCACCTGGAGGCTTCACTCTCGCGCAGCTGTGAGCATAGGCCGTCCACGTACTCATTGGATACATTGCTAAGACCTAAAGGGTTAGTACATCATTAATTGGTTAGCACATATGTATGGAAAAATCTTGGTCCCTGGAACTTGACTGACTGACTTGACTGATTGACTCCAGTTCTAATTGGTGAGTGTAAAACATTATCTTGAATCTACTGTGTGACATTTAATGAACTTACGGACTTAACATACAATGATTTGATATTAACTTGTAGATTTAATACCCACAGACAACATAGACTCAATTCTCTCACTCACAACACTACTACTACAATGCATCCCAGACTACTACTACTACTACTACTACTACCACTACGAGTTTTACTACTACTATTTATTATACCACATTTCAACACCCAACACCACTACTATCACTACGAGTTTTACTACTATTAACCCACATTTCACACACAATGAAAGGCACACTCACCCTGCATGGCTGGTGTCCCTCCTTCACCCCCTCCTTCGTGTTGCTGGTGGTGGTGGTGGTGGTGGGTGGTGGTGGCAAGCCGTAAGGTTCTCAATTCTTCCTCCAGTGCTCCCAGCTGTGCCAGTGTTGCAGCCTCACGCTCCCCCAAGGACCTCTGTTCCAGCCCCTACATGTTCAGAATCATCACTTACAAAGCATTCAAAAGATATATATGTATATTTTTTTTTACATTAAAAGATTATATTTTTTCCCATACTCCATTTTCTACGGACTTAGTGAGATATTTTCCAAGTAGTATGTATATTGACATGTATGTATGTATAGTATAGTGTAGTAATATGTACAAGGTGTTATATGCTTACAAATTATTGGTGCCCCAGTCAAACTACCCGCCACAAACAAACACCTTTTACACACACACACACACACACACACACACACACACACACACGCACAGCCAAGTCCCAGCCGACCCGTCAATACCTTGTCCATGATTTAACCCTTATTACCTTCTTGTACATTATTTCATTTATATAAAAAAATAATGCATGCACTACTCAATATTCACTATATGAAAAATAAGCAAAAAGGAATGCAACTGTAAAATTTCTGAGGTTGAATTTGCAGTGCATTATAAAGGTAAAGAGATATCGAATGGGTCATCTTAGGAATATTTACCTGTGTAGTGAAGGCAGGTGGTGAGGAGGAGGTGAAGGGACTCGCTGAGGACATCAAGGAAGGCATTAAATCACTGGTCTTGCGGTGTCGTCTGTCACTGCATCTTGGAGAACTGGTGCAGCTGCTGTTGCCTCCAGACTGGTGTTCCTGGTGACATCATGATCATATTATTATTCATTTTATTATCTATTATTCATCAAATTACGTTATGTTATGTTATGTTATGTTAAATGATATGCTGAAGAAGGTCTTGTAAGATGATCATTTTCTTGGTGGAGGAGGAGGAGGAGGAGGAGGAGGAGGAGGAGGAGAGGAGGAGGAGGAGGAGGAGGAGGAGGAGGAGGAGGAGGAGGAGGAGGAGGAGGAGGAGGAGGAGGAGGAGGAGGAGGACTTCAACATGTCAACTATCTATTCATCTGTCAATCTGATACCACGGCAGAGGAATTTCCATTTATTCCTGTTCTTACATTCCCTTCTTCTATACTGTAAAAATCCCATCACTCTTTGTCCTTGTATAGCTCCTCCTCTCATCTTATCTACTATGTTATGTGTGTGTATTTAGCTAGTTGTAGTATACAGGGCCTGAGCTACACTCGTCTGGTCCTGTCTCCATATCTATAGTAGTCCAGTTTTTCCTTCAGTTGATGTACATTAAATAGGGTGAAAGAGTACATGCATGAAAGAGTTGCTGATAGAAGGGGAGGGATTGAAATAGAAAGGAGGAAGTGTGTGGATAGGGAAAGATTAGGTTAGGTTAGGTTAGGGATTGAAGAGTAGAAGACTATAGGTAGAATAGATATAAATGTCATTGATTATAAAGATGAAAAAAATTTAGGCATTAATCTATCTTTAATGATACAAACCAAATTGATCCCAACAGTACGGGATTTTGAAATCTATTTGACGTATTTTTGTTGTCCCTTAGCCAGTACCCTTTCTCTAATGTATATATATATATATATATATATATATATATATATATATATATATATATATATATAAAATAATAATAACAATAATAAGAAATAGATAAATAAATAAAATAAATAAATAAATAAATAAATAAAAAATAAATAAATAAAAAAAATAAATAAATAAAAAAATAAAACCCTTACATGTTCTGATATGTCGACAGCATTACAAGAGGCTGTAGAGGAGGAAGTGCCTTGGGGTGAGAGAGTGAGTTTCTCCATGAGAGCTCGGCTGTGGGTGAGAGCTGCATCTCTCTCCTCATTAGCAAGCTTAATGCGGGACATCATTGCCTCATCACGGACCTTCTGAGCTGCATGTATCTGGCCGACCATCTCTGAAACAAAACAAGGCAACAAAGCGCATTCAAACAACAAGTAAAAAACAAGCAAAACAACACACATACACACACGTACACAGACTGACAATGTTACGTAATATTAGTACAGTGTTCCCTCCAATTTTATGTGAAATTGGTTGGCATTGCAGGCCGCAAAATTTGAGTTCGCAAAATTGGAATCCTTAACCTTATGGTGATTTTAGTCATATTTTTGGCCTTGTTTGTACACAACTACATTTAATTATACATCCTACAATAAAGAAAAATACAGAAAAACATAAACATTATCATTATCCATAAGAAAATTAATCTAAATGACCGTTTTATTGTACCTGGGCTTACAGAGATGGAGATTGGTCTCGGTCACAAAATTGGAATATAGCAAAATTGGAACCCACAAAATTGGAGGAAGCAATGTATACAATTATGAAACAAGGAAAAGTTATGATCAAAAGAAAATGACTAAATAATTCAAAATTAAGTTCTCATCTTAATGTTTGATGTCATGAGAAGGGATCAAAATTAAATGGTAATGGTAATAATAATAATAATAATAATAATAAAAAACTCAGAATATAGTTTCTACACAAACACTTCTTCTTGAACTACAAAATTAATTAAACTTTCTACAAATGCTACATAAACATAAACACTTCCTAACAAACTACATCTCTTGTTTCAAACTTTAACAATCTTTTCTGCTTTACATTATCATAAACTGAGGGACAAATTATCACCACTAGAATGAAAACTTATAAAAGGCATTGCTATCCCTAAGAACATTTAGTTTTAATTGACTAGATGATACTATTAAGTCCACCAACATATACTATACAGTTACAGGTTAACTATCAATAATCCGGCAATCAATATTCCGGTTCCATCAGTTTTCCGGCATGAATTTCAGAGCGCAGTTTCAAATTTCCCAAGTTGGCGCATCACTGTTTTCGGGAGGCACAATTTATGTTTATGTTTTGATGGCGCTGTACCCAGAATTAGGTGTTTGCTCATGCCGGATTATTGATAGTCAACCTGTACAAACAATACTCTTCAATATACCAGTAATAGTCCCGGGCTGGAGACCTCCTTCAATGTATGAGTCTAGAGAAGCCTTTAACACCTGGATTTCCATCTTGGCTTGATGCAAATCGGACATTAATTTTCTATTATGTGCTTTTGTCACATTGAGTTCAGACACCAAAGTCTGTATAAACCTCCATTGTACCTCCAACGCGTTACTCTCCTCTGTCTCTCCTTCACTCTGTCCATTTTCCTTTATATTATCCATCACTCCACTATCCTTGGAGCCTACCAGACACCCTCCCTTGGCCCTGTGCCTGGTGCCTCTCCTCCTTGGTGAGTACAGCAGCCCTCCAGAGCACCTTTGAGCCTCAGTAATACAAGGTTCACTCATGTGTCGGCTGATGTCTCGGTTCCTCTTAATAGGTTCCTGGTTCCCTTCAGGCAGAGGAAGGCTGCTGTAATCTATCACACCAGATAATTTGGATTCCTGAGAGCCCATGAAAGCAGAGTTGTCAAGTTGGCTTTCTCCAGTGTTACAAGTTATGTATTGACTTGTGTTTGGGGATATAATATGGCTGCCTTGGTCACCTGCTAAGATGCAAGGGATGCCACTATAGGAAGGGGAAGGAGCTAAGGGGAAGAGGCTGCTGCCGTTAAGGCCAGAGTGATGCGAACTGCCATTCACTCTAGGGGTGGCAGGCAAGCTGTGTGAGTGCTGCTGCTGCTGCTGCTGCTGGTAATGATGGTGATGATATTGCTGCTGCTGCTGTTGCTGCTGTGGTAGCCTCCTGTGGTGTCTGCTAGAGTGGGTGCCAGGGCTGGGCCGGGCACTGCGATGCATCACATGGGAACTGTTCTCTTCCTCCGTCTCACTGTTAGGAAGACAATGTTGTGATAATAATGATGATGATGATGATGATGATGATGATGATGATGATGATGATGATGATGATGATGATGATGATGATGATAATGATAATAATAATAATAACAATAATGATAACAATAATAACAATAATAATAACCTTTATTACAATACAACCATCAGACATATACATTAATTTTACAGTAAGAGAAATACAAAATAATTTTAAAAACCTAACTAAGAACCTCATGGTTATGAAGTTGTATTTACACCTAATAATCATACATCAATTATAAGGAGAGAGAGAGAGAGAGAGAGAGAGAGAGAGAGAGAGAGAGAGAGAGAGAGAGAGAGAGAGAGAGAGAGAGAGATATAATACACAAAATCAATGTTAATCTATCTATACATACATACATACTGTTATACCACTATAGGGGGGAGGGGAAGGGGGGGGGTTAGGCAAAACAAGGCAAACATACACACACACTCCCCTTACTTAGCCCCTCGGCCCATAGGAGAAGAGGAGGAGTACATTCTGCCCTAATACTGTACGTTAGGTCATGTCAGGTCACTCAAGCAAATGGAGTTGGAGTTGCCGGCATTGCAAGGTCACAAACAAACCCTTAGCTTACTCCCACACCTATTTTACTGTCAGGTGAGCAAGGGTTACAACGTTTAAGAACACAAACACCCGAAGAGACACAGAAGCCAAGCATCACCAACCTGTCACTATGGGAACAGTGTAGCTGCATTATGGGTGAAAGAGGAAGGTCTCGGTGAGTAGCTGAGTCCAAGGAGGGAGCACGTTGCATACCAGGGTGACCAAAGCTGTTTTTACTGAAATATAAATCAACACAATATAAGGGATTGCAGGAGTAAGAAACCCGAGGCAAGTCTACATACATCTCACCTTGAAATTCTGGTTAAATGCATATAATTTGTAAAAATATTTACTGCCAAAATTACTAGTTTATATTGATGAAGTTTATTAATTTTCAAGTTTCCTTCTAATCCTTATTAATCAAGTTCTCTCTCATTGTAGGTTTTGCAAATATTTTTTTCTTCTGAGTTTGATGTTTAATTAATAGGTTTTTGTTGTGTCAATTCAACTGTGTGTGTGTGTGTGTGTGTGTGTGTGTGTGTGTGTGTGTGTGTGTGTGTGTGTGTGTGTGTGTGTGTGTGACATCAAACCAGTAAGCTATCCTTTAAACTGACACATCGTCATTAACTGTATATAAATCAATAATACAAAAAACTGCATGCTAAAGCAAAATTCTAACTAAAAAAAACAGACTTGTAGCAAAAAAAAAGGAATATATATATATATATATATATATATATATATATATATATATATATATATAAATATATATATATATATATATATATATATATATATATATATATACACGAATAAATAAATAAATAAAATAATAATAATAATAATAAGTGCTATGGTGGAGGCAAAATTCTACTTAAAAATAGACTTGTAGGAAATACAAAATAAAATAAAATAAAAATAATAATAATCCTAATAATAAATGGTATGGTGGCGGGTACATCCACTTACTTGTGATGGCCCTCGAGGAGTCCATTGGTGTGGGGAGTGAGAGGGAGTGGTGGTGGTGGAGGGTTGTTTAGCCGGGCTGAGGCAGGGTGGTGGTGGTGGTGGTGGTGGTGCTTGGGGGTGGAGACCAGAGACAGGGAGGAAGTCTTGCGAGGCCGGGGAATGGGTGGGGTGGACACGCGGGGAGCCAGCAACCCATCCCTGCAAAGTTTTATTTTAATTTTTATTTTATTTAATTCTATTTAATTTTTTTTTTCCCCCCCATTCTCAATTTTTGTCCTTGCTCGGTCTCAAAATTGGCGTATCGCAAAATCGGATCACACTAAGTTGTATGAAGCACTGTACATGTGGTTGGTGTGTGGTGGTGGTAAGGATGCTTGTACACTACTGAGGTGTTATCACCCACAATAAGGAAATGAAGCCACAATGAAGCCATACAATAACCAGATATTAAGCTCTCCACCTGCCTACCTACCTGCATTCCTTAGCTAACAGGTGCTATAGAGGTGAGGCAACACAACACAACACAACACAAACACACATACACACACACACACATTGTTATAATAATTATTAACTAATGACCCTCCTTCCTTCAGACTTGCCTCAGCCAAAAAAAAAGAAAATATGAAAATAATAATAAGAATAAGGAGAAGAAGAACAAGAAATGCTAGCACTATATTCCGTGTGCATCATAAAAGGTGACCAAAACCTAAATTATATATAATGAAAGACGTGAATGAGTATAAGTATTTTGGTTTAATCTTTGTTGTGTGAAATGATAATAGCCATTAGAAATGAAGGTGTGAAGCCCTACTACTACTACTACTACTGCTGCTACTACTACTATTACTACTACTACTATTACTACTACTATTACTACTTCTACTACTGCTGCTACCTGTACACATATAGTCTGATTCCCCTCCCTCCCTCCCTTACTAACCCAATAAGATTAAACCTTCACTCTTATCTTGTTAGCAGGTGACAGGTACGACAAGGTAATAAATCAAACTGAATCTCAGACTAATATTATGAATGACGTGTTAATTAATACAAGGCTATTTATTTATCAAGGATTAATTCACCTATCTTTAAATTTAATTTTTTTTTTTCCCATGACGGCTGCTTGTTTTCATATATGTACGCCACATAACATTATCAAAAGTAATCAATCACTTTTCACTATAGATATAAAGGTTAATAATAATGATTGCTTCCTATCACCACTACCTACTCCTCCTTCTCTCCTCCTCCTCCTCCTCAATTACATATGGAATAGACAAGCAGCCACTAAACACTCACACTCACACTCACAATTACACAGCACTGTAATTATAACATGCAGGACGAGGCAAGAGTATTGAAGGCTTACGAGAAGCTGGAGGGCGAGGAGGTGAGGTGGAGCTTGGGAAACTCTTCCATTCTTGTCCGGGATACTGAGGGTGTGGCATTGGCAAGAATTCTCTAGGGGAGACCTGTGAAAAAGACATTAATTAACGCATTAGATAAGGTTAGGTTAGGTTATCCAACGGTCCGATTTAAGCTAAACACAGCAGCTCAGGTAAACCTAATCGTACTTTAAATTTTGCGAATGTGTAGTAAGGAAGGAAAAAAATTGTTCTCGTATTGCATGACAAATTCAACATCACGACAAAATATAAAGTTGGCATATAAATCCTTTTAAATACATCAAAGACAAACATATTCCTAATCAAAAATAATATTTACATATAAAACAACATGGGACTACCTTAAGATAAGTTTATAATAATAATAATAATAATAATAATAATAATAATAATAATAATAATAATAATAATAATAATAATGAATAATGATAATAATAGACGGTTTATTTCATTAAGGCAGTCACTAGGTTGAAAATTTACACATTACAAAAAGGTATGTAAAAATAATTATATCAAAGAAAGGATGAAATAGCAACAGATTACCAAAACATATCTGTATAGAGTCTCATAACATTAGAAAATAAGTCCAAAAACTATCAACAAAAGGGTGTATGTTTCCAAAACCAAAAAAAGAACAAAAAAAACACCTTATTAGTGAAAAACCTAAAATAATGGTGTTTACATATGAAGTAAAAACATAAAAATAAGTTATGTGAAGACTTACATACTAGTCAGAAGGAAGAGTCAGGAATGGTAGAAGAAAGGGAGTTTAAAGTTAAATAATGTGGATAAGGTTACCATTAAAACAGGTTATAACATTCACAACCAGTTCCTGACTCCTGTTCTCTTTAGCACACGCACACACACACACACACACACACACACACACACACACACACACACACACACACACACACACACACATGGGGTGGAAGGTAAGGAAGAAAATGGCGTCTGCACCCTACTCCAACCTCCGATTAGTGCTCATAGAAAACATTCAATATCACTAAAATTATGGATTTGTGATGGAAATATAATGAGTAAAACCTTTTCAGAATTTATCAGGTAATGAAAAAAATAACTCATTCCTCTATAGTATTATTGTGAAGAAATAAAATAGGCACAGCTTACAGGTACGGCAGCCGAATCCTCATAGTGCTCCCTTATAGATACGACACGTGCCTAACTTTTGGGTAATAATATATAAAAAGCTTATGTAACCGAACCTAGCCGAATTAAACCGTACCTAATCAAACCTAATTTAACCATAACCTAACAAGTACCATATCCTCATAGTGCTCCCTTATAGATACGGCAGTTGCCTAACTTTTGGGTAAAAAGCTTATATAACCAAACCTAACCGAACCAAAGCAGACCTAACCAAACCTAACATAACATAACATAATCAAACTAATATAACTTGAAAGATGCTTTACCAGGTAAATAATAAGGCACAGGCCGTAGGAATAGCAGATGAATAGCCGATGACAACGCGGTACGACTGCTGTATCTCTAAGCACTTCAAATAAAATAATACCCTCGCCCAAATAAATGTTTTCCACAGGTCCCAGAGTGTGTATGGGAGGTTGGGTAAACTCAGAAACAAGTGCTTTGAACAGAAATTAAGTTCAATCACACCAAGACACACCATAAAAACTTATTTATCTTCAAAAATTACTTGTGAACCTCTTCACCAGAATGCACCTGGATATAAATAACACTTTTCGTTTAGATTTTGATACAGTTCGAATGATTTTGACATTCATTTCCATCGCAAATGCATATATAATAAGATATCCTGATTACCCCCAACAAGCTTGGGGACTTGTGGGAATGCGGGGTTCTTGGGGTGGGTGGGACGAAATACTATAATTTACGCTATAAACAAGGTGACAGAATCACTAACATAACCTAACAATGACCTATTGACGAACGTGCAATGCACTGACGGTCACAAAACCTAGCGTGTGGCTACGAAAAAATGCCGTCTGCACCTCGCCCAATCACAGAAAACATTTGATATCTTATAAATTAACATAAAATAACAAAACCTAAATCAACCAAACCTTAACTTGCATTAACAAATAACAGAACCTTGTTCAAACCAAACTAAGCTTTACCTTATTCCCGAAGAGAATAGAAAACATTGAATATCTCAGAAACTAGGAATTTGCGACGGAAATGTAATTAAGAAAACCTCAGAATACATCAGGTAATGTAATATACAACTCTCAATTCTCTAAAACATTCAGGTGAAGATGTAAAATAACACACTGTATTTCATGAGCAGGTGAGGACAACATTCCTATAGAAATGAACCAAGGTGAGCTGGCCCCTGGCTACCCCATACCCGTCCTGCCATTCTCGTACCCAATAAATACCTTCAATAAACACGACAGTCACCACATTAAAAAGAACATATTATATTCACTAGGGTGTTAATGGCGCGGCACTCAAATTATCTACTAAACACCGATCAGCAAATGTAAAAACGGGCACCATCTTCCACCCAGGGTCACCAAACCATAATTCGCACCTTCCCTTTCCTCCCTTCCCTTCTCTTCCTTCACCTCTCACCTCTATCCTCCATCACTTGTCTTGTTCTGCCTGGCCCTGTTCTCCAACAGACGGCCGCCATCGAGGTGCCAAAGTGACGGAAGTTAAATAATATAATTCCCCGCGCCAAGGTGTCTCGGGTCTCTTGTCTCTCTTGTTTGTTGTGATTTTGTGTTCAGGATTGTTGGATCAGCGGTGGCGTCCTCTGTAGCACAACTCTCTATATTAATGGCTCTGTTATTATATCAAAGTGTAGTTTATAAAGATAATTGGGTAGTGTAATAAGTGTTTATGTGCTAACTAATAAAGGAAAGGGTAGCACCGTTAGAATGATTATTTTAAGTTTCCTGTTGAAATGTACTAGTACGTACCCTCCCTTCCCCTACGGCCCTACCCCTACCTATACCTTCCCCTATCCCTAAGAACATAAGAACATAAGAACATAAGAAATGAGGAGACTGCAAGAGGCCAGTTAATGACCTACACGAGGCAGCTCCTTGCCCCCCACCCTTGGAATAATCCAATATTTAGCCATCCCACCTGTCATTCCTATCCATACTCTGATCCAACCGTCTTTTAAAGCTATCTATTGACTCAGCACTTACTACGTGTCTACCCAGCCTATTCCAATCGTTCACCACTCTGTTAGTGAACCAATATCTACCTAGGTCTGTCCTGAATCTAAGTTTTTCTAGCTTGTACCCATTTCCACGTGTTCTATCCTGACTACTAAATTCTAAAACCTGATCAATGTTACCCTTATTAATTCCTTTTACCCATTTGAAAACCTCAATCAAATCCCCTCTTGCCCTCCTTCTCTCTAGGGAGTGGAGATTAAGACGTTTTAACCTATCTTTGTAGGGTAAATTTCTCAGCCCCTGAATCATCTTGGTCATTCTTCTCTGGACTGCCTCCAAGGAGCCTATATCTTTCCTATAATAAGGGGACCAAAACTGAGCTGCATAATCTAAGTGGGGTCTTACTAGCGCTAAATACAACCTCAGAATGACCTCAGAACTCCTATTTGTCACACACCTACTAATAAATCCCTACCTATACCCTTCCTCTTTCCCTACCCTTACCTGCCCCTACCTATATTCTTCCCTTCCCCTCCCTATACCCTTCCCCTGCCTCTCTTAACCACCCTTGTCTATACCCGTAAGGTGAACTGTGAGTTCTTTCACACTGCTTGAAAAGTACTTCACTTCCTCCTTCATCTCTCTCTCTCTCTCTCTCTCTCTCTCTCACACACACACACACACACACACTTGTATTCTATGGATGGATTGCATGCTAACCTGCAACACGTTGTAGGTTACTTAGTGAAGTTAACTTACTTAATAGTATAACACACTTTTCCCAAGATATCTGAAATGCCGGTGTAGCAGGAAAAATTTCCCCCTGACTGTAGTTTCCCCTGGGGAAAAGTAGCCTAGGTTAAATTTTCCCCCCGGGAAAATTGGTCTGTGCTGTTTTTCCCTGTGGGGAATTAAAGGCATAGGATATAGTTCCTTCCTCTTGGCCATTTCACACCCTCACACACAGAACAATCAAGTCACTAAGAGCAATTAGTGTAATGTATTGTAATGTTTATGACGTATGTATATACAAATGTGTCAGGACAACTGTCGGACCAAATAACGGTCACAAGGAAAGCTTCCTCGTGGCGCCGTTATTTGGTGATCTGGGTGGTTGCGTGTATGAAGGGGGGGGGGTATTGGTCAGGAGGTGGAATATTATCCTGGGTCAAAATTCCACCTAGGGGAGATCTATCCTGGGCCAGATTTCTCCCCGGGGGAATCTCAGACAGGGAGAAATACAGACTGTCACACCGAAAATCTCTCAACCTTCTTCCCGCCATCAGCAGTTTAGTTCCCCGTCCAGCAGGTGGTGCTCCAAGGGCTTCCTGTATTCACCCATTTATAGTATTACTAGAGCTATCTAATGATATATAACGTTAAATATAGTTGGTGGGGGAAAAGTCAATGTATCACTTGTTTCATAATACCTGCTAATGATTATTAGAGGCTGAAAATTATAACCTTGCTTCACCACTGCTGAGGCCACGAAGCCTTGCGTTGGAGATGTAAGGTGCACGAAAATCGAGAGATGCTTGGTCACGGAGGGAAGATGTGATGGTGACAGGACTGTGAGGCTTTGGTTTAAGTAAGGATGAGGTCACGGTGAGGCAAGGCAAAGTGAGAGATACTGTGGTTTGGCACGACACGAAACAGAACAAAGAGTTTGGTGTGCGGAGTCATTATGGGGTTTATAATTGAAATGACACTAACTTGGAACTTTATATTTTTACATCTGATCATGTCAACAAATGAGGATTACTACATATTATACTTTGATTTATTTCTATTTCGATTAAAATTAAACACTATTCAGTCACGATATACATAGTGACAGATATAGGAAATACTCCTATCTAATTGTGGTCGGATCGAGCTGAAACTTAGAGGGACCCCCTTTGGAGGGACCCCCTTTGAGTCTTCAATCGGTCTTTTTTTTTCTTCTTTTTTTTTAATCCGGGCAACGCCGGGTTTTTGTCATGTTCACGGGCTACGGCTATCTAAATGTTGTCGGATCGAGCTGAAACTTGGAGGGGGTACTCAGTGGGACTCCTTTTGTGTCTTCCCGGGCAACATCGGGTACTCTGCTAGTAAGAGATAATATTTAGCTGGGCAACAATCTAAATTATGCGATGCTACTGTGCAGCGGAGAGCTCTAGGCGGTCACAAGAGGAGGAAAAACAGGCCACAATAGGAGGAATATCGGCCAAAATGCAGCTTAATTTTGGTCCTTAGAATAATAGTCATTAAGAACCCATAAGAAGAGTTACTGTACCTGGAAAGATAGGAAGGGAGGTGAGAGCCGGGCGGGGAGGAGGCGAGGGATGGACGGGTAGGAGCAGGAGAGGCATGGTGAGGGAGAAAAAGATGACGTAAATATACCTGAATATGTCTTATAATTATACTATTGGGGCATTGAACAGCAAGTAAAATGAAGGATGTATTATATGAGAAGGCTAAGATGCATAGTATTACCTCCTCAGTGATAAATAACACATAATTATGATTGGTGAGACCATGTGTGTGTGTGTGGGTGTGTGTGTGTGAGTGTGTGTGTGTGTGTGTGTGTGTCTGCATTTGCCTGCCTACTCACTTGCTTGCATTCATCCATAGAGTGAGGACGTGTGTGTGCGTGTGTGCGTAGCTTAACCAAGGTCAGTCAGTCCTTTTCGAGGTTAAAAGGTCAATGATTAAATCAACTTTATTTTTAATCTACTCAAGACTTACGCGAGCATCTTTCTGTTAATGTATTTCCCTTTTGTTTCTTGTATCGCCATTGAATTCAGTGATGAGCACATTCAGCTTTGTATCATTGATTCTCCTTAGCCAACGCCTTATTATCTATGAGGTTTTAAAGGCCAGTTGACCTACACAAGGCAAGGGTAGTACGTAGCCTTGTTAGGGAGCCCATTATACTAAACATATTACTATTTTCTTATAGCTTTTATAATGAATCTTTAATCACTCCTGTAATTGTATCATTTGAACTGTGAGGGTCATTGCGTAGAAAAGAATATACTAATGTTAATAGAATAGTTTGAATGTAATAATAATAATAATAATAATGATAAAAATAATAATAATAATAATGATAATGATAATGATGGTAATAATAATGATGTTAACAATTCACACAGTATACACAGTGAACGTAATCCTACCTGCCAATTAAGATGTCTGGAACAATAATAATAATAATAATAATAATAATAATAATAATAATAATAATAATAATAATAATAATAATAATAATAATAACAATAATAATAATAATAATAATAATGATCATAATAATAACAATAAAAATAACAATAATAGTAACAATAATAATAACTCCACAGTCTACAAAGTGAAAGTAAGCCTACCAACTAAGATGTCTTCAGCCTATACGTACAGCCTTGATAACCCAGCTTTCGTCTCCTACGTCTTCTACGCTACCGTGTTGACTCTAAAAATGATAAGTATGTCACCTCTCACAGGCTACTTACGTGTCCGTCGCGGGGTAAGTACACAGTGCAAGTCACAGTAATGTAATAAATAGTAATAATATAATAATGAATAGTATAATAATATATAGTTATGTAGTATTTAATGTAAGTTACAGTGATGTATTTTAACTATACTTGATTCGTTTCAATTCCTTCAAATATTGTTACTCTTTCTATTTTACCTGCTAGAGTGAAACAGGAGAGAGAGAGAGAGAGAGAGAGAGAGAGAGAGAGAGAGAGAGAGAGAGAGAGAGAGAGAGAGAGAGAGAGAGAGAGAGAGAGAGAATGGAACTGCTATCATCAGGAAAGTTAGTTATGAACTGATAAGATTGCATGGACTTGAACAGCTTATCTCAAGGTCACAGTCGAGATAGATAGATAGATAGATAGATAGATAGATAGATAGAGAGAGAGAGAGAGAGAGAGAGAGAGAGAGAGAGAGAGAGAGAGAGAGAGAGAGAGAGAGAGAGAGAGAGAGAGAGAGAGAGAGAGAGAGAGAGAGAGAGAGAGAAAATGCAATAATATATGAAATTTTCCCTCGTTTCTTCCCTCTCTTTACCAGGCTTTCAGTAACTCTGAGGATGCTAAGAGCTTAGGCCTAAAGAATACAAGGACTGATCCAGAGGTGGAGCGAGTGAGGAGGTAAGCATTGACCTCGTGTGTCTGACCTTGGGTGACCTTGAGCAGCACTGTAATACCATCGACGAAAGTAGATGTAGCAAGGCAGTAGTAGTAGTAGTAGTAGTAGTAGTAGTAGTAGTAGTAGTAGTAGTAGTAGTAGTAGTAGTAGTAATATTATTATTATTATTATTATTATTATTATTATTATTATTATTATTATTATTATTATTATTATTAATATAATAATTATTATTATTATCATTATTAATTATTATTATTATTATTATTATTATTATTATTATTATTATTATTATTATTATTATTATTATTATTATTATTATTAGTAGTAGTAGTAGTAGTAGTAGTAGTAGTAGTAGTAGTAGTAATAGTAGTAGTACGATGTTGAGAGAGAGAGAGAGAGAGAGAGAGAGAGAGAGAGAGAGAGAGAGAGAGAGAGAGAGAGAGAGAGAGAGAGAGAGAGAGAGAGAGAGAGAGAGAGAGAAAGTTATCCTTAAAATCCCACCTTTCCGTTTCCTTCAGAGCTCACCAGAATGACCTTGAGAATATCCCAGCCTTCCTTGTACTGGGGTCATTATTTCTCCTTACAAGTCCCACCGCATTCCTTGCCAAGATGTTGTTCCGTGCATTTACCTTCAGTAGAATTCTGCACACCATCTCCTACTTGCTCAGAAGCTCTCTCAGGCCGCTCTTCTACATAGTTCCTTTAATAATTAACGTGTATATGGCTGGATGCATTATTTTCAGGTTCTGGTAAAGCCATATTAGTTATTGGTGTTGCCTTTCAGTCATAGGCATGTCTTAATGGATTGAAATAAGGTATTATATAAATAACGACATGAATTATTGAAGAAGATACAGAAATGACCTAAAAGAGAGGGAAAAAATAAATTGTTTCAGTTATTGTTTTGTTTGATTTAATCGGTGGAACCAAATTGTTATAACGAAGAATAATATATAAATAGAAAATAATGAAGAAAGGAATGGATACGCCAGCTATAGGTATACTTTAAAGATAATAAATAATGAAGAAAAGGAATAGGAAAAAATATATATATCTTTTTTAAATACTAATACTTGAGACATTACAATTTATGATGAAACAAAAAAGTTTGACAATAAAACAAAAAACAAGGCATGTGATGTCCCGTATCCTTAATCAAAGATAATAAATAATGATGAAAAGGCATAGGAAAAAAATACATA
This sequence comes from Metacarcinus magister, assembly GCA_029783475.1. Classification (NCBI taxonomy): domain Eukaryota; kingdom Metazoa; phylum Arthropoda; class Malacostraca; order Decapoda; family Cancridae; genus Metacarcinus; species Metacarcinus magister. Next base: position 10,821,419 of record JAPQNM010000005.1, on the reverse strand, counting down.
TTTCTTTATTAAACACAATACTTGATAGATTACAATTTATGATGAAACCAAAAAAATCGACAAAAAACAAGATATGTGATGTCCCGTATGACCCTGAGCTAACAGACTCATCATGACAAGTATATTTCTTAAACAAACTCTAATACTTTACTACTAATACTTTGCTGTGCCTCCTCAACGAAGCTAAATAAACATATCACTCATATATACTACTCTACAATTTCGTTATACCTGAAGAGAGTCAAAATAAAATAAAATAATAAGATAATTAAAACGAATTGGAATGAACCGCGTAGTCTGACTGGCGGGCGTATGAAAAAAAAAACCACATTCATTCTACGCAAACTGAATACTTACTCACCACACCACTAAATAAACTATACAGCTACAAAATAGGATCAATATATTATACACATACATGAAAACGCACATAGAGAAACAGACACAGCATTGGTAGCTAGAATTTGCTGGTGGGCGTATATAACAATTGGACGCTTGGAGTTGCCTCTCACCACCAACATAATTATCTTTTTGTGCTCGTCTCGTCCACAACAGAGAGAGAGAGAAAGAGAGGCTGAGAGGACAACACTATTAGGCTGCAGAAGGTCAGTGTTTTGTATCTTCAACTTTAAACACTTATCAATCTTCTTCTTTGGGTAGAATATTGGTGTTTTTGTCTATATTTAACACTAGGGGTAATGTATGGTATTTGTGTTTTGTTTGGGTGGTATATATATGTGTGTGTGTGTGTGTGTGTGTGTGTGTGTGTGTGTGTGTTATTATTATTATTATTTTCATTATTATTATCATTATTATTATTATTATTATTATTATTATTACTATTATTATTCTTGCTATTACTATTATTATCATTATTACTATTATCATTATTATTATTATACGTCTGCAGGTCAACACAATACCGCCAAAATGTCTGGAATCTGGACCCTCGACAACCCCGCTTTCATCTCCTTCCTCTTCTACTCTGCTGTGCTGGCTATTAAGATGATCATTATGGCGCCTCTTACAGGATACTACCGCATGTCTCGCAAAGTAAGTCATAATTGATACCTTCCTACTGTTTATTCACATTCTAAAATTCTTTGTTTTTCGCTTATACGAGAGAGAGAGAGAGAGAGAGGAGAGAGAGAGAGAGAGAGAGAGAGAGAGAGAGAGAGAGAGAGAGAGAGAGAGAGAGAGAGGAAAAAAAAAACTATTATAGTGGTCACAGCAAATTTCTTTATCTACCCTATTTTATTTATCATTATATTTTAAACTCTCTTGCAGGCTTTCGCTAACCCAGAGGACGCTAAGAAGTTCGGGGCAAAGGACACCAAGACACACCCAGACGTGGAGAGAGTGAGAAGGTGAGTGACTGAGTGTGTATAACTTGGATGAGTAGTAATAGTTATGATAATAGTAATACTAATAATAGTAGTTAATAATAGATTGTGGGAAGGAGAACAGTAGAGAGAGAGAGAGAGAGAGAGAGAGAGAGAGAGAGAGAGAGAGAGAGAGAGAGAGAGAGAGAGAGAGAGAGAGAGAGAGAGACTCACTATCAGACTAACTGCAAATAGAAATACCTCACAAATGCACAAAATATATCAGTAGAACAATAATAATAATAATAATAATAACAACAATAATAATAACAATAACAATAATAACAATAATAATACTAGTGAGCACAAATATACCTGAAGAGAAAATTAAATAGATTAATAAATAAGGATTACAGATAGATGACTAACTAACCCATTGAATAATCCTATAATTCTAATTAATATTATTTTCACACTTCACAGAGCTCACCAGAATGACCTTGAGAACATACCTATCTTCTTCTTGTTGGCTCCCGTCTTTCTCTTCACCAATCCAAGTCCGTTCCTCGCTAAGGTATTGTTTCGTGTCTTCACAGGCGGTAGAATCTTTCATACCATTTTCTACCTATTGGGCAGCAGCCTTAGACCTCTCAGCTTCATTATCCCCACACTTGTGAACGTGTACATGGCTGTGTCTGTCGTGTACGCCTTTTATTAATCAGAGTGTATGCACTGTGGTGGTTAACAATGGAACACAAACAACAACATACCCTAGGGTCCCTGCGAAGGCTTTTTGATATAACTACTCTACACTAACTACTTGAATTAGAGAAAGGATAGTACAGTGGAAGGGAAAGGAATAATTAAGTTGTGCCATAGGCTATTCCAAGACCAGGTGAGTTTCGGTATTAATAAGACACATTAAGTCATTATAAAGTTAATTGTTGTCTATCTAGCTGAATCTACTATTAATTTTGTCGCAATCTTGTAGTTTCTGAAAAATTGTGGTCATTATTTTGAAACATTTGAGAATCCCTATTTTTTTGTTGTTGCATGCTGTAACTGCATTTATACTGTACTTGTTTTGTTACCAAGAGACGAACGGTCTTCACTAGATTAGTAAATAATTCTTGTGTAACGTTCTCTTCTATTTAATAATATTGTTACCTTTTTATAACTCATGAAATAATGTAATGCTGCATGTACCCACAACCTTGTATACATTTCTTGATATTTTCATAATTAAATCAATATTATGAAGAAGAAAAAAAAACATTGCACTCTTATTTAAAACCTCGTACATATGGATTAAAATAATACGTTAAGAGCACACACACACACACACACACACACACACACACAGAGACACACACACACACACACACACACACACACACACACACACACACACACACACACACATACATTGTTATATATGATTTTTTTTAAAGCACACACACACACACACACACACACACACACACACACACACACACACACACACACACACACACACGCACACACACACACACACGCACACACAAACACTGTTACATATGAAATCAAACACACACACACACACACACACACACACGCACACACACACACAAACACTGTTACATATGAAATCAAACACACACACACACACACACACACACACACACACACACACACACACACACACACACATACACACACACAGTCCAGCTAGGAGGATAATTTGCGTCAAATAATCAATTAAATCTCCCGCAGGAACCTCACCCAATCAGAAGAAAAGAAAGAATATCTGAAAATCAATAAACAATTATAATTATTACTATGAGGATGTTTATCATTTTGTGTTTATCTGCAGTCACTCCTGTAACAATTTCTAAGAAAATACCTTAAAAAAAACTAAAATAATACAGGGATAACAAATGTATTAAGAGGTTTTTGTAATGATATAAATTGATATAATGAAGCAATTGATCTATTAACGAAATAATTGAGGTTCATGCATTAGTGTGACCTTAATACTTTATAAGACACTAGCTGTAGGGGTAATTATATGTTGTTTTGATCATAGCAATATGGTAGTTCGCAGATAAGCTTTTAACCTCTATATTCTATTTTTCCTTAAGTCAGCCTTAATTTACTCATTTGTTTTGAATTACCTTAAGAGTAATCAAGACATTATTTTATATATTATGTAAGGAAACATGAATTTTAAGCATATTTCATTATTGCGTAATAACAGTTGCCAGCTACTAACTTTCCTACGACTCCCTCATGTTTTACACTATACCATCATCATTCGAATATAATCACCCAACAAACTAGCGTATAAATAAAGAACTAACATAATTTTATATCTACACATCCTCAGTTAATAAAATTCCCCTTTCAATAGTGTTAAAATCCAATTGGTTAGTGTGAAGGAATATTTGTTCGTCTGGCAGTGCTGTATCAG
>JAPQNM010000005.1:10805148-10812648 GCA_029783475.1 Metacarcinus magister | reverse complement strand
AGTAGGAGTGGAAGGTGGAAGGTGATTTGAACAAGTGATCGTGAAATCCTAATAGTTGATTTTGTTGAGTATTATAAATGAATAATATAAAATGAATAAAGGTAATCTTGAGTTAGTTTGTGTGTTTGTATGTTTTTAGGCAACACTTACTAGACTAGACTAAACGTTCGTTCGTTCTTGAGACTTTACATTTTTTATTTATTTATTTATTTTTTTTATGTGTGGACACGTGCAACAAAAATACAATGACTCAACCTTGTGTACACGTAACTCTCTCTCTCTCTCTCTCTCTCTCTCTCTCTCTCTCTCTCTCTCTCTCTCTCTCTCTCTCTCTCTCTCTCTCTCTCTCTCTCACACACACACACACACACACACACACACACACACACACACACACACACACACACACACACACAGATAAAGGTTGAGTCAGATACTTTTTCTTTTCTTTTTATGAAATTTATTTATATTTTTTTAAATCTATTTATTTTACTGAAATATGATTGTGTTGGGTTCCGCTAATATCAAAATTATTATTATTATTATTATTATTATTATTATTATTATTATTATCATTATTATTATTATTATTATTAGTAGTAGTAGTAGTAGTAGTAATATAAGTAGTAATAGTAGGTGGTGGCCTTGACTATTACGTGTTTGTGGGTTTGCGGTTGAGAGAGAGAGAGAGAGAGAGAGAGAGAGAGAGAGAGAGAGAGAGAGAGAGAGAGAGAGAGAGAGAGAGAGAGAGAGAGAGAGAACAGGTTGGTCAATTAATGGTTACCTGGGGAAGTGTGGGGGAAGGTCAAGTATGTGTGACCCTAATGGCAGCTGTGGCCTTGTATGCTGACGTAAGCCCTCTCTCTTCTCTCTCTCTCTCTCTCTCTCTCTCTCTCTCTCTCTCTCTCTCTCTCTCTCTCTCTCTCTCTCTCTCTCTCTCTCTCAAAACTTCCTCAGCAACAGTCTCTAAAAGGTTTCAGTAATTTTATATTTTTATTACTAATCTTAAGTACAATGTTATTTATTTTTATTTTTTTGCATTATATACTTTAGTGTCGAATATAAGTTTTTATTTTATTTTATTGATTTATATATTTTTGTGGAGAAAGGATGTGGGTTTGCTGTTTTGTTCGGGGTCACTATTGTAATGTCTGATGTTTCGAAAGTCGGTGAGAAAATGATCAAATTGTGTTGTTATGAGATGACTGTGCCCGGGTATCGAACTCCTGACACTACAATTAAAGGTATCAACGCCTTGTTAATCAGACCATAATGATTACTAAAGTCTAAGCTGACTCACTGTCTCGTCATTACACTATAACTACTACTACTACTACTACTACTACTACTACTACTACTACTACTACTACTACTACTACTACTACTACTGCGTTCTTCTTGCTACGTCTATTACAAGTAAGATGGAAACAAAATAAAGTTCAAAACAAGAGCTGCTATTTTCCGTGGCGTAGTTTAATAGAAGAACACAACACATTTTCTTTTGTTTATCCTCACAAAGTTGCTGATTATCCTTGGCACTGAACTGAATTTCAACCTCAACAAAAAATTTCATGACGCATCACAAGTCACAGTTCTGTTGTTAATTATTCACTGAAGGAAGGAAGAGAGTAAGAATGGCTAAAATAAAACCTCAGCTACAGATTAATTAATATCTAAACCTATAAATTTTACCATCAGGATAACCAAAATAGCGCCTGGATTGGAAAACATATGTAGGGGAAGAGCTTTGGCATTTACCTCTTGGCGACGTATCAGTACCGGGAACTTGGCTAAACAAGGGTTGGGCCAAGTGCCAGGCAGACCAAGGGAGGAGGAAGAGGAGGGGGAGGAGATAGAAGGGAGGTAAAGGAAAGGTAGGAGGGTACGTTTGCCAGCCAGAAGAGCATCTATATCTTGCCACATCACAACGACATAAACCTCACCTCAGTCAGTGTGTCCCAGCGCTTAAAGAAGAGAGAATTATACCGTCTTATTGTTCTATGGTCTCCCTGTAGTGCTGTATTTTAACGTAATCTAACTTGTGTTGCTATACGGTTAACGGGACAGAAGTTGTGAGGCTGATAACTGCCGGGAGACGTTTTGTGCTGTGTTTTAACGTATCTTAACTTGTGTTGCTATACGGTTAACGGTATTCAAGTTGTGAGGCTGATAACTACCGGGAGACGTTTTGTGTGTGCTTTGACAACGCGTGTTATGTCTTACCGTAGTAATACCCGTGTCTCGGCGCCGGATGATAACGGACGTCTCTTTGCAATGTATCCTCGACAAGGTAGGCACAGGAAGGGTAGTATAGGTAGTAGGTGAAGGGAAAGGGAAAGGGAAGGGGTAGTAGGTAGTAGGTGAAGGGAATGGGAAGGGGTATGTAGTAGATGAAGGGGAAGGGGAAGGGGTAGTAGATGAAGGTGAAGATTACCTGTATGTATAATATAATAAAGGCATTGAAATTGATTGATATTTTACATATTTATATCTCATGAGAGCTGAGGTAAAGTTTTCTTTCTGAAATACGGAAACATACTTGCAAGAAAAGCTATACAGTTACGCATCATCTATTTGGTTAATCTATACGCATATTAGATGATTACAAAGCCTTTTTTTATATAGCTTTACAATCATTATCAGGTAGAATGAGACGAGATAGAGAAAGAACATGATCATTCCTGTTATTAATATTTTTCCGTCTCGTTTTCTCTGTGACAAGTCAATACATTCTTGGCTTCCTCTATGTTTTTTTTATTATTTTTTTTATATGCATCACAAACCTATGGCGCCGATAGAGGTTTTATGGAGGCTAAATTCACCTTTATAATAATGGTAATGATAATAATAATAATCACTATTCATACATACATCGCTATTCCAACTCAATTCCCGGACATGGCTTCTTCCTTGTCTAGTACATTTTTTATTTTATTATTTAATTATTATTTTTATTATTATTTTTTATACATCGAAATAGCATGATGCAATACCTGCGAGGATAGCCACTAACTAGCCACCCGGAGCCTTGTATTGATGTTCTAAGAATAACTAATGACGTGTCCTTTCCTTTCCGGCGTTGGGAAGAACTAAGGTTTATATAATCCTTGGGAAGAACTCTGAATGTAGGTTGTATACATAGGAGGTATAGTGCGTGATCGTGAGTCTTTCAATCAGTCAGTCAGTCGTGTCTGCGCCGTAGTGTTAATTAAAAGACTTATTTCTACGTTCATCCATATATAGAGACTGTTGTGTATCATCGCGAGAGAAAAATGCTTATAGATTTTATGGCAATGGCTTGTCTAAAGTGTACATTATGGGATCACACAAATCCTTCTTCTTGCCTAGTTTATTTGGTTTATTTAATCTTGGTGTGCTTTCTATGCCATTAAGGAAACACAATTTTCTTTTCTTTTTCATGGATTCACTTATGTCAATGTTGCGTGTAGTTGTATCGCATCCAAATGGTGATGTTTTATACGGAAACATGACTGTGGAAGTTCCGTATCTCTCTCTCTCTCTCTCTCTCTCTCTCTCTCTCTCTCTCTCTCTCTCTCTCTCTCTCTCCCTCTCTCCCTCTCTCTCCCCTCTCCCCCCTCCCATTAATTTCGCTACTAGCTTGGCAACCAACGCTTAAGAAAAAAACCAGAGTGCGTCGCTACATATTTGTGGGTTCTTGACCTCGAGAAAATGTCTTTTAAACAATTACACATAATTCATAACTTTGCAAGACAAGTGTACTTCCAAAGGTAAAATTTTCTGAATAAAACCTATTAACATCGCTATAATTACGTAGTTGAAAATTTATTGTTTCATCGTTGTAGCTTGGCACACACACACACACACACACACACACACACACACACACACACACACACACACACACACACACACACACACACACACACACACACACAACAGTCCCCTGCAAGAAAGAAAACAGCACAAAGCCATTAGTTAAATTTAGCCAAGATAAATGAGCAGGTGGAGCAGCATTGTTATTGTTGGTGTTGCCATCTCAACAAGCGAGGAGAGAGAAAGTGACGTACGTGCACCCTTTAACCTGTCACAGCGGAGACTGATTTTAGACTTTATACCATTGGTTGGATAGTGTTTATTCTTTTATGTTTATTCTTTTAAGTGTAGTCAATGTATGAACTACTTAAAACGTACCTTCCTTACACTACCTCACAGATGTTGAAATATATATGTTCTTATTGGAATCAGACTATTAGGTAATTGTTTGATTAGTGATTAAGTGATTAAGAGAGTAGGTGATTAAGTGATTGGGTGATTAAGTAATTGTGTGATTGGTTGGGTAATTAAGTGATTCAGTGATTAACAATAAGGTTAAGTCATCTCAAATATAACAACATTATTTTCCTTTAAAATTTATTATTGCCATTAATTGTTGTGACGAAGGCTAGTGTTTATTCGTGTAGTATTTATAATTACAAATACATATACGAGCCCATCCCTGAACACACCTTGGAGACAGCCTGTGTTTAGAAGCCGTAGGTCACAGGTTGACAGCAGCTGTGGTGGTGTTGGCGGCACGTCAGTGAGTGCATTCAATAGACAGCATGCGGGATGGTGAGGTTGGTGACATAAACAAATGACACCAAGCTTGACAGTACACACACACACACACACACACACACACACACACACACACACACACACACACACACACACACACACACACACACACACACACACACAACCCGCACCGCCACTATCATTCATCTTAAAGTATAATTATAATAACTGTGAAAGAGATAGAAAGATACAGATATTATTACACTATTATTGCTATTATTAATACTATTATTATTATTATTACTATTATTATTATTATTACTATTATTATTATTATTATTATTATTATTATTATTATTAAATTTTAAAGTATAATTATAATAACGGGGAAAGAGATAGAAAGATACAGATAGATAGATAGATAGATTTTATATATATATATATATATATATATATATATATATATAATATATATATATATATATATATATATATATATATATATATATATATATATATATATTATCATAGTTAGAATATGCCAATGTAAAGATTAAATATTTTTTGAGAGTTAGGTTCTATAAATTATAATAAGAATAGATACAGATAGATAGACAGATAGATTGAAAGAGAAAAATGTTATATATTATCATAGTTATAATATACCACTGCTTATGACGCCAATGTAAAGATGAAATATTTTTAGAGAGTTAGATTATATAAATGATAATAAAAGTAATATATAATTTCTTGCCACTAGTCCCGGGATCTATACTATAAACTCAAGGACATCATTAATGTTGAGGTTATTTATTTATCAGATAGAAAATTACTTGATTATAGGGAGAAAAATTATGAATTATATAGATTACTAACGATTGCATTGGAAGGAAGGGTAGCGTGTGTAAAGGATGTTATTACCCAAGCTCATTAAGAGAACATAGTAATGAGGATTATTACTCAAAACACACTTTATTTATTTATTTATTTATTTTTTGTACAAGAGACAACAAAAATACATTAAAAAATCCCGTTTATCGCCAGACTACTTCATTACATTCGTTTACATGAGGTAAGAATATTTATTTAATATTTTTTTTAGTGTATTTAATAAAACACGAGGAACATCAATTCAAGAAATTCATTAAAAAAATATTACTACATTATCAACTACAAAATATTCATACATACATGCATACATACGTACATACATGCATACATACATACATGCATGCATACATACATACATACATACTTACATACATACATACATAGTTACATACATACATACATATAGACAGACAGACAGGCATACATCCATACATACATACATACGTCCATACATACATACAGACATACAGACATACATACATACATACATTCATTCACCCATCCATATATACATACATACATACATACATACATACACTTCTTGCTTCCATATCACCTTCAGACAGACAAGGAAATTTATTTATTTTAATATACGTGGCCACAGGAATGTTTATAATAATAATAATAATAATAATAATAATAATAATAATATACTTTATTTAGTCTTTGTGTAATACAGAATAGATACTTGCTTTGGATTGGGCTCTTACTTCTTTCTTTCTTAAGGAACATACTTATACAACTACAGGATATGCATGTACAACTACACTACAACACATTTATTTAGACATTTCTACACATTTTTAAGACTGTGTGCATCTACATTGTGATTTGTTTGGGTCTACATAATGTATTTAAGTAAGATTAATAACTTAGTTTGTCGTAGTGTCACCTTAAAGTAAGCAGTAGAAGTGTGTATATATACGCTGTAGTATTTTAAAGAAGCAATAGCATAGCAGTGTGTACGTTGTAGTATTATTAAAGTGACAGAGTATTAAAGAGAATGTAGGATTAAACTATTTGTTGGTAGCGATCAAGTACTATAATGAAAAGAATTTAATTTAGTCATCTTTTGATTGGAATTGATTGGGTATCCCTCATAACCTCCTCCTCCTCCTCCTCCTCCTCCTCCTCCTCCTCCTCCTCCCCCTCCCCCTCCCCCTCCCCCTCCCCCTCCTCCCCACCTCCTCCTCCTCCTCCTGACCTAAACTTTTCATCACAGAGAAAAGACATGATTCTAGCAATGATGAGTTTCATTTTATTATTATTATTCAAACTGTTGTTGTAATTCTAGCTACGTTTTTTTTTTATCTTTATATTTTCTGTAACCGAGTGTGATGTAGTTATGGAATGTGTGTGTGTGTGTGTGTGTGTGTGTGTGTGTGTGTTTGTGTGTGTGTATTTTTGTGCACTACGCGAAACACACATGGCAACGAGTCTATTTTCACCTTCAAGAACATAGAATTTCCTTTGTTTTTCCGTAGTGTGGAATATCTACGGTTGAGTTCGCGATAGAGGGAGGATGTGTACGTATATGTGTTGGTGTGAGGGAGGGGGGTACGTGTATGTTTTAAGAGACGAGGCAAACAGAACATGTACGTACGGTCGTGTTTATGTAAGTACAGTACGTGCGGGCTTCACGGTAAAGTCTACGGATTTCGCGCGCAACATTTAACTTACTACTGTTCCTTTTTTTTTATTTTATTTTTTATTTATTTATTTATTTTTTTTTTATGCATGACAAAAAGTAATGATATTCATTTAACATTTTTATAGTATAAGAAATTTAATAATATTTATCATCCCAAAAAAATACTTATATGGTTAAGGCAACAACTGAAGTATAATATTGCTGGGTAGATAATGTTCATGCCTGACTAGCTAATGTTTATTTATGTCTCCTTATCTATCTATCTATCTATTTATTTATTTATTTATGTCTCTTTATCTATCTATTTATCTATCTATCTATTTATTTATTTTTGTCTCTTTATCTGTCTATATATATATTCATTTATTTATACATATATACCTTTTCGAAAAAAACACTACCCTATCGAGGTGAAAAGG
>JAPQNM010000005.1:10790148-10800148 GCA_029783475.1 Metacarcinus magister | reverse complement strand
CTCACTTCTCGTATTACTAATGACACAGTATTAGCGTTTAGTCAAAAAAATAGTAGATTGATACGTTTAGTTTAAAAGGGAATGACTTTATTGTTTGATTACGTTTGATATCTATATATAATACCATAATTTAACAGCGCATGACCATAATATTATCTGTATTAATTTTAGTTGTTATAAAAAGTTTGGTGATCTATATTACACTACCACTGGATAGATACATGGGTTAATTTAACAGCGAATGACCATGATATTATTTGTATTAATATTAGTTGTCGTAAAAAGTAGGTAATCTATATTACACTACCACTGGATAGGTACATGGCTTGGGCAATCCAGGAGTTTCCAACCGTGACGTCAAGATTCCTTCGAGAGAGCGGGATAGAAGACCCAATGAGCCAAACAAACCTTTATGCCGGAGCCTGTAGTGATCCTAAGAGTCTGGAAGGTGAGTTACATTACATCTACACTATCTATTTTATCTCCTATCTTTCCTCAATACTGTTCTGTCAGATTGTTATGCTATACTTAACGGGTAAGAGGCAAGAGGCAAGTCCATCTTAGCCTCCATAAAGCCTACTGGCGCCAACGATTTCTGATGTAGAAAAAATAAATAAAATGCTTATGGAAGATCACATTCCAGGAGTTCCACAGTTTGAAGGTAGAAATGTATATATAAGTGATAAATGTTTTTCCAGGAATTCATAGGTGGTTTTTTTTTATTATTTTTTTTAGTAGTAAAGTTCCCATTAAGATTCCTTGTTTAATATCTTAGTTATAAAGTGTAAGTGTAAGGGATTAGATTAGTTTAGTAAAGCCTTAGTTAAAATGGGTAATTCATGTTGGGTTGGCGGGGATTTTTTTGTTTTTTCTTTTTTTTTCTTAGCCAGTATCCTTTTCATGTAAAAAAAAAAAAGATAAAAAAAATTCGTGGGTAGGTTATGGGCAGCAGGAGATGACAATATATTTTGCAGCAGCGCAGGTGTTGGCTGATGGACAGATTGGGCAAACCCACTTCAGCCCGAGTAGGTGAGGCATGCGCGTGTATGTGTGTGTGTCTGTCTGTCTGTCTGTCTGTCTGTCTGTGTGTGTGATAATAATAATAATAATAATAATAATAATAATAATAATAGACGGTGTATCTATAAAGCAGTCATGACCTGAAAATATACATAAATGAGGAGTCTATATTCTAGGTTATAATTAATTCAGTTTACATGGAGTTCAAGGTGCGTACATGTGTGTGTGCGTGTGTGTGTGTGTGTATGTGTGATAAATAATTTTGGTATGGGGTGATATCTGTTTATATTGATAGCAGTGTCAATGTCATTATTAAAAAGTTATGCAGCAATGTTGGAAAGAAAAAAACTTTCCATAAGATTCATACTTACTTCAAGTTTACGTATTTTAAGAAGCATTGAAAAAATAACTGCATGTTTAATATAGTAACTTTTAGTAAATGTCTCTGTTGTATAGTTAATTAAGTCTTGAGTGATTGATGCTTAAAATTACAGGGTTTTATTTATCTGAAATAGAAGAAAATGTAAATTCAAAGTAAGCTTGAATGTATATTTTTTAAATTGTTGCTGTTCCACAGACTCATGGCCTGCTTTTTTTTTTTATTTATTTATTTATTTATTTATTTATTTATATTTATTTATTTATTTATTTATTTATTATTATTTTTTTTTTTTTGTGTGTGTGTGCGTGTTATACTAGAGCCTTTAATGAGCACAACATCTGGACAACTTGAATTGAATTGCTTGAAGGATTTGTATATAATCACTTACCTAGTACTGTAATAGTATTGTTATGCTGGACTAATGTGTGATTTTTAAAAAACTGAAATAGCTGTAAGATATATTAGCACAAATAGCACATACTACACCACATATTGCTTTAATTTCACCCACTGATAACAATAATGTACTATACACACACATCCAGTAGCCACTCACTATTACAAGCTGATACACAGAGCACAGCTTTATGCAACAGTGAAAAATCTTACTAAGTTATGAGTAATGGAAGGGAAGAGAAAATTGTTCCATACAGTACTTCCTCCACTTTTGCAATATTCCAATTTTGTGATACGCCAATTTTGCGACCGAGACCAATTTCCATCTCCTTAAGCCCAGGTACAGTTATTTAAATTAATTTTCTTATGGATAAGAATAATGTTTATGTTTTTCTGTATTTTTCTTTATTGTAGGATGTATAATTACATGTATTTGTGTACAAACAAGGCCAAAAATATGACTAAAATCACCATATGGTTAATGATTCCAATTTTGCGAATTTGAATTTTGCTGACTGCAATGCCGACCAATTTCACATAAAATTGGAGGGAGCAGTGTATCCTTTACAAGTCACCTTACTAAGAAAAGTAATTTAATCTCATCAAGCACATCCACTTCCCTTCTATTACCATAACTACACAATCATTTACATAACACAACCTTTGCTGGAGCTGCTGCTGTTACTACTGTGGACTGTCACAATTTTTTTTTTTCCAATATTTTTTTTTTTTTTTTTTTTTTTTTACGTTAAACAAAATAATAAATATTGGAAAAAAATAGATGGAGTTAATTTGTCGTCTTTTAAGACATACCACATACTTAGGTGAGTGAGACAAGTGTGAGTGAAAGGTGTGTTACCGCTCCCACACACACACAGGTAGCGAGGGAAGGAAGGATGTGTGTTCTAGGACCTGTATGTGTAGGAGGTGCCGCCCGTGTACTGACCTCCGTGAGAACAGCTAATCCTTCATCAGTTGTGTTGTAGTCCATAGACTCTTGACTCTCACTTGGAGGTGGACGCTAGCTGAGGTTTACTATGTGGTGCACTTTATCACTGGTGTGTGTCACTCCTCAAGACTGGACAGGGTGAGCAGAGGATACACCAGGGTTTGGAGGGCTGGGTTCAGGACAAGAATGTAAAAATCTAACCCGCGCTACTAATGGGCGGAGGCCGACCATCTAAGGCCTTCATTAAGCCTACTAGTGCCACGGATTAAGGACAAATAAAAATAATAATAATAATAAATAAATAAAAAAATAATGTTTACTTAATGCAGTTGAAAGTGATGCTCATTTCCTGTTGACTTTGTTGTATGTGAAACTATTGGTAATGTCAGTAGATCATTTGCACTAATCATTTATGTTATCCTTTAACTTCACTACTTAATTAATGTGTATGAATTAAAATGATTACAAATTCATCTCTAGGAAGGATAAAGCTATATCACTTAGTTGTACATAAGGCTATCTAGCAAACTAGTCATTAGTGATTCCACCTTTAGCTTATAAGATAGAAGGCTGTACTGACTATACTTATATTCTGGGCATCGTTTCCATTATAGAAGTTTCCATGAAGTTTCTGTGTTGGTCCTGAAAGTTAAATTGTTACCCCTATGAAAGCCTTATCCAAACCCTAAGTGTGTCACGGTAATCCTATAATCACCACTTACCTTCACCACCACCACCACCACCACCACCACCACCACCACCAGCAGCCAGGACTGTTGTCACTCATTACTCATGCACTGTTCATGGTCCTACTGACTCATGGTCCATGTCTTATGTCTGCACCTTAGATTTACCCATTGAGTTCATAGGAGTAACACACTATTATAGCTCTTATTGAAACCATTTTACACTTTTTAAAACTTATCAATATAATATAATATAATAATAATAATAATTAATAATATAATATTGGCGACAAGTGGGATTTTTTTTTTAACGTATTTTTGTTGTCCCTTAGCTAATACCCTTTTAATTAATGTAAAAAAAAAGAAAAAATAATAAATAAATATGTCTATATTTACAATAGATGTCATAATATTTAATGTTTCAAAAAATCAACAATGCATTATAACTCAAAGTGTTTTTATTGTGTGAGTGTAAATAAGATCACTAATTACTAAACTCCTAATTACCACCTGAACACCTAATTACCACTTGAACATCTAATTATCACCTGAACACCTAATTACCACCTATGATCCGCCCACAGACCATCCCATCCATCCGCCCCGCAAGGAGGTCAGCCCTTGGAAGATTGACTTTCCTGAGAACTTAGGCTACAAGGCATCCATGACAGATGGAGTATTTCAGGTAAAGTCTAACCCACATCTCATGCTGTTATATTAGGGATAAACAGTAAATAAAAAAAAAGTATCTATGCTTCTTGATATATTGATCACATTTTCCTAATATGCTATTTATTCAACGTAACTTTAATAACGACATAATTGCACTTCTTTTTTTTACTTAATCAGATATGAAAAGCATAAAACATTATTGAGTTTGTCTTTTATTTTTTCCCTTCCATTTACATTGAAAATCTCTCTTATATGATTATGCTTGTTATTTAAAATTTCTGATTGACACCATAAACACACACACACACACCCACACACACACACACACACACACACACATATATACAGTGCTCTGAACTATTCGTTTTATATTTGCATGCCATAGTATTACTCTCAGTCATGTATTTACCTAGTTGTAGTATACAGGGCCTGAGCTACAATCGTGTGGTCCTGTCTCCATATTTATAGTTGTCTAGTTTTTCCTTCAGTTAATGTACATTCTTTACCATTATCATCTCTTCCTTTAGTCAATACACTTTCCATCACATCTATAACTCATAACAAGTTGTATATCCTAACAGGTGTATGCCAGCGAGGAGGAACAGCAACAGGAGAAACCACTACCATACCACTACCCGAACTTCACTCGCTACGTTCAGGATGTCAACTTGATGTGTGCTCTTATTGCGAATGGTCCTGTCAAGTCTTTCTCCTACCGCCGCCTCCAATACCTCAGCTCCAAGTTCCAGCTCCATGTCCTCTTGAATGAGATGCGGGAACTGACGGCACAGAAAGCAGTACCACACAGGGATTTCTACAACATTAGGAAGGTAAAGGAAGGGTAGAGCAAGGATTAAGTTAAATACATAGAAGGGAAAAAGTGGGATGAGGGATTAGTACTTCAGAGTGATATTGAAGGAGTGTAAGTGGAGATGGACCACCTATGTTTATGATGATGATGATGATGATGACGTCCAGTGAAAGTTATAAAGCGCTAAGTAATATTGCTAAATGCAGTGTTGTATAAGTCGTGCAATATCCTGATAATACGCTATGTTTTTCCAGGTTGACACTCACATCCATGCTGCTTCCTGCATGAACCAGAAACACTTATTACGCTTCATTAAAAAGGCGATGAAGAAGCATCCCAACGAGATAGTGTGTAACAGTAAAGACCAGAAGATGACGCTACAGGACGTGTTTGCCTCTATGAAACTCACCGCTTATGACCTCTCAGTGGACATGTTGGATGTACATGCTGACCGCAACACTTTCCACAGGTTAGGTTACTCTTACTACTACTACTACTACTACTACTACTACTACTACTACTACTACTACTACTACTACTACTACTACTACTACTACTACCACCACCACCACCACTACCACCACCACCACAACCACCACCACCACCACCACCACTACCACTACTTCTACTATTATTTGAAGGTCAAGCATCTAATTGGCTTTCGTAACAACCAATTAGAACACAGATAACCTCCTACTCCTCCTCCTCCTCCTCCTCCTCCTCCTCCTCCTCCTCCTCCTCCTCCTCCTCCTCCTCCTCCTCCTCCTCCTCCTCCTCCTCCTCCTCCTCCTCCTCCTCCTCCTGCCTGCCTGCCTGCCTGTCTGCCAAGAGTTTTATTATAGCGAGGAATGGTTTATTTTCTTTTTTTCAGGTTTGACAAATTCAACGCCAAATACAACCCAGTAGGAGAGTCACGGCTGCGCGAAGTGTTCCTCAAAACGGACAACTACATGAATGGAAAATACTTTGGTCATATTATTAAGGTAAGAATTGTGTTACAGGTGAAAGCAATGATTGATAATATGGAAGTAAAACTGACTATAGATGATAATAAATGACAAGTTGAAAGTACGTAAATGTAAAAAAAAAATATATATATATATAAGATAATATAGATGACACACAATCTTGTCTTAATCTCACACCAAACCAAAACTTCTCTACCTTAATTATCTATACACTCTTGTCCCTTGCCTAACCTAGCCTAACCTAACATACAAAGAATACATGTCAACAAATTATAATATCCCTATACCAAGAAAATAAAGTGATGATAATGATGAATTTTTTTGTTCATATCGCTACAGGAGGTGATGTTTGACTTGGAAGAGAGCAAGTACCAGAATGCAGAATTAAGACTGTCAGTGTACGGCAAGAGTATTGATGAATGGGACAAGTTAGCACATTGGGCAGTGGAACATAACGTACACTCAGAAAATGTGCGTTGGCTGGTGCAAGTCCCGCGTCTCTAGTAAGTAAGGGAGGGAAAGAATTATTGAAGGTTTGCGAATGAAAGGAAGAGAGAAATGCTTTAAAATAAATGGAAAAACGAGAGAGAAACAGAGTGCAAGGAGAAAAGAAAGGCTCTATAGTAAGTTTCTAATGAGGAAAGAATTATTAAAGGTTTGTGAATGAAAGGAAGAGACAGATGCTTTAAAATAGATGGAGAAGTGAGGGAAACGGAGCGAGCATCAGAGTGTAAGAAGAAAATAAAAATAGACGAGCACTAAGAGGAGTAATTTCCAGTGTCAAGGATGCTGAGAGGAACTTTATAATTAAGTATAAACCAGAGTAAAATATAACCTATAAGTCTCTCCTAATCCAGTATATTAACACCACCTTCCTCTTTTACAGTGATATCTATAAAAACAACAACATTCTTGAGAACTTCAGTATGTTTCTGGACAACCTTTTCCGTCCCCTGTTTGAGGCTTCCATCGACCCCAGCAGCCATCCAGAGCTTCACGCCTTCCTTCAGTAAGAGTCGACTATACCAATTATGTACCACAGTCATCATCATCATCATTATCATCATCATTAAAGGAAATCATAAAGAAAATTACAATCGGCTTATTACATTTTCAGTAGCAAGAATGGTGGAGATTTGTTTAGTACATCAATTTAATTAACCATATATTACATTTATATGGATTTCTCAGTAATTATTATCTGATTTTTGTCCTTTTATTTTAATGTGTAGTGTTAATTGTTTGATATTAATGTTATTACGAGGTGGAGCTAAAATTTGATTGATTTTCTCTTTTCTTGGCATTCTTTTGTAAATCATAAATGTCAACAAAATGATTCAATGTGTAGGATATTATTACCAAGGTAGGCCTATAATAATTAAACCTAATTGTTCCCTGGCTTTAAGATGCATGAATGGAGTGTGTGTGTGTGTGTGTGTAACCAAGCTTATGAGTAATTATTTTCATATTACAGTATAAACTTCACATATATTTTTCCCTTGATCCAAATCTATCAAAATCTCACACTATTTTTCATCTCTATATATATTCATTGATTACATTGACTTTTTTTTCCCTATCTGTGCTTGCTCTGGATTGGAACTGTTGCAGGAATACAATGTGGTATGTGTTGAGCCAAACATCATCTCATATATCTTGTCCTTAATCTGTGTGACTCTCTCCCCTACAGATACATGATTGGGTTTGACAGTGTAGATGATGAGAGTAAACCTGAGACCTCCGTGTTAGATAAGGACACACTTCCACCACAACTTTGGGCAGATACTGAGAACCCTCCCTACGCTTACTACCTCTACTATATGTGAGTGAATTTTTACTATTATATAATGTAGAGGAAGATTTTTCTCTGGTATGTTTTATTGATTATTTTTTGTATGGCTGTAGAAGGTGATGTGACCCTCCATATGCTTACTACTTCTACTATATCTCATCAACATCAGATCATTTTCAGAACCAACAACATTCTCAATATTTTTCTCATTCCTAAACTGAGTCACTGTTCTCTAGGTACGCCAACATCTGTACCCTAAACCAGCTGCGTGCCGAGAGGGGAATGAATACCTTTGTGCTGCGACCTCATTGTGGTGAAGCCGGCTCCATCCAACACTTGGTGACAGGCTTCCTCTTAGCTGAAAACATCTCCCACGGCCTCCTCCTACGCAAGGCTCCAGTCCTACAGTTCCTATATTACTTAGCTCAGGTACAGTACTGCTTTATAGCATTTATTTACTGCTATTTATACTCTCATTGTAAATACGACATTCTATGAGTGTATTCTCACCATTCCTCTGCCTTACTTCAGTTCCTATATTACTTGGCTTAGGTAATACCATAGCGTTTATTTAATGCCATTTATACTCATTATAAATACAGTTCCTATATTACTTGGCTTAGGTACTGAGTGTGTGTGTGTGTGTGTGTGTGTGTGTGTGTGTGTGTGTGTGTGTGTGTGCGTGTGTGTGTGTGTGTGTGTGGGTGTGTGTGTGTGTGTGTGAATGAAAGTTAGAGATAATGTGAGAGAATTAGAGAATGTGAGAGAGAAAGTGAAATTATTATTATATTTCTCCTCCTTCCCCAGATTGGAATAGCCATGTCTCCTCTCTCTAACAACTCTCTCTTCTTGAACTACCATCGTAATCCCCTCCCGGAGTACTTAGCAAGGGGACTCCTCATCTCCCTCTCCTCCGACGACCCCCTACAGTTCCACTTCACTAAGGAACCACTCATGGAGGAATACTCTATTGCCACTCAAGTGTGGAAACTTTCACCCACCGACATGTGTGAACTGGCCAGGAACTCTGTTATTATGAGTGGCTTTGACCATGAAGTAAGTACAAAGTTTTTTTTTCTATTATTTTATTCTATATATTTTATTTATTTATTTATTTATTTATTTTTTATGAAGACATAGAGGTAAATAAATTAGACGTAAGTTAAATGAGTAAGTACAAAGTATTTTAGTTTTTTTTTATTTATTTATATTTTATTTTACAAAGACATAGAGGTAAATACACTAGACATAAGTTAAATTTTAGTTATACGTAGAGACAGACAGACATACATACATACATACATACATACATACATACATACATACATACATACATACGAGTAAATAATTGATAGATACATGTTGGTTAAATTAGTTATACATACATACATACAGGTCAATAAATAATTAATAGATATGTTAGTTAAGTTATTGATGCATTCAGTGTTGTAACCTTATCAATTTTATATATTTTATTTTTCACTTCACTTCACTTCACTTCACTTCACTTCACTTCACTTCACTTCACTTCACTTCACTTCACTTCACTTTCCCCAGATGAAGCAGTTCTGGATTGGCCCCAACTACACACGGGAAGGAGTTGCCGGAAACGATATTAAACGCACTAATGTACCCAATATTAGAGTCGCTTTCAGGTAAGTAATTAATGAGCCGTAAAAACACCATTATTGTTTTTATTTATCTTGTCATCAATCTTCCGTCTATTTTAGTTATGCCTTACCATTCACATTGTCATCCTCCTCCTCCTCCTCCTCCTCCTCCTCCTCCTCCTCCTCCTCCTCCTCCTCCTCCTCCTCCTCCTCCTATGCCTATTTCACTCTCTTCTCATGTACTCTTAACTTTCTATCCTTCATTTCTATAGGGAATAAATAACAGATAGAATAAAATGTTAGAATAATTGAAGGAAAGAGGAAGAAGAGATTGATAGAACTAGAGCATGCAAGAAAGTAATATAAGGAAAAGAATAAATGGAAACTTTAGATAGATAAATAGATAGAAATTAATGCATATATAAAAACCAGAAATCATAATCTATTCCCTCCAAACATAAGACTATACTCGATGAAAGAGAAAAGGAGATTGAGAGAACTAGAATAAATGGAAACTTTAGATAGATAAAATAGATAATAAATAAAATAAATTAATGCCTATATAAAACCAAAAACCATAATCTATTCCCTTCAGACATGAGACGTTACTTGACGAACTTGCAAACATCTTTCGTCATCCCGGAGACAAGGAGGAGAATTGAGTTTTTTCCTAATGTTACTCCTCCACCCACCCACCCGCCCGCCCGCCCGCCC
>JAPQNM010000005.1:10780148-10787648 GCA_029783475.1 Metacarcinus magister | reverse complement strand
AGGGTGCGTATAACAGGTATGGTATTGTGGTGTAATGCAGCACTAAAATAGGGTGTGTCTGCAGCAGGTGTGGTGTGATGCAGTGGTCAGGTTCTTGCAGCAGGTGTGGAAAGTGTGGTGTTGTGATGCCATGAAACACCATCACCAAGTATTCTGTGGTGCCATTGGCCTCCTCCTCCTCCAAGCTTCTGCATCATAATGTGCAGTGAGTCTCTGAGCTTTATTGTTGGATTTTGATAGTTGTTGAGACGGTATACAGTTTATTGTAATAGTAATTTTAGTCTTTTACTGAAATAAATAAATATGATTATCTACATTGGTATTTCAATTATATAATTTGTTCTGTCTTGCAGGGGGTTAGGTTTTATTATTATGTTTTTATTGTGTTAGGTACTATATTGGATTCCGGTGCCCATCCCTAGGCCACCGCCGGCAGTTCAGTTCAGAGCTTCAGAGGTGGATGTATAGGCCTAGTAAGACACCTTACACAAGATATACTGTAAGAAACTGTAAGAAGGAGTATGAGGAAGTGATTATACACAAACCAACCCATCACAACTCAAATGTTCAAGGGATATAAACAAATCCATAAACGGAACCTTTGGTAAGTAGGATGGGCTTGAGGTGAGTGTAGAAAAATAAAAGAATATTCATAGATTATTACATGAAAATTTAGAGAGAGAACTAGAGAATATAAGTATGAATGAAAAATCTTATATAGTCACTGGTCATATTTTACATTTTCTAAGATAAAATAAGTAATAATTTTATAACAAACTATTGTAAATTAGGCAATGACTTTCTACACCATCCATTAACTATATAGAAATGGATTATTAACGCCTTTTGCTGCAAATAATCCTTGTATTTCTTAACCATACGTGAATACAATATAGAAAGAATTATGTAAATGTATCCAGACTTTAACATTGGTTACCTATATTGGTTACAAATTCCGATGTGATGATGATGTGAAGATTTAAACCTTACGTAATTCCCTTTCATTGTAGAAACTTATAAAACTAATCTTCCTCTCTCTCCCACAACATACACGTGCATGTCAAAAAATATATCATTAAGAGTCCATAATATTTGTTCCCGCACTTTCTGTTAATTAAGTTTGCAGACCAACAACAACCTATTACATTATTAATATCATGGAGTTATTCCCTGTGAAATAACTATTCTATCAGCTGTATATACACGTAGTGAAAAGTTTATTAATCAAGTATTATAACAAACTTTTCCTTGTATTATATCACCGAATGACAAGTGGATTTTAGACTCATTAAATATTACCAATTCTTAAGTAAATACTATATAATTATCTTGGTTTTATATTGGTGGAATCATTGAAATATATTATTTATTTTTTATTTTTAGGGTGAGCTAGGGTGACACCTCGCCTGGACCACCCTAGCTGTCACCCTACCTGCCTGTCACCCTGTTTACCTGCCCTGTCACCCTGCCCATCCCAGCACCATGTCACCCTTCCACCCTGCCTGCCCATCCCACCACCCTCACCCTACCACCCTTCCCATCCCACCACCATCACCCTGTCACCCTGCCTGCCTGCCCATCCCACTTGCCGCCCGTTCCAATACGCATTTCTCCTGTCATTCTCAACCTTCTCTCACACCCGGACACAACACCACAATATGAAATAAATACTACATGAATATTGCCTAAAGTTCCTTGATGTTGTATTTTAGTTTAATATGTGTAATTAAGGTGTGGTAAGGGTGTGTATGTTCATTTAGAAGGTGTGTTAGGGTGGTGGTAGGGATGGTTTTGTTATTGTGGTGTTGGTCGTGACGGCGGCGACGGGACACCTTGCGACCTCACACTTTTTAATATTACCACCCTACTACATGATTTTAAGGGTGATTCACGGAGAAAAGTGTGCGTTATGAACACCAAAGGTTACACTTGTCGAGAGGTGAGTGTTAATTAACCACTAATAACTGAGGAATGGTTAAAATATGCAGTGAAGTTATGAGTCGTCGCCAGCTGTTAGGACGGATCACCAATGTCAGTTGGCAACTCTGATCCCTTACATGGCCTTGTAATTTACCTTAATACTCCCTCGTTCATGTACGTGTTGTGCCGGCGTATTTATCACCATCAATAGGTATACATTCCACTCTAGTGTATATGTTAGAGAAGTGAACGGGCCCTGCCAAGGCTATACACGGCCTGGCAGGGGATGTAGGTGAATGTGGAGGAACAGGGAGCAGGGGAAGGAAGGAAGGGAGGAAGGGGAAGGCTCAACAAACTCGAGTCTTATTACCTTCTTCATTGCTTCTTATCTCATATCCATTGTATAAATAGCCTACGTGTGTACGGTCTTAACATGCATACTTGTATATAACATATGGGCACACCTTTCTACCTCCTTCAGTGAGGAAATTCAGTAAAGATTCGTAAGATGACCCATTCGATATCTCTTTACCTTTATAATGTACTGCAACTTCAACCTCAGATACTTGTTCAGATCACACCAAACAGTTATGCAGTTGTTATCCAAAATATAGAGTGGGTCATCTTACGAATCTTTGCCGGAAATTCCTGTGTGGAAATTCCTTGATTATGGAGTAGATGGAAAGATGGGGCCTTGGAAGGGAGTTAAATTATGGGTTTGATTAAGGAATGAAGGATATTATAACTATTTAGACTAGTTAATGCCTGTGTGGAAATTCCTTGCGAGATTATGGAGTAAATGGAAAAATGAGGCCTAGGAAAGGAGCTAAATTATGGGTTTGAGTAAGGAATGAAGGATATTATAATTATTTAGACTGTGGTTAATGGCGGATTTGTAGATTTGTAGATGGAAAAATGGGGCCTTGCAAAGGAACTAAATTATGGGTTTAACTAAGGAATGAAAGATATTATAATTATTTAGACTGGTAAATGACGGATTTGTAGATTGTTAAATGGTGGTGTTGAAAAGACTTAAATGTTTTGGAAAGGTATCCTAACTTGTGCTGAAAAAAGGAAAGGAATACTAATAGGATTCAGTTGTACTGTTAATTTAGTGTTCTGAGTACAATGACTAGCGTTGTAAGTGTAAGGGAAAGGAAGAGAGAGAGAGAGAGAGAGAGAGAGAGAGAGAGAGAGAGAGAGAGAGAGAGAGAGAGAGAGAGAGAGAGAGAGAGAGAGAGAGGTCAAGGAAACACTTAAATGACCTTGAAGTTTTTTATATATCTTTCACACTAATATAATGTGTTAATGATATAATTGTCAGCCTTATCCTACAACTATTTCCTCATAATCCTGTATATATAATAGTGTGCCTTAGGGTGTATTTGAAGCATGATTGGATTGATGAAAAAGCTAGATAAAGTTTAGGAACAAGGAAGTGCATGGTTAAGGAAGATAGTATGGAGATAAGGTTAGCCTACTCATTTTTTACCTTGTTTTTTTGCTTTAACAAGTTTCCAGAAGTTGATATATATTGCACTATATATATCATGCATAATGATAATTCTGGTTCAGGCTTCTAGTATTTCTGTTTAACTTCCTTATAGTGAAACGAATGGACTATGATAATATCTTGCTATATCAAAGTATATGACTATATGTTTTGTGCTAAACCTAGATAATAAATGTGTTTTGTTATCTTCTTATTTTGTTTGTGCTTTTATGATGGCTATGCATTTGTTGTATTGAGAAAGGAAGTAATGGAATAAGGGAGTAAGGGGTGACAAACATGAATTTATCAGGGTTGAAAGTGATGCCATTACGTGTGCATAAGGTGAGGTAGTATGAAATAAAGGGAATAAGGGGAGTAATATAGTAATGGAATAAGGGGGTAAATGGCTTAATACATCAGGCTTTGAAAGTGAATGATGTAGGAAAGGTTGAGAATTAACCTAACTTAACCTAATCCCTACCCTAGAAAGTACAAATATACATTCATAAAACAGTTTCCTTTATATAATCACTATACTATACTACCATATAATTATAGTGTTTGGTGCACAGGAGCTGCCTTGTGTAGGTCAACTTTAGGCCTTTTGCAGCCTCCTTATTTTCTTATTTTCTTATGTTCTTATATCATTTATTGTAATCAGTGTTGCATCAAACCTTCAAACACTGTATTGCAACTCAGATATCTGCATTATGTAATACTTTTTTATGTGCATTGCAAGTTTTTCTTTATATATAGTGTTATAATTAATCAAGTACCTTTTTTTATTTATTTATTTATTTATTTTTTAATCTTTTGCATCCTATACCTTTTGGATCGGTAGGCATTGATGTTTAATGTTTGTATTGTGTTATAATTTATCAAGTTATGTATGTATTCGTTTGTTTTGTTATAGGTAATGTGAGTGTCGTGGAGGTGAGGTGAAGTGAGGGAGTTGTCACGATGAATTTGTGATATTTTTTATATATGTGCATTACTAGTTTTTCTTTAGCTATCAGTAGTGTTATAATTTATCAAGTTATGTACCTACCAACTTATTTATTCTGTTATAGGTAATGTGAGTGTCGTGGAGGTGAGGGAGGAGGCAGTTGTCACGATGAATGGTGTGGCAGGAGGAGGTGGCCATCACGACACCCCCCCACACCGCACCACCACCACCACCACCACCACTACCACAGCAGACCAATCAGTGAGACCACACCACAGGGTCAAGATGAATGGTGATGCGTCCCACACACCCAGGGAAAAGAAGCCCAAGGTAGGTACAGAGAGTGAAAAAATTACTATTATTATTATTATTATGAAGGTTCGGAAAAATTTGACATTCCTATTATTATTTTGCATTACATATACACTGTGCAGGTTGAATTTATCTGTACATGATACCCGGGCCAAACATATCTTTGCCTAAATACCCTAACAATTGAAGTATGCATATGAATAAGGATATTCTCTAGATGGTAATTTAAGATTATTACAACACATGAAAAAAAGGGGATTTGATTGAAAACGTTGAAAAAATTGAAGCAGTTTCATTTCTTGTTTTTGTACTGTTTTCATTTGTTCTTTATCTATCTGTCTATCTATCTGACACCTTTTCCTAATAATTTCTCCTATAACAAAAGTTTCCATATATTCTTATCCTTGCATTTCCTTCCTTTGCTTGTTCTAATACTATCATTAACCTTTCTCTCACTTCTTCCTTCTATTTTCCTTTCTCTCACTCTTTCCTCCCATTTACTCCCATTTACTTTTTCATTCTCCGTTAATACACACTAATCCTTTCATTCTACTTCCTCGCACTCTTTCCTTCCATTTAGTTGGTCATACTTTTCCACGTGTTACTTCCATCATACTTATGTACACTCACATTATTTTTGCCTTATATATGACCCTCCTGTGTGTAAGTGTGTGTGTGTGTGTGTGTTATGTATCAATGCTGGTACCCTACGCATTATAAAAAAAATAATTAGTATATAGATAAAAATTGAACGAAATGACAAAAACTTATGTAATATCTGGTATTATATGCAATGATTTCCACGCGTTGACTACTGTTCATTCCTCTTACTTTGAGGTGAAACTGGGTTAGTGAAATATTTTTTATTTATAAGTGTTTTTAATGTTTTGTAATTATTTGAGTCATCAAGAATTCATACATATCAATAAATGTGTAAAATACAAATCACAACCAGGTAATAGATATATTTACACACCGTACAACTATCAGAGAATCTACAAGCATATAGAAAACATTATTGAAGTCTGTTATTTGGATGTTAGTGTACAGTGATATTCCATGATGTTAAATTTCTTATATCAGATCATTCATCAGATTGTTTTGTTAATTTGAACAGACAATGTGTCTGTGTTTTGCAATAGCAGTAAAGAATAACTCAACACAGGTTCAGTACATTGCAAGTAACACCCAGCAAGGAGTGAGTTCGAATTCTGTTCAGGTTGCTAAGTATTTTTCACTGCCAGGGAGTGTTTACTGTCCTCCTTCAGCAAGGGGACGGATGTATTGACCTAGTTGTAATATACAGGGCCTGAGCCACACTCGTGTGGTCCTGTCTCCGTATCTATAGTTGTTTAGTTTTTCTTCAGTTGATGTACATTCTTTGCCATTATCACCTCTTCCTTCAGTCCATTCCAAGTACCTATATCTATACTTCTTTGGGGAAAACTGTACTTTTTTGTATCGTTCAAGCAAATTCCCTTGTGCAATTTTTTCTTGTGTTCTCAAAAATATCTAGCCTCTCCTTTTCTTCTCAATATTAGGTCTTTTCTATCTGTATGTGATCACATCTGTGCAAACTTAAGTATATCACAAGGAGGAGTATATTGATGCGTATGATATAATAGCAAGATTTTCATAAGTTGTACATACTTGCAGCACAGAACAGCCTCCTAGCAGAACTATACGGTCTATAGCTATCTAGTTCAGGGAGATTATTGGATTACCTTTCATTACCCATATAGAGAAAGGGCTGAATGTTGGAATGAATGAGAAATTACTGGTGGGTGAATGATGAAAAATGGAGGTGGCAAGCGTGGAAAATAAGGAGAGTTAGAGATGTGGAAGAAAGGAAGTAAGGAAGGTGGATGGATTCTTAGAGTGTACGATGAAGGAAGAATTGTAATCATGGTTGTAAGAAACACACACACACACACACACACGCACACACACACACACACACACACACACACACACACACACACACACACACACACACACACACACACACACACTCTGAGCTCTTTCCATAGGGGGACGGCCGGCTGTCTCGAGAGAGACCAGCAGCAGACTGTACAGTGAATACAGTGAAGTGAACAGTGAACACACACACACACACACACACAGGAGATTGATGGCCTAGCTAATGTGATTGTATGATTTATAAGTAAAGAACATATATATATATATTTTTTTTTTTGTATTGAGAATGTAAGAAAAAAAAAGTATTGCAGAAAATGAGAGAAAAAAAAATATATAAATCAAAACAAGTTAGCTACTATATATTATCGCTTTAGTGACGGTAATTTTTTTTGTTACTTCAGCTAAAGAAATTGAGCGAGAGATTATGTTTTTGTTATGTTTGTTTGTTCGTCGGTTTGTTTAGCAACTTCCTGACAACACGCGTCACCAACAGGACTCGATACCGTAAAAATCCACTCCGTTACATTTTGAAAGGCCGTCAAAAGGGTGAAGGTTTGGAAAAATTGAACGTTTCTGTTATTATTATTATTATTATTATGAAGGTTCGTATAAATTGAACATTCCTATTATTATTATTATTATTATTATTATTATTATTATATGACCCCATTGTATGTATGTGTGTGTATGGGTGTGTGTAATAACTGTATGTATGTGTGTGTAATAACTGTGTGTGTATGTGTGTGTGTAATAACTGTGTATGTGTATGGGTGTGTGTAATAACTGTATATGTATGTGTGTGTAATAACTGTGTATGTATGTGTGTGTATATGAGTGTGTGTAATAACTGTGTATGTATGTGTATGTGTGCTTTGTCTTAGGGGAATAACAGCCTGGTATATAGATAGAT
>JAPQNM010000005.1:10747648-10757648 GCA_029783475.1 Metacarcinus magister | reverse complement strand
CCCTTGCTTAATTAATGGAGACTAACTGTACCGTGTCAATCAAAAATCCTTAATGATTTAAACAGGTGACAGGTGAGAGTCCTACCTGTGTGTGTGTGTGTGTGTGTGACGTAGCTGTGACTGCGGCGGCGTTTGTAACTCAGCTGGCGTTAAAGGAAAGCAGTCAAGCCAATTCTCTCTCTCTCTCTCTCTCTCTCTCTCTCTCTCTCTCTCTCTCTCTCTCTTCTCTCTCTCTCTCTCTCTCTCTCTCTCTCTCTCTCTCTCTCTCTCTCTCTCTCTCTCTCTCTCTCTCTCTCTCTCTCTCTCTCTCTCTCTCTCTCTCTCTCTCTCTCTCTGTAAGTCGTTGACGTCACGGATTTGGCCGCACCAATCGTCTCCCCCGCTGCCTCATGACGTAGGCGCCGACGGTACAGTCGATTACTGGGCTGGGAAGTGACATCACACGGAAAATATCACAAGTGTCGGCGGTGGTGGTGGTCATGGTGATGGTGGTGGTGGTGGTGGTCCATTTAGTGTGATGTAACCGTTTTTATAAAAGAATGATTGGTTCCATGACCTTATTTGGTTAATGTTGGGTTTATATGTTGCTGAATTTTACTTGTGTAGTGCGAAGGTGTTGTGTGTGTGTGTATGTGTATGTGTATGGATCTGATGTGAGAATTATTATTATTAATGCTATTTTTATCAGTATTAATATTATTACATATATATATATATATATATATATATATATATATATATGTATATATATATATATATATATATATATATATATATATATATATATATATATATATATATGTATATATATATATATATATATATATATATATATATATATATATATGTGTATATATATATATATATATATATATATATATATATATGTATATATATATATATATATATATATATATATATATATATATTAACTTAGGATATATATATATATATATATATATATATATATATATATATATATGTATATATATATATATATATATATATATATATATATGTATATATATATATATATATATATATATATATATATGTATATATATATATATATATATATATATATATATGTATATATATATATATATATATATATATATATATATATATATATATATGTATATATATATATATATATATATATATATATATATATATTAACTTAGGATATATATATATATATATATATATATATATATATATATATGTATGTATGTATGTATGTATGTATGTATGTATGTATGTATATATATATATATATATATATATATATATATATATATATATATATATACATACATATATATATATATATATATATATATATATATATATATATATATATATATAATATATATATATATATATATATATATATATATATATATATATATATATACATATATATATACATATACATATACATATATATATATATATATATATATATATATATATATATAATATATATATAAATTCTGTGTGTGTGTGTGTGTGTGTGTGTGTGTGTGTGTGTCTTCATAAAATCTTTCCACCTTGTCATCTTAGGCTGATGTTGGTGCATAAATCTGTATGATTTCCACTTTATATTTGGAGTTTAATTTGTTTATTAAACTTGCAACTCACTCATTTAAACTATAGGAATTTTCAATATTTTCTGTTAGTCTTTTGTTCACTAAGAAGCATACTCCGTGTTATTTCTTGAAGACTGTGACCATTTTTTAGTTTTATGAATTCTTCTCCAGTTCTTCAAACCTCACTTAGGCCTTTGACATCCCATTTGAGGCTTTGGAGTTCTTCAAATAACTGTTGGGAGTGAGTGTTGAAGCATGACTGACACACACTGTAACACCATGTTGCCGGCACTTGTCCAGTAGTTTGTTCGTTCACAGGTTAAGGACATAAAAAAGTAAATAAATAAATAAAACAATTTTGAGTTCAAAATTCTGTTTGAGAACCAAATTCGAAAAAGGATCTGTTTTAACCCAAAGGTTTGAGTGTATTGAGAAGAAAAGGAGAGGCTAAATATTTGAGAGGACACAAGAAAAAATTGCTAAAAGGAATTTGCTTGAACGATACAAAAAAAGTAGTTTCCCTCAAAGAAATATAGATACTTGGAATGGATTGAGGGAAGAGATGATAGATATTAGCAAAAAAAATTTACATCAAATGAATAAAAAACTGTACAAATATAATTGATACATAACCACATAAGTATAGAACAAAGACTGTATACTACAACTAGGTCAATACACTCTGTAGAAGGAGGTAGGAAGTATAACTTATAATGTGCTTCTTTTCAGACCTACACACCCGGAGGCGGTGGTGGCCATGGGTCAGCTGTGTCACCCATCACCACATCCTCGTCATCCGTTGGTGCCCATGGGGGAGGTGGCGGGGGTGGTGGTGGCAGCAGTGGGAGTGGAGGAGGAGGTGGTGGGGTTGGAGGAGGAGGAGGCGCTGGGAGCTACTCAGCTGCCTCCCCATCACCCCACTCAAGCTATGGCGAACAGCTCTCCCGCACCAACCTGTACATCCGAGGCCTTAATGCCGAGACCACTGACAAGGATCTGGTGGAGATGTGCAAAAAGTAAGTCAATGCATCTGTCAGCTGTGTTGTGATGTAAGTTGTTACTTAACCCATCTATCAGCTGCATAACCAGTCAGTCAGTCAGCTGCTTAGTTAGTCAAGTCAATCCTGTATTTATTAATATAGGTGCAGAATTACTAGGTTATGTAGACGATGGAACTGTGGGAAGCTGAGGACCCTCGCACCACCACCACCACTCTTGGCCAGGTGAGGCAGGCTGTGTCGGGTTTGTGGTGGTTTGGTCCACTGAAACCTGATGCTGCACTCAACCCTCTGCAAGTGTGTGGTGTTGAGGGAGAATCCAGGTGGTGGACGGTGTTCTGGAGGCTGAGTGAAGCCAAGGAACGCATCACCTGTCTTCAGGAACAAAGAGTGTTGGCGCACCAGGACCATGAAGACTTCAAGACCAAAGTGTTCTTGTTGAGTGGTTTGGTTCTAAGTGTTGTGTGTTTCATGTCCTGTGTGTTCGGCGCTTGGTGGTGCAAGGGAACCACCAAGACGCAGTGTGTTCCAGTAACTACAATGGAATTAGAATGTGTTACCCCATACAATGGGTGAAGAAAACAGTTCTGAAAAGTACAATGATGAACTCTTCTTTACTCCTACACAAGGGGATGAAAAATTGTTAACATCAGAAGGACAGGAATCAATGCATGTTACTCCTCCATGCACACAAGAAGTAGAGGAAGGTGAAGATGTGTTGACTACTATGGAAGTGAATGAACTCTTCTTTACTCCTACACAAGGGAATGAAGAAGTGTTAACATCAGGAGGACAGGAATCAATGCATGTTACTCCTCCATGCACACAAGAAGTAGAGGAAGGTGAAGGTGTGTTGACTACTATGGAAGTGAATGAAGAATTAGTTAATGAAGAGGTTCAAGAGGACGTAGTGACCACCTTAAAGGAGGAATCTGATCTCATTCTTCCCTCAGAGCTTCCTGGAGAGAAGGATGAGACACTCCTTCCCTCACAGACCAAAGAAACGAAGCTTACAACGTTGGCTGAGGAGGTGAATGAAGCTTCGTCTATCCCTGATGAAGCCAAGGAAGTGGTGAGGGAGATAGAGGTGAAAAAAAAGACACTCGGTTTGAAGAGAGAGAGAAAGAGGAAGGAAAAAGATTAAATGTAAAAAATGAGAAAAAAATAAATAATCAAATAAGAAACACCAACAACAATGATGATGATGATGATGCGTGTAATGAAGCTCCCTCGATGCTGCCTTCACAAACCATCAAGTTAACACAATGTTCACTGCATCACTCAATGGAAGACACATTAATGTCATCACAAAAGGAAAGCAGGGAACTTAACAAAAAGGAAGGAAAGGAAAGTGTTGACAATGATAATAACAAGATGGAAACACAAACAGTAACACCAATACACATATTAACACGATGACAGTTAAAGGGAAACTAAAAAAAAAAATAAATAAATTAATTAATATTATTCCCTGACATCAATCGTTGACATCACCAACAGGAGAAGGTGACGTGTGTGTGTGTGTGTGTGTGTGTGTGTGTCATTAGCACCTGCAAGTGGTAAGTGCCAACGTGGCTACTATAAAGTTAGGATATCTCTCTCTCTCTCTCTCTCTCTCTCTCTCTCTCTCTCTCTCTCTCTCTCTCTCTCTCTCTCTCTCTCTCTCTCTCTCTCTCTCTCTCTCTCATACACACACAAACAGAGAGAGAGAGAGAAATTATTGCAACACACCCTTGCAGTCTGTATTATGTTTACAAAATTCTCATCAAAACATTCATCGTGTCAGTATTCATGGTCATTGGTGTGTTGTGTTGCCTCCTCCTCCTCAGAATATTATCACAGCTGATCTTAGTAATTAATACGACTGTTGATCTTAAAACTTTTTTCCTACTTTTTGTTTACTTTTGATGCTATCTTTGTACTCTTATATTTTTACTTTTTTCTTTGATTTCTTCTTCTTGGTATTCAAATCTCAGTTTTTTTTTCTTGTTTGATGTCTTTTTCCTGGTGTTTAGATGTTTTTTTTTTCTTTTTCTTTTCATTCCTTCTTCCTTGTATTCAGATCTATATATTTTTTTTATTTTCATTTCTTCTTTGTATTCAGATCTATATTTTTTCCTTTGGTTTCTTCTTCCTTGTGTTCAGATCTATATATTTTCCTTCTCCCTTGCATTCAGACTAACACTGTGTTGGGCGGCGTGAGTGCTGGAAGCTCAGTGTTGTGTGGAGCAATTGTTTATAAGCAAGGCAGATGCTGAAGCTGCTGAGTGTGTCATATTACACTGAATCAGCTTCAGTCAGCATAATTCAGCTTTACAGCTTGCACTCATGTAGCTAGTCTCTATTGGTGTGTGTGTGTGTGTGTATGTATGTTAGTTTTACACTCCACCTCGTTGTGAGCAGTCGTTTAAAACCGTTCCGCTATCCATCCACAAGTTTACCCATATTTTCCACTTTAAATTCATCCATTCAATTCATCCAGTGTTTGGTGTCCACACAAACCACGTGTTTAAATCAGGTACAGTGTTCCCTCCAATTTTGCGTGGTCCGATTTTGCAATACGCCAATTTTGCTACCAAGACCAATCTCCATCCCCGCAAGCCCAGGTACAGTAATATGGTCATTGAAATTGATTTTCTTATGGATAATGATAATGTTTACGTTTTTCTGTATTTTTCTTTATTATAGGATGTATAATTACATGTATATGTGTACAAACAAGGGGGAAAATATGACTAAAATCACCATAAGGTTAATTAATCCAATTTTGCAAATTCGCATTTTGCGGCCTGCAATGTCGACCAATTTCACACAAAATTGGAGGAAGCAGTGTACTTCCAATGATTAATTCTAACCCTTACCTTCATTAAGTAGTATTTTTCACTGTAAAAGAGTTAGAATGTAAGTGTGGTATTATTATGATAAGTGTCAATTTCTTTACATCTATTTTGGGTGAGAATATACACTCAGTCGCTCACTTTTTCACTTTCTCACTTTCTCTCCCCAGGTACGGCAACATCATATCAACCAAAGCCATCCTAGACAAGAATACCAACAAATGCAAAGGTTAGTTAGTGTCTGTACTCAACAACATCTTGGAAGGTAAAAAATAGATGATGAGAAACCTTTGAACAAGTTGAATTGACCTACAGTCGGGTGTTATTTATTTATTCATTTATTTTTATTATTATTATTACAATTTTTTTTTTTTTTACTTATGTACATTGTTCTCTGTAAATTTTTATTATAATTCAAAGCCTAATATAGATGCTATAATTGTATTGAATTGATCAGCATCTGTTATGAAATAAGACAGATTCTTTAACCCACATCAACGTGAGCTGGGGTGAAAATCATTACTGTCTCTGAACGCGGGAGTTTTAAGAAGAAACACCTCTTCTTCCCACGGTCATATTTCCTGAAACACTTGATCTAGAATTATGAAACAAAAAAAAACAAAAATATGCATTATTCTTCTGTACAAGAGTGTAGTTTTTTTTCTACATCAGAAACCGTTGGCGCCAGTAGGCTTTATGGAGGCTAAGATGGACTTGCCTCTTGCCCGTTATTAGGCGTAGGTGTAGATTTTTTATAGTTTTATAGTTCTCTTCTGAATATGTTGTTAGAACATTAGGTACTGTACTCTAGCTGTAAGGAAAGAGAGTAATATTTCAATTCCTTGGCTTCAAATTCACATCATCACCTAACCACACTTCAATACTAACACATATCATTCCTTCCACAGGTTATGGCTTTGTAGACTTTGAGTTACCCGCAGCAGCAGACAAAGCCGTGAAGGGTCTGCAAGCCTCCAGCATCCAGGCACAGATGGCCAAGCAACAGGAGCAGGATCCCACCAACCTGTACATAGCCAACCTGCCGCCTCACATGAATGAAGCCGAGTTGGAGCAGCTCTTGGCCCAGCACGGACAAGTCATCTCAACACGCATCCTTAGAGACAACAACGTACAGTCAAGAGGTGTGGGATTTGCCAGGTAAGGACATGAGGTGATGTGGGAATAATATTGTCTTAAACTGCCTTTCTCCATCCTATTAACACACACACACACACACACACACACACACACACACACACACACACACACACACTCACTTACTGTAACAATGTCTTAGTCTTAATAGAGTCTTCAACTGCCTTTCACCATCCCATTCCTAATTAATTATGTGATACTGGATTCCTCATTATAACTTATACAATCTATAATTACAGATGTGAATGATAACAATGATCGGAGCCTTCCACTTTAGTGTCCTTTAGTCTCTATCAAGTAGATATTATAGTAGTAGTGTAGCTAAACAGACAGCCTCGTTTGGTCCAGTAGGTCTGTTGTTGTCTGTTCTTACTTTGTACTCCTTTGTATATTTGTTTACAGAATGGAGTCTCGGGAGAAGTGTGAACACATTATTCAGATATTTAACAAGAAAGTCCTGCGAGGCGCCAAGGAAGCTCTGCTCGTTAAGTTTGCTGACTCGGGCAACAAAAAGCGAAACCAATATAAATCCAAGGACCAGAACAACTGGGAAAGACCTGAAGTAAGGGTTGCAGGTTTTCACTTAAGGTTACATTACATAAATTTGATTATTCCTATCAATTCATGAGTTTGGTTCCCAAGTTACCAATTGCCTTGAAACAAACCAGAACAATACAACTTGACGCTTCATATCTTTATAACCCAACAATACATTATACACTACTCCCATGGTATACAATTTCCTTTCCTCATATAACACACACAAGAAAGTTATGTGTTAATAAAATATCCTTTCCTCTGTAGCCTATACAAGTGTATGAACACCAGCCGTCTCTCCTCACTCCCAACGGTACCCTGATGCCCTCCGTGGCTCAGGGTGCGTTCCGGCAGTACCCCCCGTCCCAGGTGCCCCCCTACCCCCTGCAGCCATTCTACATCATGCAGTCCCCAACCCTCCAGCCCATGGACGTGCCTCCGGTGAGTGCACCAGACACTGACCACTTATATATAATGTTGGTGTAGCATTAGGAGTTTATCAGGTCTCTTTCTCTCTCTTTCTCTCTCTCTTCTTGCTAATGGGGATATAAGTCAAGTATATTGATAGATAGATACAGGGGCGTAGCTAGGGTATAGTAACATATGGGGCTCCCAAATGGACCATTTGGGGGGCCCCTTTGTTGGGGGCCTTGGAGGGCGTCTTATTATATGACCCCCACACCCCTTCCCTTAGCTACGTCACTGAATTTAGCCATTAGACTTGAGCCTGTATCATGGCACCCTCCTCAAGCTGTCACCCGGGGCAGACCGCCCCCCAGCCCCCCCTTACTATGCCACAGGATAGTTATTAAGTATCTGTTTTTTTATATCACTAAAAAGAATTAGTATTAAGACACCTTTAATGTTAACTGGGCCTCCACCCCTTGCGTCTATCTCTCGTACTGTCCTCTTTACAGGGTCTGGCGACAAGCAGGATTTTTTACGTATTTTTGTTGTCCCTTAGCCAGTACCCTTTTAATGTAAAAAAAAAAAATGTACTTAGGTTATAGTTCTATTGAATATCAGTTAACAGTTGATTGATGTTTTGATTCGAGTTCAACCTTCTACCATAACCATTATTGCATCCTTATACAGGTTGACTATCAATAATCCGGCAATCAATATTCCAGTTCCATCAGTTTCCTGGCATGAATTTCAGAGCCAAGTTTCAAATTTCCTCGGTTGGCGCATCACTGTTTACAGGAGGCACTGTTTATATTTATGTTTTGATGCTGGAAAACTGATGGAAGTGGAATATTGATTCCCGGAATATTGATAGTCAACCTATAGTGATCCACCTTCCTTCCTTCCTTCTGCTAGATGATCCAGACCACAGTGGACACCAGCCAGATGCCCTACTCACAGGCCGTCATCCCAGCACTGACAACACACATGCAGCAACTCCACCTCACTCATGGCTCTGTAAGTACTAACCTAACATCCACAATCTAGGGACTAAGGAATGGAAAAAAAGTTTTATTTCATATTATAGATGTTTTTCAGAGTGAAATTGAGTGTGACAGAATTCAATCATCTCCCCAGCCATCCTTCTCCTTCTCCTTCTCCTCAATTTACCTTTCCTCCTCATGTGTGTTGAGTCCAGCGTTCTTCCCTCAAGTTTTTTTTTTCTTCTCTCTCTCTTTACGGTCTCCTCTTCCCCTTTCAGCAAGGTGGGTATTTGACTGCGAGTGGGACGTACCCGGCCTCCCATTATCCTCCCATGATGCAGCACATGGCAATGATTGATGACGCCACCGCGCACTCCCCAGACGAGTACCAGCCCTACCCAACCACACCCGGCCCTGTCCAGTGCCAGCAACAGCCCAAGTAACACTGTGAGTGAAAACCTTGAACCCTTACCCGCCTTCACTATCATCAGCCATCATCCACCACCACTGCCCAACCCATTCCATTCATCTGGAGTCATCCATCTACAAATTGTTGTGTAGTTAAAATCCAATGGGTGATCATACTGTCTTTAGCAAATCATTTTATTCGACTTGAAACTTTTGATCACTGTGTAAATGGAATGTTTATGATGATATTATAATTATGAAACAGTATAGTTTGCATTTACCACCTTGTGCTCTTGTATACTTATACATATATATATATATATATATATATATATATATATATATATATATATATATATATATATATATATATATATATATATATATAATTCATTTATTTAAATTTTTTTTGTTTTAGGTGTACGGACTTACATATATATATATATATATATATATATATATATATATATATATATATATATATATATATATATATATATATATATAATGTATATATATATATATATATATATAATATATATATATATATATATATATATATATATATATATATATATATATATATAATTTTGTATAATTAATTTATTTTTAATTTTTTGTTTCCTATATATATATATATTTTTTATATAAATAATTTTATATAATTAATTAATTCAGGTGTTGATCTAGGTGAACTCATTAGCCACTATCTTGTCCTTCTGAAGTGGGGTGGGGGTGAGAGGGGGGGAAGCCGCCCCCTCCAAGAATCACGGTGGTGTTTGGGCGGTGGTGTGGGCCACAGTCTCATGTCAGTACAGTAGTAGTGTAGTAACAATCGCCTCAACTAACTCAACTCAACACTACACCAATGGGGACTGACTATGTCGGAAAAAAAAACTGCAGTCCATTATTCATATGTGTCTTGTCCTTGTACATCAATCAAGTAGAAAACTAACATTGTAAAAAAAAAAGAATTAGGCCTCCATCCTCCCATCAGAACTACGAGAATTACATTAGCCAAGTGCTGGGACCCAGACTACTGAAGTGAGGCCTGCCAGGAGAACGTAGGGTGGAGCCCAGTCTGC
>JAPQNM010000005.1:10710148-10742648 GCA_029783475.1 Metacarcinus magister | reverse complement strand
TACCTGACACACCAGCATGTACATAAAGTGTCAAAATGAAACAAATGTGTACATTTCAAATGATTACTAGATTTTTTTTAAGTGTCATCATGGAAATTAACTACAAAGGCACAGTTGTACATACCATCTTCATTATGTGTGAAATGAAGACACTGTGCATCAGGACTACACGGCTACTTGTTGAGGCGAAGACAAGAGTCCGGGGTGCAGCGCTGCCCCCGGCCTTGTCACACCCACCCAGAGTCTCAATATGTACGTGAGAGGAGTGACTCCCATGCTTAGTTTAGGGCCTGAAGACAGTGTAGCAGCCACAGGAGTAACAGTGTTGGCACCACCACAGGCCGCGTTGTGTTCTGTGACTGCTGTGGCCGCAACACTCTATCTAGATTTAAGGCACTTCCAAAGTTAAGAAAATGCAAAAAAGATGTGTTATTCAAAATCTGTGGCGTGTTTTGTGAAAGTTTCTCTTCTTTTCTTTTATTTTCAGTACACTTTCTTCACTGTGAATTTTGTGCAAACGAATCTAGATTTTAAGAATTGTAGGGAAAAGATGTAGTTTTAAGGAAAGCCTTAGTTGTAAGTGTTAACAATAGACCTTTTCCTGATCCACCGTTGGAGGGCCAAGATGAGCAGACTGGTCCTGCCACACACACACCTTCCACAACACCACAACAGTGTACACGGTGGTGGTGGTACGGAGCGTCTCAGCCCGGCCTAACCTGCTCATCTTATCACTACCAACAGTGGTTCAGCTGCATCTCCCAGGGCTATTGAATAAGGTTAATCTTTCAAAAATGTGATTTTTTGCAAATTGTATAAGAGATATGAAAAACAAAGTTATAGAAAAAATGAATGTGCCCATTCCAAACGTCTTCCCTGTGCTCCGGAGGGGATGAGTAGGGAGACCCAAGTAGTGTGTGTCCCCAGCGCCTCCCTGTTGCCCGCACCCTCCTCCCCTCCCCCAGCCAGGCTCAGTCACTGACACATCTTCAGGTGGAATTTTGTTTTCCTTTTCCAATTTTAGAAATACTAGAATTCAAGCCCACTAGAAATCTTGATTATACCATTTGAGTTTTCATCATTTTATCGCATCCTCATTGAAATGCGAGGAGCAAGTACAGGATCCGAGGAATGTGTGTATGTTAGGCTGCCTGTGTGTGTGTCCCTTTTGAGGGGAAGGGGAAGGGGAACTTGCGAGGACTTGATGGGTTGAATACCTTATTTCTGTTAAGCTGATTAGTTTGTTAACCAAAGTATTGTTGATATCACCAAAGTCATATTTTATTACAACTTAATTAAATAGTAGAAAATGAACAGATGCATCCTAAATTGCTATTAGTCAGGTTCTTGGGGCTGACGTGTTAACGGCCCCGACCTCAGCCAGCGCCAAACACCACCAGTACAAACCAACATTGGATCAATAGCTTGCTCAGCCCATCACTCAACACTTGTTTGGTGAAAGGTTTGAAGATTAGACCTTTTTTTCATGTAGCTGGACTCATTTTATTCAGTGCATTGCATTGCCAATATGATCATATATACATGTATACCTGCGGTGAATTGTATGAACCACATGGTAAGAGAGACATCATAAGTGTTGTCCAGCTGCTCCTTGTGGTTGGTGACACGCTACCATCACAGCACCTCCTACCATGGATGGATATGCATGAGGTTTACAAAGAGAATCACCTGCTTTTTAAAATCCATGGTCATATAGGAGATTGGCAGCTGGGGTCACCAAGTCACAAGTTCACAAGTTCACCAGGTTGGGCACTAATGTTGGAGTGAGACGTTTGCTGAGTAGAGTTCACATAAGGTTGGCATGTAGTAGGTTCCAGTGTGTTAGGCTAAGAGGTGACGCCCACCTCCAGTCTTCTCCAGCCCTATCATGTAGCCACCTTGCAGTGACCACGGTACTGATTGAAGGGAAGCTTCATATTGCATTGAGCCTGGGTAAAAGAAAGTCCAATGAGAGCTATTTTTGTATCCCCAGCCCCACAGATCCCTCCCACCCCAGCACCCTCAGATTTCAAGCAATATTATAGTCAACGGAAGGTCTTGAGGAAAATGTCAGAAGGTGCATGTATGAAGACTTAGTTTTGGGACAACTGCTGGTGCTGTAGAACACTTAGGTTGGCTCCTGTTCCCAGAAAGGATGAGTTGTATTGGTTATTCATTTTCAGAGATATGCTTATCAGAAAGAGAGAGAAAAAAAATTATGCACTGCCACTAACTAACCCGGGTTAGACCAGACAGATGTGTGTTAATTAAAACTCTAAATAATAAACTTCATGACCATAGTAGCAACAAAACCTTTAAACACTGAAAAAAAAGTGTCTCAAGAGCTCTACCGTAAAACATCATTGACTAAAAATTAAGGAAAAAATTTGTATCAGGTTTAGTAAATGAAAGATACTACACTCTTGGTTATCTGCCAAACTTATGTTGGCGGGCAAGATCATGTTCTCTTCAAAGGATGATTATGATGGAGTAGAATGTTGGCTTAGCTGTGAGGAAAGTGATCGGCCTGGGTGGGTGGGGGGACAGGGTGGGTGCCACAACACACCCAGGGCCCTGTAGAAGCTTCATAATAATAGTCGGGCAGGGGACTAGCCTGACGTACTCCATGGGACTTATTTAGCAGGAGTGTACAGGTCTTTCGCTGGGACATGATCAACTCAGGTGAACTAGTGTAAGATACATCGCCTTATGCCCTGGCTGTGTGGTGGCACCTCCTCCGCTCCCTCCTTCCTTGTCCGCACCTTTTTTCCTATTAGACGAGCCCTTTCTTCAACCATACATGTGATATATCCTATTTCTTTTTCCTTACATTATGTCTGTCGTAACCCAAAATGTCTCATCCTAACTACCACCTTGAATTGCATTTCTTTTCCTAAACTAAACCTGTTTCATTCTTATCGTAAAAATTTGTATTCATTTATCTGCTATCTTTTCACTACTTAAAAAAGAATATATCACAATCCTACTCGATCCACTTTCACACTTCTTCTCCCTTCTCCCTTCTTTTATCCTCTGCTAACATTCTCCCTCCCTGCACTAGCCAGCATTAATTCGTCCTCAAGGAATCGGAAAACAAACCAGAGCTAAAGAAAACACGAGACATGGGAACTGACCCATTGTAAGACATTGGTCAAATTGATCGTAACATCCTCCTCCCCCAGTGGCTGTCTATCCATCCACTGAGGTTAATTGGATGATATTGTTGGGCAGTTTCCACATCTCAGCTTACATGAATCTTGCTTCATGCTATCTCATATTTCCATGTTCAAAATAAAAGGCCAATTTCCAAGCTTTATAAAGATGTATGTGGGTGGTTTCATTGGATATGATGAACCCACAATACTTTTATGGTTTTTTTAACTGAATTTGAGCTTTGAGATTGATGCTGCAACAATCATGATTCTTATATGTGGAAATTTTCTATATTTTATTTTAGTTGAGGAGTATTTGTTTTCTCCTGTGTGGCACCTTTCTTT
This sequence comes from Metacarcinus magister, assembly GCA_029783475.1. Taxonomy (NCBI): domain Eukaryota; kingdom Metazoa; phylum Arthropoda; class Malacostraca; order Decapoda; family Cancridae; genus Metacarcinus; species Metacarcinus magister. The sequence continues at coordinate 10,739,151 of JAPQNM010000005.1, read as the reverse complement.
TTCTTATTTTTATTTAAATCTATTTGTAATTTTTATTGAATACAGACAAACCATTATACAGGAGCAGCATTTTATGATGTAATACACTTACTTGTATTGCATTCCTGGGAAGTATATACACTATACTTCATGATACATTTGAAACTTCTCTCATGGAGTGAGTTACAGCTTGGCTTCCCTCATTACAACATTGGCAAACTATCCAATCTTCATAACCATCAAACAAGACAAATGTTCATTCAAAAACTCAGTATATTGTTTGTGTGCTCAGGCCACCTATCTTTTATTTTTACAGTCACATCTAGTCCTTATAATAATCCTTTCCAGGGAAATCCAAATACACTGCGCTGGACATGGTCTTAAATCCCACTTAACGCAAACCTCATGGGTGGGTGAATGTCCATTGGGAAAGGGGACAACAGGCAGATGATTGCACGTGTCTGTAGCTCACCGTGAGAGAGGTTCTACAGCCTCCCCTTATCACAGTATTTATAAAACCCCCTTGCTGACCCTGTACATAGGATTGACATGACTTTTATTTTGTTATTTATACAAGATTATAATTTTGCTGACCAGAATGACTGGAGTTGTGGTTAATAGGGGCGAAGTTTGTGAATGGCAAATGAAACCACTGGTAACATTATGCAAAGACTCGTGACGCAACACTTTCCCTTTTATTGTCACCGAGGAGTGGAATGGCATGAAATATTATAAATAGTGATTCTTCAATGTGAAGTTAATATTGTTGACAGATGAAAGGACTAAATAAAAATTTTATGTTTAATATGCTGTGCTGACTATTCCCCTTTGCCCCACCTATCCTTCATCACCCCACACGCCCACCAACGTGTGGAGTAACAGGTTCAGGCTGGACTCTGGAGGGAGTAATTCTGAAGTAATGCATCACCATCTGATTAGTGTTTTGTGGATGCCAATAGCAAAGCTTATAACACTATTTTTACTTATTTCATAGTTTAGTTGTAATTAAATCTGGTGTTCCATTAGTTATTATAAGAACTCCTTGTAGTTATATTCATCATCTGACTTAATGTTACCTTTTGATATAGCGTTTATATAATTATTATTACAGACCACGTGCGTTAGTGGTTAACGTCCCCGCTTCTACCCGCGTCCCTGTCTGCCAAGGCGTGGGCTGTCGTTGTGCTGACTCGTGGCCCATAGGTTAATAATAATAATAATGATTAACAGTTTATTGAAGCAAGGTAATAGGTACAGGCAGCCAAAGGCTGAAAATACACTTAAGAGCGAAATTTAAAAAGCAGCTTGAGAACAGTAAAAAAAACCCCAGCAGGCCTGAAGGAAAATCCTGATTTAAAAAAAAATAATAATAATAATAGTTATGGTAATAAAAACATGGATACTCTGATAAGCTAAGAAAAAAAATACAAACTTATTAAAAGTGACTAGATTGATTAACCATCGGAAGCTTTAATGACTGTTGATCATGCAGGCTGACTGGAGTATGGAGGGTGCTTCGTGTGTACCAGTGGGTGCGAGCTGCGGTGGGGACGAGTTGGTTACAGTTACGTAGGGCTCGTGGTGGCGGCGATGCGTAGGGGAGCAGCAGGTCACAGTGGTAAGGGTTGTTAAGCAGTGTGTGACCAAACTGCCTGAGGTAGATGGCGTACTGGGTGGTGGGCGTGGTGAGGTGCAGGGCGGCGTCATAGGTGGTGAGTGTGGCGAGGGCGGCGTCATAGGTGGTGTAGGAGTCGCCGAGGATTATCCTGACGGCACTTTTCTGTATTTTTTCAAGGCGACCGAGTTGGGTGACTGTGAGACATGGAGACCAGGCAGGAGAGGCATATAAGTTAACTTAGCCAGGATGAACATCTTGTAAATTGTAACTAATTCCGGTGGTGGGACGCCGAGAAATCTCATACGCCGCAACATGTGGAGTCTGTAGTTCGATCCTGACTCACTGCAGCTCCTTGGTGAGAGGGAAATCGCTCTCTCGTTGATTAATCGTAGCTGAGTTTTATGTTATATAACGCTGGACTACCACAATTGTGAGACACGAACCTCTAAACAACACCAAGGAAACCAAGTAAACTAAGTAGACATAACTACCTATAGCTCGGGGAATTGTTTCCTTGTTTTCATTTGATTATGGGCTAGGTATGGCATGTCATCTCGTTTGCATATATCTTATTTGATGTAGTGTAATGAGTACTATAGAAATTATATGACTATAGTGCAGCTTAGCATCGAGTTTCCATGATATGATTCATGAACTTCACTTTTCGTAAAGGTAAGATGTCATTATATAAAGTTGCTATCACGTTAAATATACAAGTGTTGTATTATTCAAAATGCTCCATCATTATATTTGTCCAATTTCTTGACTTAAGTACATACCTACATATAGCTACTAAGTTTTAGGTTGCATTTCCGTATCATAATAACAGCTATATTGATCTATAACTGTCATAACCGACAACACCAATATGGATGTGAACACTGTCAGATATATAGATACATTTCACAACTATTTGCGTCATATAGTTTACTGCATAAGCGCGCGTGAATATGTATGTAGTATGTAGTGTGTGTGTGTGTGTGTTTCCGTTACATAAATTACATAACCTACGTTACAAATATAGTAACGAAGATGGCTTAAGCTGTCCTTATGGATCGATATAGGTTAGTCATAACTGGGACTTTTCGTTGAATCGTACTGTGTGTGTGTGTGTGTCTCTCTCACTCAGTGCGTCGTTACACCTGGAGACGCAGAGGGTTATAAAGCTGCCTTACGCTGCTTCCCATACAATAATATAACACCATAATTTCTTCACACTAGTTACAGCATCACACTACACACTGCTATCCACCTAGTATGTAAAGGGTGATGGTGCAGGTTAAAGTTCATAGGGTGTGATGGAGCTACAGGGAGGGGAAGGAGGGTGTAGTTAGCATGGGGTGTGGCGCGCGCTGGCATTAACATTGTGGCGCAACTCCCTCCCTCTCTCTATCCCTTCTGTCCTTGCTATTATTCCTCTCCTCGACCTGGGATACGCACGTGGGTTGCTATTCCCTTGTTTAACCTTAATAATTGGTCAAGAGGACTTAGCGACGCCCAGGTGATTTTTATTTACTCCATATTCGTCTTACAGTATTTGATGACATATTAATTGGAAGTGTCATTAAGAACTATCATAGCAATCAATGAAGGAAGTTGAGCGCCTGCAGTCTGCATTGACGCGTCAGGCGCCTCCCTCAATCGGGTTCCCGCGTAGTCTTCTGAAAGTTCTCAGTGGTGAAGGCCGAACCCATTTTTTTTATAGTCGATGTTAATATATAAAAACAAGAACCAGGAAGTATGAAATATCGAGATACTTTTCAGACAAGATAGTGTGTAGTGGATCTTTTTTATTACGAATAGTGAAACACTGCAATTATTGAAATTTTTACGTATTTCTATTACTTCGGAACATTTCGTTTTTCTTATATATTTTGATATATACTATTAAATGGAGGAACTTGTTTTCCTATTGTGAAACAGATGGCGATTGAAATTTTCCGTGTTTGCATTGCTACCGAACATTTGATTTCCTACAATATTTTCCATCCTATTCTATTTAATCCAATAACATTTACTTATAACACATATATGCATCTCATCATTGCAAGTGGAAAAAAGTAACGGGACTTTTACATTCTGTTGCAGATGTGGAGTTATAATATAATTGAAAAAGTACCACTGTAATCAAGACATCAGTTGAAAAGAAAAGTTAAACCATTACAAATATCAATATAACTACGTATATTCTCACATTAGAAAGCCATTAACAAGAGACAGCAGAGAACATGACAAATTGAGCAGAAGGTAGAACAACAGCAGCAGCAGCAGCAGCAGCAGGCAGAGCGGTAGACAGCAGTCGACATTACTGGAACATGTTGATGATATTTGTGACGCATCTGTAAACAAAATGGCCAAGTTATCCAGCGAGGAGAGGGCGCTCTTCCCCCTCACAGACATAGACGGTGTAGTGAAGGTGTTTAAACTCCATTTACAAAAGAACAGGGAGCCAAACCTTGCAATACTGTCTATAATCATTGGACACATTGAAAACACACTCACATGTTCTCGAGGAGTGAGTGAACCGCCTCTGCCAAGTTACGAGGATCAAGATAAATACTCGGACAGCCACCATGTCCTTCCCTGTGTTGAATACGAGACTGTAGAGGCGTTACATCAGAGGTTCTTGGCCATTATTAAGGCTCATGTAGATGTGGCGTCGTTCGGCAGTCCTCGTTATGCTACCAGAGAGTTAGTGAAGAGAATTTCCGACGTGGTTTGGTGTACTCTATCCAGCAGTTATTACAAGGATAGAGCGCATCTACAGTCCATCTACAGCTACATGACAGGTAAATATAACACCATTAATTACCTTTATTTACCTTTATTTTACTTCATCTCGTACAGGTCTGCTTATTCTATCCTAGTGTTATATAGTTAGGTTGGCATTTCAAGTGTTCTATCTACAGCTACATGACAGGTAGGTACACCATTAATTATCTTGTTTATATTAAGTATTATTAAGGTTGAGTCTCATTTCCTACAAGTTTGCTTATCCAATCGTAGTGTTAAATAGTTAGGTTGGCATTTCAAGTGTTCGTGTTTTTTTGTTTTGTTTACTAAGAGCAGACACACTTCTAGTTTAGTTAGAAGTACATGACAAATAGAATGCATCTGTTGGCGTTCTAATTTATAAGTTTTGGTGGATATGTCTAAATATTTGTGAGATTTTGACTAGTTTGAGTTGTGTGTGTGTGTGTTATGGAGTGTGTGTGTGTGTGTGTGTTATGGAGTGTGTGTGTGTGTGTGTGTGTGTGTGTTATGTTAGGTTAGGTTATGGAGTGTGTATGTTATGTTATGGAGTGTGTTTGTTATGTTAGGTGTGTTATGGAGTGTATGTGTTATGTTATGTGTGTTATGGAGTGTGTATGTTATGTGTGTTATGGAGTGTGTATGTTATGTTATGTGTGTTATGGAGTGTGTGTGTATGATGGTGTTATGTGTTATGGTGAAACGGAACAATTTGCATTTGTCAGGGTGGAAATGTGCTTAGGTTCTATTGCAGTTTAAGCCAATACATAACTTATTATTCTGTACTTACAAATGTTTACATATCATTATTTTGGACAATTATTACTATATGCTTAACCTGGGATAAATTAATGTTATCGGCACAAAGTTAGGTGCCTCGTAAAATTTTCTAATTCATCTCGTTGCTCGGATGGCTTAAAGTGCAATTTTACCTGTACTTATGGATAATATGGAGATAAGGTTAGTCTACTAATTTTTTACCCTGTTTTTTTTTTTTTTTTGCTTTAACAAGTTTCCGGAAGTTGATATATATTGCATGATATTCTGCAACCTTAATTCTATCTGACACATAAGTATTAACCTCGGGAGAAGACGCTAATGTTATCTCCATATTACCCGTACTTATTGTTCATAAATAAATCTACGATCAAATCCAGTGGTTACAATATTTCTATTGTATATATATTTATTTGCATGATATAAATTAGAAACATACATTTTTTTAATAATTAGATTAACTTTTAAAAATGTACATGCTTCATGGGCTCGAACACGCAGACACATACACTCAAAAATAAAAAAAAACTTTGGACGGCTGCCGTGATTTAGGTTAAACGCGGGAGAGGCCGGAGTGACTTGTCTCGTGTCTGTGAGTGTGTGTATGCTTGTGTATGTGTGCTTTAAAGAATGTTGGTGTTAGTTTTCAGAAGGACTGTATAGAATCTTATGCATTGTGTGCAGAATGACTTTATATAACGTTGTATGTAGAATTACTTTATATAACATTATTATTATTATTATTAGTAGTAGTAGTAGTAGTAGTAGTAGTAGTAGTAGTAGTAGTAGTATGTTCTTATGTTCCTATGTTCTTATATTCTTATGTGTTGTGTGCAGAATGCCTTTATATAACCTTATTATTGTTGTCGTGTACAGGTGCCAAGCTGGACAGTTCTGGCACAACCCTAGCGGTGGTAGCAGCGTGCCAGGCCTTGGGTTACTATGATGTGCACCTCGCCCTGTCCGAGGATCACACGTGGGTAGTGTTCGGGGACAAGGCTCAACACACGGTGGAGGTGACGTGGCACGGTGAGTCTTAGGGTGATACCGTTATTGTTATTGTTATTATTATTATTATTATTATTATTATTATTATTATTATTATTATTATTATTATTGTTGTTCTTATTATTATTATTGTTCCTTTATTTTCTCTCCACAAAAAGAGAGTATTTGGGGAGAGTAATGTCTCCCCAAACCCTAGACTTGTTGTCTTGGCTATCCAGCTTAAAGGGCGTAGAAGCCAGGATGGTGTGGTAAGCTTTGCACAGTGACAGTATAGTAACCAATGAGGTTTAACTGAGGTGTGAGGTTGCAAGATTGCCACAAGCATAGTTCCACAAGGGTATTGAAAAAAAATACAGTAAACCTGCATTATATGATGCCTTGGATTACAATATTTTGCATATACGATTGTTCTGTTTTACTAACCTCTTCGATTTATAATCACCGTGTACTCGCGTATATGATCAACAGCCCAAGCGACTGGAGCACATAGTATTTGTTTACAATCACAGCATCCTGATGCCTCAGTAGCAAATTTGCAATGCAATGAAAGAGACCAATACCCTGCAATCAGTATTTTAAGGGGAGAAGTAGGGACCACATCCACCAAGGGCAGACCGAACCGTTGTCTTTCCTGTTATTTGCCGACAGTATCCTCTTTATTATATTATATTTATTATATTATGAAATGTCTATACATGAAACATATGGTAGAGGCAATGGGAAACAAGACTAAAGAGAGGAAGAAGAAGAAAAAAAAAGATAGTTAATTTTTTCTCCACCAGGCCCATCCACGTTCACCACTTTGAACATAGAGTTTATATTCAGAGCTCCAGTATATGTATGTATGATGGAGGGAAGGGAAGTGCCCACTGCTGACAAAAATAAACCCTTTACCCTACATAGTGATATTCTGACCACTCCCACCAGTGAGGTTTTGACTAAATACCGGTAAGTACACAAGAACATGGACTGGAAACCTAGGACATAAGAAAATAAAGAGGCTGCAAAAGGCTAGTTGACCTACACAAGGCAGCTCCTGTAGTAGCAGGATAGTTAGCTGTTGTTTTTATCATTTTAACCTCTGCTAGAGTACTGCGTTAGCTTTGCCGGCTGCCAGTGGCTCCACAGTAAAGGTAAAGTGTTGGCACACGCTGTAGCTGTGCGTAGGTGCGTGTGTCCATCTCCCATCACATTGGCCTTTGAGCCTGTGGTGGAAATTAATCCGTTACCCCGGGACACAGGGCCACTGTGACATTCGAGTTTCCACAGTTTACCTTCCCCAGGTCTCCCCAGGTACCCATTTATCTACCAACCCGTTTGAGAGGGAAAATACATATCTGGGAGTAGGAACTATTAATATAAATACCCTAAGTGTATTAAAAAGAAGGAAATAAGCGCAGAGTTTTGAGGGAATTATGTTGGACGTTACGGGGGTACAAGAAACCCATATAAAAGATTGTAGAGTGATAGATGGTATGATGGAGAGTGAGAGGAGAGTATAGGAGGGGATGGAAGGAAGGAAGGAGGAGTGGTATGGTGTGGTGTGGTTAAGAATAGCAAAGGGAATATGGAAGGAAGGATGTGTGTGCACTTGTAATGTATCGGTCAGTATGAGGATATAGCAAGGTATAGAGACATATAGACACATAGATGGAAGGGATGTAGAATAGTAGAGGCAGGTGGAAAGGTAAGAATAGTGAAATAAAAAATGCATGGATGAAATATCTATGCACCTGTAACTGCAAGAAACTGAAAAGGAAAAGAGGAAATGTGAAAGTTCTGTAATGTAATGATAGGAAGAGGAAGTAAAATAGTGTTAATTGGAGACATGATTAGAAGGGTTAGAAATTAAGAGAGATAGCAGATGTGGATAGAAAGTGGATCACAGATGGATGGATGCAGTGAATTGATGATGATGATGATTAGTACCTGGTGGACACGTGTGTGTTTGTTTGTGTGTGTGTGTGTGTGTGTTCTTAGCTAACACCTTTTTTGCAGCATAAAATTATCCACAGGTGTGTGTCTCTCTCTCTCTCTCTCTCTCTCTCTCTCTCTCTCTCTCTCTCTCTCTCTCTCTCTCTCTCTCTCTCTTTTTCCATATTCGCAAAGAAATATTGGTTATAAGCACTTATAATGAGTTTCTTTTTATTTTAATCAATACTCATTATCATTTCCTTAATATTTATTTATTTATTTATTTATTTATTTTATTTTACGTATATGTTATTTGACCAATCTGTTATGTAGGAAGGAAGGAAGGAAGAGAAGAGTGGAGTAAGGTTTGCTAGGGGTGGTTGAGGCAGCCTGGCTGAGTTATTGATTAACCTTGACCTTGTTACATCACTGTCTCTCTCTCTCTCTCTCTCTCTCTCTCTCTCTCTCTCTCTCTCTCTCTCTCTCTCTCTCTCTCTCTCTCTCTCTCTCTCTCTCTCTCTCTCTATCAACCCTACTTTGTTTTATCTTTTTTCCAGTCGTAAAGAAATATTTGTTATAACCACTTATAACGAGTTTTTCTTCTTTTTCTTTTAATTAATCTTCTTTCTCATTAATTATGTTTTTTTTTAATTTTTTTTTATTTTACAGGTAAGGGCAATGAGGACAAGAGGGGCATACCAGTGACACATGACGTATACAGCAAGTCTTGGCTGTACGTCAATGGCCAGCCGGTGGTGTGCAGCAGACACATGGAGGTGAGGGAGTAGTAGTAGTAGTAGTCGTCATAGTAGTAGTAGTAGATTGCACTTTTTAGTCACATACTGGAGGTGTAAAAGTTGTAGAATTTGTGTCAATTTCTAGAATGGTATTTATCAGACTTTTTTATTATTATTCTTTTCCTTTATTTGTTTTGGAGTCACGAGGAGGATTTTGTTCTAGTTACGATTGCACTTTTTTAATCACAAACTGGAGGCGTAAAAGTCGTACAGTATAATTTTTATGTAATCTCTGGTTATATCTCGGTGTATTTAGTAATAATTGATATATATAAACTAGACCTAAACAGTATAGGAAATATATGTAGAGAAGGAAGTGAAAAATTGATTAGTTGGAAAGTAGAAAGGAAATATATTTAGACTTGGAAGTGAAAATTTGATTAGTAGAGAGGTAAAAAGGAATATATTTAGACTTGGAAGTGAAAAAATGATTAGTAAGAAAGTAAAAAGGAGATCCCATGTTATTGGTTAATTAGACTGCATGTTGTATAAGGTAAACCCCGAATTTTACAAGGGGAAAAAAAATGTTTATGAGGTCTTCTTTCCCGTTATTTATTTTGCATTCTGTTGTTTATTATGTGATGTAATGTTAAAATTCATGTTATATCATCCTCTTTACATATTTTTGTTGTCCCTTAGCCAGTACCCTTTTAATGTAAAAAAAAAAAAACTTAAAACTTGTGAAAGACTAAAACGTTTATAATTTAAACCATTCTTGCACTCAGGTTGCAACGATAGTCTCCAACATGAACCCCGGCATCAACGCTACCACAGACTCTGAAGAAGTGATGTTACTACAACAAGCACTACTCTGGATGCTGTATGATGCCGGACACCTCACTAAATACCCAATGGCCATAGGTAAGCACTACACTCTTACTTTGTCACTTAACTTACAAAGGAAATAGGCTTGAGTTAATTTTAGAGGTTCCTATAAGGGGTTTGATTTCATAGGAGGAAGCTTGGTCATTACAGGTTTGTAATAAACAGAAAAGAAACAATATGTCATCTTCATGGGTTGTTGATACGGAGACAGGACCATACTTATTTTTTTGTTTTATGAGTCCTGAACCCCATGATAATTTTCACACAGACAACTTGGGTGACCTTGAGGAGATGATGCCCAGCAAGGGAAGGTCACCGGCCACACGCATGTATGAGGAAGCGATTACCAGTGCCGTGCGTTACTACGACAACCAACACGTCTACCCCTACACCTACCTGGGCGGATACTGTTACCGGAACAAACTGTACAAGCAAGCCCTCAAGTACTGGGCTCAGGCGGCCTCAGTCATCAAAAAGTAAGCCTGAATTCACTACCCCAAAGCCTTCACACATAACTAAGATTTTATTTTATTTATGTATTTTTGTCTCTTATAAAAAAAAAAGTTTGTGGTCTGTTTTGGTCTTTTCACGTATTAAGAGAGTGAGGTTTAAAGGAAAATGTGTCGGTGAAATTTAATCAAACACATTAATTAATTATATACCATTAAACTTTATTCTTTCAGTTACAACTACTCGAGGGATGACGAAGAGATATACAAAGAATTCCTTGAGATTGCCAATGAGCTTATTCCACACATCATGCGCGTGGTGAGCTCCGGCATCTCAGCGCGCTCCATCCTTAAAGACCCAGAGTGTTTTGGTTACCTGCTGGAGTTCTATGATGGAATCTGTGAGTGGGAGGAAGGCTCGGCCACCCCCGTGCTGCACATTGGATGGGCTAAGGCACTCTTCAACACCATCGCTAAGTTTGAAGCACATGTCAGGTCTCACGTCAAGATATTCTGTGTGGATCCTGATTCATCCGGTGAGACTTGGGTTATGTGTGTTTTTATTTACAGGGTCTGGTGACAAGTGGGATTTATTTTTGTTGTCCCTTGGCTGGTACTCTTTTAATGTTAAGGGAAAAAAATATATTGTTTTATGCAGTGAATAGAATTGCAACCCATTTTATTAAAGTTATTGAAATAGCTGTCTAAAATTTCATCCAGGTTAATGTATTCTCTATCATAGCTTTAGTGTAATGTTTCATCAAACTTGTCATTCCATAGGTTTTAGTTTGAAATGCTTTGTAATACTTTCCCAACTATAATAATGATTTCAGTGCCTTTATGATTGAAATATCAAACGTTGCTTAGTGGAACGCAGTGTGAAGAATGTTCATCTCATTCCCTGTATTTGGTGGTGTTCCTTCAGAGGTCACAGAGGAGCCGGAGCAGCCAGCGCTGGAGAAGACTGCAGCCGAGGCGAGGTCATCACAAGACCAGAACGGCAACATGGCAGCCGATTGTACCACATTTACTGAAGAGGTGATTGTTTTATCCGGTTGTTAGACTTGCAGTGGATTGTTATTCTGTCCGGCACTTATCACACACACACACACACACACACACACACGCACACACACACACACACACACACACACACATGCTTGCTGAGTTTGTTCCACTCCTCTACTAGCCTATTAGTGAACCAATTTTTATCTATATCTTTCCTGTACCTGAATTTGTCTAGCTTGAAACCATTTGTTCGTGTTCTTACTTTCTCCTTGACTATGAGAACCTTATTTATGTCCGCTTTGTTGATTTACACTATCAATTTTCTTCCTATGTTGTGTTTTGGTGTAATTTAGTTTGTGATAATGCAGAATTAGGTGACAGTTATGGTTAACCTGATGTGTTGATGCAGGAAATGGACCCGAGTGAAATGATGCACCGCTGGCCGCCGGTAAGACTTGCTTCCGCCAAGATGCGAGGGTTGCGTGACCTGCTGTTAGCGGACAAACTCAACTCTCAAGCCATCTCTCTCCAACTCACAGCACAGTCACAGGTCAGTGCTTGTTTACCTTGAGGTTAGGTTGTGTTATACAGAATCTTGGAAATATTACCTTTTTTGTATAATGAGTGAGACATTTATCAACTGGATGGTTATTGCTAGGTTGCTGCCTTCATGCTAGACTATTATTTGAAGTTTCATCTCAAGAGTAGTTTCCTTCCTCTTCTTCACATCTCTTATAGGACACATTTTGGCATTTTGTAAACCTGATGGGACAATATCCAAAAAATACTGCAACACAGTACACTGTAGAGTATCAGTTGTATACAGTGAAGTTGTCTGGAGCTGCAGCTTGCTGACAGTGCCTATCATCATGACAGAGTATTATATTGCTATTTGCTAGCCAAGGTAAAGATAAAAAGAAATATATAAATTTGAATAATGGTTTCTACTGAATGTGTATGATTCTCACACCATTGTAAAGTATAAAATCATAATTCAGGGACAGACTGTAGAAAAGTGTTGGCACACGCTGTAGGTGTGCGTAGGTGCAGGCGTTCATCTCCCGTTACATTGGCCTTTGAGCCTGTGGTGGAAATTAATCCGTTACCCCGGGACACAAGGCCACTGTGACTCCACAGTTTACCTTCTCCAGGTTTCCCTAAGTACCCATTTATCCACCAACCCGTTTGGGAGGATGCACAGCTGGGTGAGCTGTGTGCCCATTGTCCTCATCTGGGATCAAATTCAGACCAGCAGATTCGTAGTCAGACATGCTAACCACTGCACCACTGAGGTGCATGTAGAGTGAACTGTATTGTAGCTGCCCAGGACACTACTAACCAGTCATACATTGTTGAACTGGTGATCCAACTGTCCGAGTGACTCCTCAAACCTTTCCTTATGCTTCAGGTCACCATGACTAAGAAGAGAGGGAGCCTCGGTGGGGAGGTGGAGAACAGCCATCATGTCGGGAGGTCCAAGAGATCGCGGCGAGACTGAGATCGGGCGTGGTTTGTGGGTCGTGTGTGGTGGTCGGTGCAGCAGTAGTAAGTTTGCACTCGGTAAGGTGAGTTACCACTACCACACTTTGTTAGCACAAAAGATGCTGGCTAACATTTGTTGACTAATACCACTCAAGCAAACTGTAAAGATTTTTTTTATTCTGTTAGTGTGATACTTTTCTGGCATAATTATCAGAATGGTGTTTTTATTTATTCGAATGATTATGGTTTAGGTTTTTATGAAAACCTTACAGTGCTACGTTATTTATTGAAGGAAATATTTGTTTGTGTGACTACTAAGGGGGAAGCTCTTTTTGCCTTCACCCTGATGAAGGAAATTTATTTCTTGAATGACTGCCGTCTGAAGGTCCTATACAATATTAATTTTTATTCATCATAATACTTCTTTTTATAATATAATGTTCTGTATTTATGTACAGTAAGATATGTATTCTCAATATTTTCTGATGATTTTATATATATAGTTGTTTGGTAATGTTGTGTTGACCTTTGGAGGACAGTGCGTGAGTGGCTTACATTATAATTCTAGGTCATTTTATAAGGTAGTGGCGCTGGGCAAGGTACTCTGACACAGCCACTCCACGGTTAGGATAGAGAGTATCCATGGTGATAGTCAAAATTAGATTTTATTTTTAATGTCTTTACCAAAGTCTTAAATTTCCTTTAAATTTGGAAAAAGGAATTTTATACAAAGCTTATGTAGATAATTAGATGCCATTTCCTTGATGAGAAATGTGCCCCATTGATTAGGAGTAGTGATATTATTTATTTTAAGAGGTTACACACGAAGAATATTGAGTACGTAATCCAAAGGAATGGCTATTAAGCTTTTTATGTTTGTTGTCTAAGAGAAATCAAAGATTATTTTTGAAATAATGTATATCGATATGATTATTGTTAACTACATGTGACTGTAGTGTCTTTCTTTAGCTTAGTGGTACGGCCATACAACTATTACTGGGAGAATAGGGCGGCATGCACAAGCAGAGCTGTTGATGGCATTGTTATTCCAGTTGCTGTATATCACATACTGCCTTTGAACACTACTCCAAGAGGCTTGAGTCCCACCCTGGCCTGCCCTTGTTATACCAGGGCAGGCCAGGGCACTGGTGAGGTGTTGTGGCAGGCAGGCAGGCAGGCAGGCAGGCAGGCTCTTGATACCTCTTCCCCCTCCTTGATGTCCAGTGTCAGTAGCCTGTGATGGTTTACATGCAGAGGTTTAGGTGTACATCACGTTCAGGGGAATTTTCTTGATTTAAGGTGCTGGTATAAGTACAATTGTCTTTGCAAAAAAAAATGGTATTGATAAGACTGTGGATTCCTAAACATTGCTTGCTAGATATTATATGTTTAGATATTTATGCCTGGCTCGTGTGTTGTATTGAAAACATTGTTATGTTGGAATGTGGGATATTCTATCGACCCCAAAAAAATAATATGCTGTATATTCAATTTGTATTGGAGTCTAGATTAATTTATTTGTACATAATGTACGTACGTAACCTTTCCTATTCATTACTGGCAATAATCATATCATATGTTGTGTTGAACTGTTTGCGAAGTTGAGTTGGCTTCCCCTTGCATGGGTGGGTGCTCTTCCTGGGCCGCCAAAATTGTGAAATACAGTCAGCCTATGTGTGGTCCGCTAAGTGTCACTGACCACAAAACAAGTACCTGATAAGGCTTAAGTCGAGAATGGAGAGTGGTTGTGTACAAAGCAAAGCAGATGTTTCCTTCTTGCTTAATGCTTCACCACTTTATACAGCTGTCAACAGTGAAGTAATATGACACCTCCTCCTTGGGGGAAATGAGCACTTGGTGTATGGGCCAACAAGATTATCCAGGGATTGAGAGGACCTTTTGCCCTCTCACAAGCTCATTAAATTGATCATGGAGTGTAGCATCTTGAGTAGACCATCTTTCCCATGCAGTGGTGATACCTAGTCAGCTGTTGTAAGAATTAATTGCCTGCTGACTAGATGTATTAGTGTGTATGTGTGGAGTCTCAAACACACTCCGCAATGCCTCCCACTAGATAACAGCTTGTCTGGTTTCTCTTTTTGGCTCCTCTGATGAGAATTGAAGTTCATTTCAGTGATGAATATACACCACGATGGCTTACCAGACGGTCACATTTGTAGGCCTATTGATGCAGTCATCTTATTGTCAAAAGAGAGAGAGAGAGAGAGAGAGAGAGAGAGAGAGAGAGAGAGAGAGAGAGAGAGAGAGAGAGAGAGAGAGAGATCCCACAACTGTTTATTGGAAGAGAATAAGATGGACTGTAATGTTTAGATATATAATTATGAATATATTGACCACAATTACAGTTATGGGTAGACTGAAGGATGAGGATGGAAGGTTCTTAATGTTGAGAACCTTAGTGTGGACTTTCCAGTGTGTGTCTGTGTGCACGTGTATGGTATGGGTACAGATGTGTATGTGTGTGTGTGTGTGTGTGTGTACATACGTAGGGGTCCTGGGGTTCGTTAGCCATAATGTATCACTACTCACCACCACCATAACCTCAAAATGGCACTTCAACTTAACTCTAACTCCATCACCAGACCACATCAATCAACAGCATACACATTTTTATTGGTTTATTATTATATTGATTAATTTTTTCATTTTTCTTTGTTTATATATATTTTGTTTTTATAATATTATTTTTCCTGTGATTTCAGTAAGGGTTTAGTATCACTTTATATATACGTGTGTGTGTGTGTGTGTGTGTTTTCGTGCACCATGCATCCCAGCACAACAATAGAATAAGAAGCCAAAATAAAAGAAAAAAAAAGTAAAAACATATTGAACCTATTCTTAATAGTCTCAATGGAGTCTTTACTGTCAACCAGAGTTTATCAATTTATATCACTTGACTAGAAGTGAACGATGCCTTGTGTGTGTCTGTCAATCTTCAGACCTATACACTCTACATCCTCTAAAACTTCAATTTAGGAAGTGTCGCCTTGTCTGATCCCTTTCTGTATTCATATTTTCTCATTGACCTTACATGAAGTTTTATAGTGGCAGTGCTTTCCTTATAGATGTCTTCTAATGTCTTCACATATATTTCCTCTACTTCCTAATGTATTCTACATATTTTTCAACTACTTGACCACCCAGAATCATTATAAGTGCCAAGTTACAAAGGCGGGCTGTCCAAACTCAGAGATTCTTAACACTTCCTACTGGTCTGGATGAGGTGTGGTTGAGTCGTCACCAGTTGGTTGTTCCTTGGGTGGTGGGAAGTGTGTGCCGTGACGTGGAGGTAGTACTCATGTTAAGGGTGAAGCCAATACCGCGCCAAGCTGGCTTAGGGTGTCTCAGCCCTGCATCACTTTTAGTTATTTTTCTTAAAGTGGACTTGCCTAGTTAGGTTGAACCTATCTAGTTCACCTCCAATCATCATTCAAATATTAAGCTATATATATATATATATATATATATATATATATATATATATATATATATATATATGTGTATATACAGTAGAATCTCGCAGTACGAGTGAACCATTGTACCAGTAATTTGTTTTACAAGCTGCGGCTTGTGAATAATTTTGTGTTGGAACACGAATGAGCTTCATACTAGCTGCTGCTAATCAGCACTGAGCTCCCACACACTCCCCCCAACAGTAAAGCCTCTGTTTTCACAGTTCATATGTTCAGCTCTTTGAGGAAATATCAGATCATTTTGTTCAAGTGATTTTTCTCTTTTTTGTGCATTTTTTGGCATTATTTTGTGCTAATTAATTGTGTTAGCCATGAGTCCGAAGAAAGTTAGTGCAAAGCATAGTGCTGACAAGAAGAAAAAGATTATTACGATAGAGTTGAAGAAGGAAATCATCGAAAAACATGGCAGGAGTGCATGTAGTGGACTTAACAAGCCAATTGAACCAAAGCACGTTGACGATCTGCACTTTTTTTGTTTTAAAAACCTATAAAAAAGGATTTTTCGGGTGTTGTATTGGGGTTGAAACGGATTAATTATATTTAAATGAATTTCAATTGGAAAAATTTATTTGTAGGACAATTAAATTGCAAAACGATATATATATATATATATATATATATATATATATATATATATATATATATATATATATATATATATATATATATATATATTTGCTTAATTTTCTTGGAGTGAGAAGAGCATGGATCATTGAGTTTTGTTGAGGTATTATGAAGAGAGGAGGCAAGGCAAGGCAAGGCAAGGCATCTCCACTATCTTGTATAGGCTACACAAACACAACAATCCCGAGTGAATCAACAAAATATTATTACTTCACACAAAATTCATATATAAAGTTTTTAGTCAACTCAGGTTTGGTGAATGAAATGCATAAACTCTGGTTGGACTCATATGTGCCGTTTTGCTTTTTCTTTTGTTTTATTTGATAATTTTGATAATTTATAGAAGACTTAAGTGTTGAGTAGACTTATATCTTGAGCTTTTTTTTCACCTGGTGAGTTCCACTTTACCTGATAACTTTATGTACCTTTCTGAACATTCCCGTTTGTTTAATGTAGAGGAGGAGAAGGAGGGAGGGAGGGAGACACTCAGCCTTCACCTCCATGGTTTAGTGTGGTTTGTGTCCACCACCATCACCATCCAACCCATTCTCCCGGCCTCATGTGTAATTTTTTTTAAATTTTTTTTTATACATCACAAACCGTTGGCGCCAATAGGCTTTATGGAGGCTAAGATGGACTGCCTTTTTTATGCCCGTTATTTGGCGTTATTTAGGTTACTTTTGAACCATTCATTGTTTGTTTATTATAACAGTGGTTCCCAAACTAAAATATAACAGATTTTTGGGGGTAATATAATAGAAGGGTGACAGAAAAGAAAATATATCTAGTGTTTTAATATAGCCATATACATCAATATTGACAAAATTTTGTGAAAGGGGTAATGTTAGCAGGCTTAATGTGGCATGTTAAATTGGGTAACAAGATGAACAAGTTTGGGAACCACTGGTTTATAAGTTCCTGAGACGGTGCTCCATTGTGTGTGTTTATATGACCCTTGAAGCTGAACTCTTCCACCCTTGCTGCAGCTCCACACACTGAGCTCTGTAGTAGTAATCTATGTAGTGATATTCTCCCCAAGATATTTTAGTTTCTGTAGATCTTATTGCAAACCAGCAAGTACGTTCATGATAGCAGTATTGCCATAGATTACCGAATATCAGCCACACTTAAATATAATCAAGGATTGACTTGGAGTCCTTATGCAACACACCACTCAGTGCAAAAACGGTCTATGTCTCAGACGGCTTTAGACTCGTCAAAGACTCTGTAATCATGATTATTGGTTGTATATTTACCGAAAACATACGTCACGTCATAAATTTTACATGTTGGACAATATGTGACATTAATATTAATTTTGAAATTGCAAAATATTTCCTTTAGAAAGCAAAATCATTCAGTTATAGGATTTATCAATACAAGAATGTTATTTAAAATGTTTGATAAGATTTGTTATAACTTTACTTGGTCCAGTTGAAATTCCCTTTATTACCCGTCTCCATCCACCCTTGAGTTATATGTAAAATGGCTTATATTCCGTTAATGTTGTGGTGTAGAGACATTACATACAGTGTGTTAGTCTTAGTGTTAAGTACACAATGTTATTGAAGCAGTCTTTACTAGTGTTAATGAAGTACACAGTTGACAGTGTACCAGTCTGGAGTGTGTGAACCACAACACACACACACATTATAGTTATAGTGATAGTATTAAGTACACACATGTAACTGTATCAATCTTACCCGTGTTATTGACGCACACATCAGTCTGACCCGTGTCAAGTCAAGGACATGTGTAAGTGTATGAAGCTAGGTGTGCAGACGCAGTGTAAGTGTAACCTGCACACGTGTACTTAGTGGTGTTACGAAGAAACAACATCATTTCCCCTCCAAGTCTTACTTATATGACTTGATTTGTAAATTGTTTCAAGTATGTTTGGTTTCGTCAAACATAGAAGCAGGATAGTGTTGGTGAGGTGAGGAGAGGAGAGCCACCAACTGCATTGTGGGCTCAGTCAGTCCTATATGTAGGCGGCAACACACGCATCTTCACTCCCAAGAAAAATGTAATGTAATAACTGGCTCACTCTTAAATTATTGTACTTTGTTGGAGCATAGTTGAAAATGTGCTTTGCTGTGCGATTTGTTTCTTGAGTGTCTTGAATGGTGGTGTCAATGCATCATATCACATCAAGACATCTCTTTCAAACAATATCTATGCTCTTTAATTTGTTTAGTATTATAAGAAGCTTATGGGTAGACTACATTATTTCATTGATATACTGGAATGAAGTAGAAGACAGCTCCTTAAGCAGTAAAAGTGGTCAACAGTCACCAAAAATCTGACCCAAATCTCCAATGTGACCGCCTACCAGACCAGTGTGTGACATACAGGACATCATTGGCCACTGTGCTGCAGCTCTTATGCAACTAATGTTAAACACATCAAAACTTGAAAGAAAAAAAAGAAATGGGCCCAAACCTAATAAATCTGTGGAGCATTGTCTCTCCTCATTAGTTGTAAGGTCCTCTGTTACCTGATATTTGTGATTTCTATGTATGCATCTGGAAAATGCACCTCCACCTTCCCTAACCTGAACCCGGCTGCCCCATTGTCCTGATGCTTCACATACATCAAGCATACATACCCTGCCACCCTCACTCTTCACACCAAACCTTCTGTAACTTACTGCCTACCTTACTTTGTCTATATAAGTATTATTTTTAAAATCTCATAGACTGTATATATATGTTATCTTGTCTGTCTGCAGTCCCCCTAAAAAGTTATCTGTTTTTCCTATTACTCTCTCTCTCTCTCTCTCTCTCTCTCTCTCTCTCTCTCTCTCTCTCTCTCTCTCTCTCTCTCTCTCTCTCTCTCTCTCTCTCTCTTCTCTTCTCTTCTCTCTCTCTTCCTCTCTCTCCTCTCTCTCCTCTCCTCTCCTCTCCTCTCCTCTCCTCTCCTCTCCTCTCCTCTCCTCTCCTCTCCTCTCCTCTCCTCTCCTCTCCTCTCCTCTCCTCTCCTCTCCTCTCCTCTCCTCTCCTCTCCTCTCCTCTCCTCTCCTCTCCTCTCCTCTCCTCTCCTCTCCTCTGATAACCTTACTGGATGATGCAGTTCCATGAAATGTGAAGGTGGCAAGTGTTAAGGTATGGTGGTGTGTCTGGCTGCTTGAGTAAGGAAGGTGCAGTCTACAATCTAAGTCAGTTTCCCTGTAGTGTCTAATGTAAGAAGCATTTCCACAGGACCCATTGAGACCAAATTAATACCCTGAAGATGAAATGTATCATAGAAAACTATTGACGGACGAGTGAGAAACTTAACAAAAAATTTTTGAATATATGAAAAGATATAAAAAAAATCTGTATGTTAGGTTTATGATATGAAACAAAGAAGTTATGTTTATACCTGTGAAAATATTAAGATGATGATGCAAAGATTATACAGGATATGGGATCATCCAATTGAGTTTTATCATATTTGTAGTAGTAGTGCATTACTTGTCCATTACCCAAGATTAGACAGTGAACCAGCTGTGTATGGCATCAGCCCCTTTACTCTCCAACGCTGCAGTGCTTGCTTCTACCTACTACCAGCCTGCATTACATACTGTTCTCCCAGACAGGTCACTACTCTTCTTTAGAGATCCTACGGCTGAGAGAAATTTTATGTACTTGCATACCATTTCTGTGATTATTTCCACATGCCACCTAGCTCAGGCCATTAAGTATTTTTCATTGACAGGGAGCAGTTCCTGTCAAAATTTTTATATCAATACAATGATTAATGTACTTGAATTCAACAAGACTTTGGTGCCAAATTTTAGGAGGCAATTTTGAAAATCTCAGACGAGCAGCATCACATTTACAGTTACCCGATACAACATAGATTACAATGGTCTTATTTATAAAATCAATCACTAACTGCAATGTAATTTCATCCCATATTGCGTGAGAAGACCTTACAATAAATTAAGTCATCCCTGATTTAATAATTACTTCACGCGTTAAACAAGTTACCTAAACATATGGAAGTGCAGCATTCATGCGAGAAAATTGGATAGTACAACGAATCTGACAACCAATATCTTTGACGCATTGTATGCTGTTGGATTTTTTGTTCAAGAATATAATGGTTATTTTGCCTCTATACATCAGTTTAGTCAGACCTCAAAGCATGCAGTGCAGTGGTCGTGTCAATTAGCAAAGGACATACATAGCATAACTAGAAACTCCACCATAGGGCTACAAAGATCTTATATTATCTCAGCAAAGTTTCCGATACAGGCTACATGACCAACCTAGTTTAGATCCAAGGGTCTGTTCTATTTAGTTCAACATTCTCTCACACCCACACAGTCTCTAAAGAATAGTAATTGCTGTTAAGTCTTGTGCCACACTATACTAGTTCCAAATAATCATTGGCATTGTGTAAAACGCAGGTAAGTGAATTCTACATAGATGTATATCCAACAGCTTGCTATATTCAACTCGGACTCCACTCATGAGCTGAGCCAACCCCCACCTCCCCTGGTGCCATACACAGGCCGTTGCTTTATCTTAGCAAATATAACAAGGAATTTACTCAGTCTTAGGTTCTTCATTTTTCAAAGATCTTGTGGCTATTTTTGGTCTCTAGTGTCTAGATTACTATGTAGAAAATATTATGAATAAAATTTATTTTTGTGGCACATATATGTTTGACTTCCTTGAAAATTTCATTGTTTATTTGTGTGGTGGGAGCTTCAAGAATTCCTTCACCGTCATCCCGTCTGTGAGTGAGTTAATTAAATTGAAAAAGGCATCAAACCCCATTTAAATTCTTCACTCTATAACCTGTTATTTCCTTCTGCAATTATTGGACAAAAACTATTAAAACATTTTGTGATGTTATATTAATGTTACAAAATACTAAAGTACATTTTTTTTCTAGTTAGATACTAGACAAATATTTTGATTAGATACATCCCAGACACATATCATAACTTCAAAAGTAATGGACATTATTTATTTATGTGAAGGGGCACACTATCAAAAAAAATTATATATATATATATGGCACAAATGTTTTCAATATGGACACTTGCCTTAGTTGTTCAAGTCATCCATTCAATTCTAAATTTAAAAAGGTATTAATTTTAAATCAAAGTTAGCTATCATTAGTTATTCTGAGTCACAAAACAAAGCATCATATGATGGAATGCAAATGAACTGAACAAAGACTAAAATATGCTTTACTTAGCTAGTCAAATAAAACTTAATACTCCTTTTGGAAGTTTATAACTTAAAAACATTACATAAAGGTAAGTTCATTAAAGTAATTCAGCAAACCTTCGCCCAATTCCTTCATATTTAGATTCACTCGGTGGGAGATCGTCTCTCAAATTATATAATTACCACTGTACTTAATTATACTCTGGAAATTAAAAATCACTTTACTTAAAAACATTACAAATAAAATCATAATGACTCTCCAGACATAAAACAACAAAAATTTGCCATTATTAAACAAACATTTCCATAACTACTTTGGATAATCATCAATTCTACTGAAATGTGTCCACTTCTACAATTACTTTATAATTCAAGTAGCATTCACATATGACAACTAACAACTAACTACTCTGTTCAAGGCAAATGCATCAGCTCAGTAATACTTGGTGTCACCAAGTTATGCGACACCTCCATCGGGTTGCCAATAACAGGCTTGGTTGGGCTTGATGCTTCACCAAGCCGCCATGTGTCTGGCCTGGAGGAGGAGGAAGAGTGGACAGCATATAGAGAGGTGTGGTCAGGCTTAGTATCCCACCAATCACCATCAAGGGATAGTACTGACCTGCCTACCTTACTGTCTCCACTACCGGGGGATTTCACATCCATATAATTGACTGAAGGATTGGAAGTTTTAAAAGCATTGCTCTGAGGCTGTGAAGCTGATGTTAAGGCTGACAGATTATCTTGGCCAATGGTCAACAAGTTCAAAGATAGCAAGTCTGGGGGGAATTTTCCAATGGATTTTAGCCGGTCATTACAATAGCCCGAAGAATTAAAAAACCCAAATTTCTCTTCTGCTAATTTATATTCCTGCAAGCGCTTCAGGTTACTTAAAATCAAATCATTGGTGTTAAAGCGAGACGCTGTACCACAGTTGTCTGCTACGGCCACCACCGTCTGGTTCACTCCATCGTGACTGAAACGCAGTCTGTATCCTTCCATGGAAGTGACTCCAGCGGCTTCTTCTGGGTCATGAACAAAGTGGCACCGGGCACCGTACTGGCAGTAACCGGCACCATGGTAAGTGCGGCACAGGTCTGTCTTGTACCTTGGGTGGCGCAGGACGGCACGAAGCTCACGAAGACCATGAGCAAACGTACAAGTGGATCCAAACCTGAAGAAAGAATACCATGAAAATTTCCAATATGAAATAATAGAACAGTGAAGGGAAGTGAATTATAATGAAGAAATACTTGAAAATTTCCAATGTGAAATAAATAACAAAGAGAAGTGAATTGAATTATAATGAAGAAAAAATACTTGTTCCCTTTGCCTTGAGAGAGCTTCTTTCCTACCCATCTTCATCCTTTGTAATTTTCACATTCAAAATTCTCTCTCCCTCTATACTATTCACCCTTTAGTTTGTGAAATCCTAGAGTGGCTATTTCGCCTCTATGCCCGTAAAAGAAGTCTGTTTTTATTGTGTTCCGAGCCATGCTGGTATTACCGGTATTGAACATGTCAACTCACTGGAACACCTTCATATTAAGTGTAAGAGGAGATGGATGAGGCAACTTAGATACAAAAGGTTAGATTACCAAGGAAACATTTGATAAACACTCCCAAGTTACCAGTTACCTGATGTAGGACAGGTTCACAATCTTTTAATCCAAAATTCTGAAAAGTGTCTGACCCCAAGGTTTTCGGGTGAGAGATTGTGAACCTGTATATGATTAGTGGTAGTGGAAGGGCAGAGGCAAGGATGGTTAGGCAGAGTTTCATTCAGGCATATATAACAAATCTTTCCCTTAAATTCATGAACCAGATAAAGTCACATTACACTGCACTGCCTCTGATGAAACATTTTGGAATATACAGGTTGACTATCAATAATCTGGCATGAGCAAACACCTAATTCTGGGTACAGCGCCATCAAAACAAACATAAACAGCGCCTCCCAAAAACAGTGATCCGCCAACTCGGGAAATTTGAAACTGCGCTCTGAAACTCATGCCGGAAAACTGATGGAACCGGAATATTGATTGTCAACCTGTACACATGAAGCAACAAGAGTTAAATTCAATCAGATACTTACCGGCAATCCCCATTCTCTTCATAGCTTCTGCAGAGTTCAGTCTTGAAACGCAGTGGATTAGAAGTCCGTGCAATTGGTTTCTTGACACCATTGCTAGTCTTACTGCTTCCACCGTCACTGCTGATGCTCCTCCCACCATCGCTCTCAATACTCAAGCTATTGGGGCTCTTACTACTATGAGTATTAAAATTTCCACCCCATATAAAGGTCTCCTTAGGGGCGCAGGGCTTCAGTTCATTTATATTTCCATTATAGTTTGTGAAAGTGGGTCCATCTCCCCCCCACATGGCTCTGAAAGGGGGTCTGTTTTGCTGACGGATTGGGCTTGAGTGGCTAAGAGGCTGAAGGGATGAGGTTGAGGGTATAACTCGGATACCCATGGAAATGCCCCGTCGGTTTTGGGCATGAGCCAAGCTCCGGCTACCATTCTTGCGGTGTCCCATGTTGTCTGGTTTAGATTACTTCAAAATCTATGCTGAAATGTAAAAATATAAAAGTTGCTAGAATGATATTTGCAACAAATTTCTATTCAGTCTAGTGCAGCATTATCAGTTTTGCAAGATGGTCAACACGCTGAGGACAAGTTACACTCAGACAGACAGACAGACAAAAAAATACTGATAAATACCTATACAAGATTTATGAAAAGGAATATGACAAGTGTGCAAATGAGCTGGTAAATTAAACTATATCTTGCATTAGATAGATGCAGTTTGACAGGAGATGTCTTATTTTTTCCTCCCATAATCAATGCATATACTTTGGTTAATATGCACACACACATTAAATTATTGGTTCTATTAGTGTGTTTTTTCGTACAGCACAACAAATGTAATTGAGAATAAATTATTTCAGCTGTGCAAAGAGTCGCATGTCAATTGTCAATGTAACAATACCACACTTGTTTAGTTTCATTAGGATATAAGTTTACTACAATAATAAAGTTGATATTCATTTCAATTATCTCCCCTCTCGTTTACAAATAATAAGGTTATGATTTAAATCCTTTTTTTTCTTCAAATTAATTAGATTTAAATCAGTTTGAAATCAACTTGATATAAATCGAACAATCCTACATTCGAGTAACCTTTTTGTAGACTGTGCTAATGATAATAATGATTGCCTTTGTCTATACTATAATTATCTCCCCTTCTTCCTATCCTAATCCATATCTTGTACATCCATTCTATCAGTCCCTCATCCATTCCTTTAATATCAGATTCGTAATTCCATTCTTCATATTTCTAACTGCTTTCCTTTCCTTCACACACCCTCCTTCTACCATCCTATCATTCCCATACACATGACAATATAACCTTCACTCTTGATATCATTAACTTATAAAAACATTCTTTACATCTTCCTTTCACAGCCTCTTCTCATTTAATCCCTTTCTTCTCTCATTCTTAATCTTTAGTCTTTAATCGCCTTATTCTTCTTCAGTTTTACCTACTCTCCTTTTACTCTCATCCTTTCTTCTTCCTTAATATTCCTTTCCTTTTCTGGAGGTATCAAAAAATTCCTCAGCATTTGAATTTTTAGTGACATTCTTCTAATCAGCACTTGTCACTCTTTCTTATATGCCTGTTCTTTTTTACACCCTAGAACTTTTCAATTATAAAGCCTCTTTCTCTCACCTGTAGTAAGCAAAATTATGTCTTCAGATAGTCATTCAACATACCCTATTTTATGAACAAAAAACATCTTAATTGAAAATAAATAAATATGTAAATAATAAACCAAATGTCCAATGATTAAACTCTACACTACAGCAACACACAGTCCCACTCTTGAGACATTTAGAAATAAGATTACCAATCATTACCATCCTAACCCTAATTCAAATCCTGCCCCCTTACCTAATCCGAATCCCCATCCTCATCCTACCCAAGCCATCAATCCAGAAAAAAAAAACTTTCGAAAGAGGGATAAATTTGACTTAGCTTGTCTTCCACACTTGTTACAACCAATATATGGCAATACCGAGTACCATTCCATGTATGTAAGGTATTCCTCGTTAAAACCAGGATATCCTAGTACACAATGACCAACGCCAGCTGGCAGTTTGGTTACAAGGAGTTATATTTAGAGGTTAAATAGTTCGTGGCCTGTGGCTACGAAAAAAATGGCGTCTGCACCTCGCCCAACCACCTACTTTTAGTCAGAAAACATTTTATAGCTTTTAAATTAACATAACATAACGTAACCTAACCTAATTCTATATTGACAAATTATAGAACCTTGTTCAAACCAAATTAATCTTTACTTTTCGAAGAGAAGGTCTCAGAAAATATTGAATATCCCACAAAGTAAGAATTTGGGACGAAAATGTAATTAAGAAAACCTTCTCAAAATGCATCAGGTAACGTAAATATGTAACTCACAAATCTCTAAAGCATTATGGTGGAGATGTAAAATAATACCAAAAAAATATTAAAAACAAGCGTCATATGAAGAGACAAACACTGCAATCCCAGTATAGTTTCGAGTTAAAATGTTCCTATTCAACGTAAAGGTTCGTGCCGCCGATACCTCAGGAACACGCGACCACTACATCCCTATCAGCTATCATGGGACGGCTCACTCACACACACTAACTACCATATCCTCACCGCCGCTAGTCACTAGTCACCTCTTCCAAGATACAATAATAAAAAAAAAACCACAGGCTACATTACACTAATCATCTCGTAAAACCATTGTAAAGCAGTTAAGATAAAGTATCCACAAGGTTTAGTCCAACACCATTTTTCCCTTCAAACACATACGGCCGTTGGTTGAATCAAAGCCGACGCCATTTTCACATAAGCTATCCTTCATTTCCCGCTAGCCTCGTAACCACCTCTTTACAACCTGCATCAACTAACCGACTACATACACAGGCGATAATGTCACCGTACATGATCACTAGATATCAACAAATAACCAATGTCAATCAGAAATTAAACAACATATAAGACGAATCTTGCCACAGACACAACCCAATACACTCCAGTTCCTCGTCTCGTCCTGTCTTCCTCAGTATGTATATTTACCAAGTTACACACTAGCCACGTCTCCATTAATTATATCCTCCTGAATTAACCTCAACCTCAAGGTAAATTAAATAAAAGCAAGTAGTGTAAGCGAGTAGTATAGGCCAATGGGTATATCTACCTTCCCAGCCAGGCCACATGGCGGCCGCCGCTGCCGTCCCCGTCCTCCCCTCAACCAACCGCCATCGCAAGAACGGTTACCTAGCCTTCCTATACTCACTGTAGCTTTACCAGACGAACTATTACTGTCAATATAACTTAATAACCAACCCTGATAAGTGTACACCATGTATTCATAATGCAAGTGTCTATTCCAATGTTTCTTAAGCTGGACGGAACGGACTGGACCTCTGCGTTTATGCTGGACAATGGAACGGTGGTTATAAACTAAATATCATGTCTTTATCTACTTCTACGTTTTATAAATACCTAATAATACTTTAGAATTACATATATTTTATGAACGAATTATTGTATAGAGGAAATATCAGTAATGGTCATCTATATCTACATACTCAAATGAAATACAAGTTATATGATCTGATTAATGTTATCTAATTCAATTTAAAGTCACATTGTTTACATTTTAAAGGTGAAACTAATGTTATGGTGTATATATATAATGAATTATCACACCACCATACCTTACGGACCTTCCACTCTTTCTCTGCCACACTAACTGATTTTTTTTCGTCTTGACTCATATATATAACCTCGGTCCCCTTGGCGCTCATTTGTTCGATTACCTTAATTCTAGACTACAATGAATAAAAAAATAAATCACAGTATGCATATCTTAAGTGGTAATCGTACATTGATATTTTTTTCAAACACTGCTTTTAATTACGTTATGGGATATTGGAAATGCTTGAGTATTTAGTTTGTATTTTAAATTGCATGATTAATGGAAGCCCTCGCAATAAATTCGGACATTAGAAATGGGTAGTTTTTTGCGATTCAAATCTACAAATTAAGGAAGCTTGGATACATTGCAATGTAAATAAGGATAAATAAACTTCATACTTTTATTATCAATAACTACATATAGAAAATGGATATGAAATTAAGAGACGACATTGAATTACAGTTTATGATATCATGTTGACTTTGTATACCTTCATAAAGATATTCCAATGGTTACATGAATTTATAATGTTGGTTCTATCAATGTGAATACATCGTTCGTTTTGAGAAACATACACAAGCAATTTTTGAATCACGGTATATAAAGAAAATACACTTTTGTAATAAAGTTTGCACTGCTTGACGTAAGATGTACTGAACTTTCGTCCATCTTATTCTTTTCTACTTTCATGTATGGATGATGAAGGACTTAGGAGTATTTTTTAAACAATAAACAATAACAACACAAAATCAAGTTCCCACAATTACTTTTCAGTTGTAATTAACTTGTTCGAACAGCAGAAAGAAAACAAGGGTTCAGTTTAGTTGATTTTCAGGAGCTGAATTGTAAAGATTAGCGTTGCATCTGTGGAAATAATCACGGTATTAACACACCTTTATATTGAGGGAGACAATCATATAACATAACATAATAAGACGAGGGGACGTCTGAAAAATTAACCCTATCTAAATCATTTGCTACAACAAAAACTACTTAACCTCTGCAGGAATACAAAACACACACAATACAACATGACTAAACCAACATACAGACACATAATTTTTGCCTTACCTGCAGGGATAACAGCACCAGCACCTCTTTTGCCATAAGCTAGATGAGGAGGCACCACTAACAGACGGCTTTCACCCACACACATCCCTAGCATGCCTTCCTCCCACCCGGGGATAACGGAGCCTTCCCCTAACTTGAACACGAACGGCTCATCGCGATCAACACTGCAGGAAAGAAGAAAATAAGTTAGAGAGACCACGGGTATATGATAATGATAATACATACTTTATTTAATCTTTCCTGTGTAGTACAGTAAATAAACTTGCTCTGGATTGCGTTCCAA
>JAPQNM010000005.1:10672648-10705148 GCA_029783475.1 Metacarcinus magister | reverse complement strand
GACTACTGACATTCTCCACCATGCCCGTTAGTCTACCTTTAACCTCACCTTTAACGGTTTATAATAGTCTTGCCTCACCTGCCTTCTGCTTCACTCCTGTTCATAGGCTCCCTACCCTCCCTCCCTCCATTGCTAGCCTGCTCTCACCTTCCCCTTCTGGCCTGCCTCCAGCGTCCATCCATTGCTGGCTTGCCTCCTCCCTACCCTCCCTCCCTCCACTGCTAGCTTGCTCTCATCTTCCCCTTCTGGCCTGCCTCCTCCCTACCTCCAATGCTGGCCTGCTCCCTTCTGGCCTGCCTCCTCCCTCCCTCCACTGCTAGCCTGCCTCTACCCTCCCTCTGGAATCTAGATATCCCGTTATCACAGGTCACCAAACCCTATCCAGCACCAACCACAACGTAAACACTGCTGGTATATACCTATACTATACTATACTATATTATATTATACTATACCTGCTTATACTATACTTGTATATATACCTCTCTCTCTCTCTCTCTCTCTCTCTCTCTCTCTCTCTCTACTTATATAGAGAGGAAAAACAACATCCTTCCATATACAAATACAACCCTATATTTATTTATCCTGCTTCTTAGTTCCCTACTATATATTTATAGATTTCTTACCTAGATTTCTTACCTAGATGAGGCCAGAGCCCCATCTAGAAGCAGATGATATAGGTCATAAGAAAGCAAAGAGAGAGAGAGAGGGAGAGAGAGAAAGACATGCGCAAGGTGACTATCTTCTGTTAACTAAGATTTATTTACGCGGGCAACAGCGGGCAGCTGAGGTTGTAAACAAAATCATAACAAACACATGTGAAGGAAGACAGGATGGTCAGGTCACGGCTACAGGTCAAATTCTGTAATGATACCTTGGTGGAGAAAGTTAAACATGATGTGGAAGGTGTTACAGGTAAATAATAAGTTAGTATTTAATTACAGGTGAAAAGATATGAAATAGCTTCTTTCCTTCTCGTCTCGTCTTGTCCTGTTGATGTCAAGCTCTCTAAATAATGTGATTTGGTTGTTAATTGGTGTTATTTTTACTTAATTACTGCTGAATTCATGAATTCGTGTATATATGTGTGAAATTTGTCATGTTCATATTTCCTTTTTAAATGTTTCATATATATTTCGTTGCTTCTGGTTTACATGTTTGTCATATATACTTTGGTTTCATTATTTCATGACGCCTTTCTGTATTTATTACTGATTATATTTTGAGTTAATATCCACTACTTAGATAATAATTACATCAACTTTTATCTTATAGTTAGGAGTCTAGCGCCACTGCCGCTGTCCCAACGTAACCGTAGAAGAAGGACACAAGACACACCTTCCCTTGCCTTAGGTTATAATGGATCTGAATTACCCACATTGGAGGAAACAAATGAAGACAACAGGGATGTTTTCTTCAAGCCTACAGGTTAGCACTGACTTATATATATTATGAGGTGTATATATATATATATATATATATATATATATATATATATATATATATATATATATATATACATATATATATATATATATATATATAATATATATATATATATATATATATATATATATATATATATGTTTTCTTTAGGCAGTGCTTGCAGGTACGACAGCTGTACGAATAGGGGATGACAACGGGGTACGGCTGCCGTATCTGTAAGCACTTGTAGGCACAGCTTACAGGTACGGCAGCCATATCCTCATAGTGCTTGGTTATAGATACGGCATGTGCTTAACTTATGGGTGTTAAGATATAAAAAGCTTATATAACCAAACCATACCTAACCGTAACATAACTTAACATAACCTAATACTGTTTTTTTTGTATTAGAATTGCTTGGAAATGAAGAAATACTGTTTTTTTTTTATTATAATTGCTTAGAAATGAAGAAATACTGTTTTTTTTGTATTAGAATTGCTTGGAAATGAAGAAATACTTTTTTTATTATAATTGCTTAGAAATGAAGAAATACTGTTTTTTTTTATTAGAATTGCTTGGAAATGAAGAAATACTGTTTTTTATATTATAATTGCTTGAAAATGAAGAAATACTGTTTTTTTTAATTATAATTGCTTAGAAATGAAGAAATACTGTTTTTTGTATTAGAATTGCTTGGAAATGAAGAACACCACATCAGAATAGCCACTATATTTAGATAGGAAATTTATTACTCCTTTTAATCATCAATTTATTACTGTTTTATCAATTCATTACTTTTTTTTATTTTTTATTAGAATTGCTTGGAAATGAAGAAAACCACATTAGAACAGCCACAGTATTTGGCTTTCAAACTCCCAAGAAGAGACGAAGCATGTTGGAGAAAGCCGGGTCAGCCAGTAAGACAGGCAGCTCACCAAGGACACCTCACACGCCCAACTCAACCCTCAAACAATACCCCGGAACACCAAAAACTCCAAGAACTCCAAAAACTCCAAACTCTGCCTTGAAAAGTAAGTGAATAATTGTGTGTTAATTGAGTGTCTAATGAGGTCTAACGGTCATATGTTACAACAAATATAGGGTCTATATTCTAGGCCTTATAGTCAATTCATTATCTTAAAAAAAAGTATTCAAAGCCCTACATTTTGTGAAATAGTATTGGAAAAAATTCCAATACTATTTTTTAGTTTGCTATTGTAATAATAAGGTTTTGCATTGCCTATAAAATGATGTGTTCAATATTATGTCATAAATATAAGAGTGATTTGTAGTATTTTATTTTGTTTTTATTTTGTTGTCTTTGTATTTATTAATATATTTACAGATCCTGATTTATAATGATAATAATAATAATAATAATAATGTTCAATAGCATACACTTAACACAGGACCATTCATTCATTGTGTTGATGCAAATAATTTGATAGTATGTATTGTATTTAATTTGATTTTGTCTTCTTTGTATAATGTATTTACAGAAGCTGCCTTGTG
This sequence comes from Metacarcinus magister, assembly GCA_029783475.1. Classification (NCBI taxonomy): domain Eukaryota; kingdom Metazoa; phylum Arthropoda; class Malacostraca; order Decapoda; family Cancridae; genus Metacarcinus; species Metacarcinus magister. The sequence continues at coordinate 10,702,211 of JAPQNM010000005.1, read as the reverse complement.
TAGGTCAACTTTAGGCCTTTTGTATCCTCCTTATGTTCTTATATTCTTATGTTCTTATGTTCTTATGTTCTTATGTTCTTTACAGCTTCCTTCAGAACTCCAAAAAGTGCCAGGAGGTTATCTGAGGTTCCTGCTGATGCTCTGACTCCTTACACCTTCAGGAAAAGAGTTAAACATCGTACGTTTACCCTAACTAACTACTACTGTTTAATGCATAAATTAATATATCATAAAAGAGAGAGAGAGAGAGAGAGAGAGAGAGATTATATGCGTGTAATTTTAATTAATTAATTATTATAAAATCCTTACTCTACACAGGCATTACACAGATGGTTTGTGATGAGACCGACTTGTCCGACGATGAAGATTCAGATTTCAAAGTGACCTCAAGTGAAAGTGAATCCAATGAAGATGACGAAGATGATAATAATAATGATTCGGAAGAGGGAGAGTTTGGAGAATTTTTTTTTCAAACTCCGAGCAAAACCCCCAAGAGACGGCTGGCCCACTTGGCACTTAACAGTAAACCCGGCACTCCTAGAACCCCTAAAACCCCGGCCAGAACCTCAAGAAGGGTGACCAAGATCAAAGATGTTAATATGGTATGTATGTTAATATGATTTTTTTATTTATTTATTTATTTTTTTTAATTTTTTATAATTTTTTTACATTAAAGGGTAGTGGGCAAGGGACAACACAAATACATTAAAAAAATATATGTTATGGTATGTGTGATTTGTGTGTGTGTGTGTGTGTGTGTGTGTAGCTATTCTTTCTCTATAGTTTCTGATGCCACTTCTTTTAGTATGAATAATGTGTTCAAATTATACAGTTATGTTAAAAATATTCTTCCAAGTCTATTTAAAACCTTCCGAATCTATTTTTACAATTATATATTCCTTTTTCTGCCCCTAAGGTTGTCAATTCCGAGGATTATTTCATAGCAAACGGAAAGTCTAAAAAAATCACCACCTCTGACCACACGCTGAGCCATCTTAAGACCTCCAGACTGTCAGCAGACGCCATGCAGTCAGCACTGTCAGCCATGGCGCCGTCCCACCCCGAGGAGAGGCTGACACTGACGCAGGAACACATGGCATTATTCCCGCGCTGGATGACATTCTTGTGGTGAGTTCATTAGGGTTTAATTGGGGTCTATTTAGGTGTGTAGGTCATATCATACTCAAGTCATTTTTGTCACACACCATTTAGAGATCACAACTTTTTATGTACTAACTCATTTATATATAATTCTCTCTCTCTCTCTCTCTCTCTCTCTCTCTCTCTCTCTCTCTCTCTCTCTCTCTCTCTCTCTCTCTCTCTCTCTCTCTCTCTCTTATATTAATTTATATATATCTTTTTCTATTTTTTTTTCCAGCGAAGGGTTCAGTTTGTTCTTATACGGTCTTGGAAGTAAAAAACAGCTGCTATCCAGTTTTCAAGAAGAATATTTGACGGATTACGACCATGTAGTTGTGAATGGATTCTTCCCTTCACTCTCTATTAAAAGTGTAAGTAAGGTATTCTGAGTTTTTTTTTATATATATATATTGAATACCGTAGTGTTTTTTTTATTTATTTATTTATTTTTCCTACATTAAAAGGGTATGTACTGGCTAAGGGAAAACAAAAATACATAGAAAGAAAAAGTAAAATGTTTTCTAAGTCTTTGTAATGTGAATTTTAACCTGATTTCAAGTAGAGATTTATAATTTCAAAAACAAGATAGATTATTATTGAAACGATTAATTAAACCACATTGTCTGTCTGTCTGTCTGTTAAAAGTGTAAGGTATTGTTAGTTTTTTTTTTTATATACCAGTTTAGTATTATAAGAATGATTGAAAACAGAAGGAAGGTACACTGTAGTAATAATAATTCGTGTCAGAAATTATCAAGTGATGTATGTGAAGCATATTATACTTTCTTTTATTACGACGACGGTAATAATTAACCTTTTTTTTCATTACAGATTTTAAACACCATTACGGATGACATCATAGGTAACAGCGGTGGTTTTCGTGGCGTCCAAGAGCAAGTGGAATATATTAAGAGTATTTATTCAAGAGCTGCGGCTGATCCACTGTTTATAATCATTCACAACCTGGACGGACCCATGCTTAGAGCGGCCAAGACTCAGTCCTCGTTAGCAAGCCTCGCTGCCATCACTAATGTTCACCTCCTGGCCTCATTGGACCATATTAATGCACCGCTAAGTAAGGTTATACGGGGATTTTGTCGTGTTTTTGTTACGAGTCGCAATATTTTTATTTATTTATTTTTTTTCCATTATACAGCAAACTATGATTTATAAATAAGTTACTTTCTTTAATTCCTCCTCCTCCTCCTCCTCCTCCTCCTCCTCCTCCTCCTCCTCCTCCTCCTCCTCCTCCTCCTCCTCCTCCTCCTCCTCCTCCTCCTCCTCCTCCTCCTCCTCCTGGGTTGATATTATGTTGATGTTTATTTGTTATTGTGTTTATTTTTTTGTGTACGTCCTTCCATTATTATTATTTTATTTCTTATATGTGTTTTTGTTTTCGTTTTTTTCCAGTTTTAGACAGCATAAAGATGAGACATTACAATGCGCTTTGGATTGACGCCACAACCTTGGATCATTATACTGAAGAAACAGCATTTGAAAACTCATTACTATTACAACAATCTGGATCACTCACTCTCTCGTCTCTTATTCATGTGTTCAAGTGTGTATAGTTTCAAGTTTTTGTTATGATTTTACTTGTTTATTTATTTATTTTTTTTAATGTTAATATAATCCCTCGCTTTATTTTTTGTGTTGGTATATATGTGGGATTTCTCAAAATATTTAATGGTTTATTTAATGATTATATGATTTCTTTCCAGATCTTTGACTCCTAATGGTAAAGGTATATTCCTGCTTCTGGCCAAGTATCAGATTGAGCAGAAGGATCAGTCTTCCTATATGGGTTAGTATTTGTATTTGTATGTTGATTCCATGTAACACTTCATCAATTTAAATGTATGTCTGTCTTTGGGCTCAAACTTGGGACTCTGAGTTGGTATGCCCGACCGCTAGCTACTAGGACACCGCCTCCCCATGTCTAGTTATATATTCTTCCGTGGATTTATAAACACTCAAACCTCGGATTTTCGAACAATTTGGTTTTCAAACAAAATTTTTAACTTATAATTGTCTCAGTTGTAGTACGATATTTCTTGTGTTGTACATTATTTCTTCTTCTACTTCATCTTTTCCCATTGTATCACCTCTCTATATATGATAAAAAAGTATACAAAATTATTTATTATTATTTTTTTTTCTTCACAACTTGCAGGTATGTCGTTCGTGGATCTCCATCAGCGTTGTTGGGAGAAGTTCCTGGTGAACTCTGACCTGAGTCTGCGCGCCCAACTCACTGAATTCAAGGACCACAAGCTTATAAGGTTCAAGAAAGGATTAGACGGCGCAGAGAGTATTATCATCCCTCTTAATGTTATAAAACTAAAGGATTTTATTGAAGAACAAGAAGAAATGTGATGTAATGATTTAAGAAATAGAGGATGAATCTTTAATTTTTATTGGACACAACTTATCCGGTGCAGAGAGTATTATCATCCCTCTTAATGATATAAAACTTAAGGATTTTATTGAAGAACAAGAAGAAATGTAATAGAATGACTTAAGAAATAGAGGATGAATCTCTAATTTATACTACTCTCGAGTCAAAATTTATTGGACACAACTGAAGTATAAATTCTGGAGATTGAGTGATTAATATCAATTTTTATTCCATTTTATAAACCAAATGAGTATTACCTAATCTATTTATGTTTATACCAAGTTGACATTCCCTCTAAAGTGTGGTAGCTAAGACAAGCCATCTAACATACATACATACACATACACACACTCACTTATATTTTTACCTCTTAAGGAAAAGGGACCAATTTTTTGCCTTGTACCACAAACTCAACAAATATAGCATGTCTAGTTTTAAATTTGGATTTTAATATTTTAGTAATAAACATATGTATTTTGTTATGAAGTTCTTTTACTTTGAAATATTGTCACCAGAAAAGAAGCATTAATTGGTATTCTAGTATAAGACAGCTATGAAAAAACTTGAAATGTTTATATAATGTTTTGTATATATATATTTCTATTTACCTGACTATTATCCCACATGCACACATACACACACCCATGTACACATACACACACCCATGCTATACTACAACTAGGTTAATACACACACCCTACGTAAACACAACACATCAGGTTAATCATACAAATAGAGACGAGGCCAAGAGTTATATCCACAATAGAGTTCAAGGTTTTACTTGTCACTTCCTATTCAACTCATGCCTTCTCCCTACCCTCTCCCTCCCTACCTGCACCTGATATGATCCAAGGGTCACTCACACCAGATGCTCGGTGACCTCCTCCAAGGGTCATCAATTTATACCTTGGCTTATATCACCATTAAAAAGGGTTTGCCAAGATATAATGTCACTTAATGTTATTACAGTAATTTGTTTCTTCTTTTTCATATTTCAATTCTCTCTCTTGATTCATATGTATTATTCCAGCAGCTGTCTCCATGCAATTTAATCTTTCCTTCTCTATTACTCCCATACTACATATACTCATATTTTAACCTATGTTTTAAGGTTTGTTTCACTCAATAAACTATTCATGTTTATTAATATACTGTATACTTAAGGTTTGTGAAGACTATTCTACATTATTTTTTTACGTCTTGGTTTTTTTTGGTAGGAAAGTATGCATAAGAGAGGATTCCTAGACCTCTTGTGCTTATAGAAATAATAGAATATGGGAATTTACATTAGTATACATAAAATTGCATTGCTGTTAACACTATCTTTTTCTTTATATATAAGCATTCTCTCTATCTATCTATCTATCTCTCTCTTTTTAAGTACATGTCTTGCTTTATATCCAAATACAGTAAATCATAACAAAATAACATAAATTAACCCAAATAACAATATATAATCAGTAGTGACGTATCAAAACTAAAAATCAAAAAGCCCGGGAAATGTTTAGCGCCCCTATTGTGATTGGCTGAACGAGAACAAATCATAGACCAGGACTTAGTTATGGATGTTCCTCAACCAATGAGAGGCCGCCTTACACCCCCATTCGGCACCTGGCGTCCCCCCGACACAACCCAACATGGCGGAGGTGAAGTTTGATCAATTCTTGTTCATATACTAATAATACCTTTAATATATCAGGTGTGCATGTATTTTTATAGCGTTAATAATAGTTTAGTCCCTGTTGGAGTGCGTGAAGGTGGTGTTAATAGCGGGAAATAGCGGGAAGTTGGCGGGAAATAATAGTATAGCTTTGTTTACACTCCAAGGTGGGGGGGGAAGGGCCTGTGTGACACGCTTACAAGAAATACTCTAATTAATGCTAGTTAGAACCACTATTAATGACCTACTAATTGACCTAACAGTGCACGAACTACCCAACGACACGCCAGTAAGGTAATTATAAGGGCAGGGTAATTAGTGACCTGTAATGACCACTATTACGGAGGTCAGGTCAATTTTGTCCTTATTTTCCTTATTTTAGTTTTAAAGTCATAATTAAACTCAATATAACACGGTGGTAAGGTAATTATAAGGACAGGGTAATTAGTAACCTGTAATTACTACTATTAAGGAGGTCAGGTTAATTTAGTCTTATTTTTTCCCAAATTTTCCTTATCTCGTGGTAATTAAAGGGCGTGGAAACCATAGAGGTCATTGGTAAAGGTAATTGTGTGGTGATTTAAGGAGTGATTGTTTGATTTGTTTGTGTTTTAAGGAAGGTTTAATTAGGTTCAATTAGGTTGTACTTATTATATTCTATTATTATTATATTATTATTATTATCATTATTATGTTCTTCTTAGGTTCTAATCATTATGTTCTATTAGTGTTATTATTATTATTATGTTCTTATGTTCTTCATTTGTTTTAATTATTTTCTTGGGTTAATATTCGGTTCGTTAACCACTCTATATCTGGTTACCTTTATAATGCAAATTTAACCTCAGATACTTGTTCAGATCACACCAAATAGTTATGCCGCTCTATTACAGAACAAATACGAATTATTTTCTTTCTTTCTAGGTTAAGTTAGGTATAGTTAAGTTACGTTAGGTATAGTTAGGTTACCTTAGGGTTGGTTAAGGAAACGAATATTTACCATTTTCTTGTTGAGGAGTTATTGTCCGATGGGTTAATTAATGGGAAAGTTTGTTAATTAAGGATTATTATGGGTTTGTTAAGTAAAGATTATGGGTTTGTTAAGTAAGGATTATGGGTTAGTTAAGTATTATGGGTTTTTAAATAAGGCTTATGGGTTAGTTAGTAAGTTAGGTTTAAGGGAGCGAAGGTTTAATTAGGTTCACTTAGGTTCTAATTATTGTTATGGTTTCACCTGGTTTCACCTGGTTTCACCTAGTTGGCTACCCTGTTGCACGTTTTTATTATAAATATTTCGAGGGAGATTAGCTAGTTTGAAATAAGGGAAGCCCACAACTGCTGGCACGCCAGCCCCTCTTCTATGCATGTCAATAATGAGGAAGATCAGGAGAAGGGGCTGAGTTAATGGCTAAGTTGTTCAGTATTATGGGTTAATTATGAGGGTAATAATTATTGTAGACCTAACTTTGATCATTAGTGATGTAATTGTGGTTGATAATTAATGATTGGATGTAATGGTGAAATGACTTTATTATAACTATTATTTCATCATGTTACGTCAAGTTATTAATTATTAACCACAATACACAATTCCATCACAAATTAATCAAGGTTAGGCTTACACAAGTAAATTTTTTCCTATTTCAAGAGTGCAAGACAATTATTACATGTTCTGGATAATATTTATATAGTACAATATATATGTAGTAGTATGCAAGGTGAAGGTAGGATCAGGTAACGATAGTATTGGTTAGGTGTAATATAATGCAAACGTGAGATGATTGCTGGCAATATAAGGAAGTGTTAGTAACTTCTTATCACCTCTTCCTTCAGTCCATTCCAAGTATCTATATTTCTTTTGGGAAAACTGTACTTTTTTGTATCGTTCAAGCAACTTCCTTTTTGCAGTATTTTCTTGTGTCCCTTCAAATATCTAGCCTCTCCTTTTCTGCTCAATATTAGGTCTTTTCTATCTGTTTCCTCGAGGTTGTTCATCATCTTTCCTCATATGTTAGGTCTTCCAATTCTAGAACCATCTTAGTTGCTATTCTCTGTATTCTTTCTAATTTCAACGCATGATTTTTTCTTGTGCGGGGACCATATTACTTCTGCATATTCCAGTTTTGGTCTGATCATTGTAGTCATAATTTTTCTCATCATATCTTTATCTAGGAAATGAAAAGCCATCCGTATATTCCTTACCATCCTGAAAGTGTCACTGAACATTCTATTTATATGTTTCTCTGGTGATAAGTTGTGTGTGTGTGTGTGTATGTATGTGTGTGTGTGTTACAACCTCTCACTTTCAACTGCACAGCAAAAGGAGAGTACAGGAACTACTGGGAGTGAAAGTGAGGCGGGAGACGTAGGCGATGGGGAGTTTGAACCCACGGCGGAGATGCTCGTCGACGACTACGACGATGAGCGAACACTAGACGAGGAAGAGGACATGGAAGAAGGGCCCGACAGGGAAGAAGAAATTGATAATCTTGAAAAGGTGGGTTAGGTTAGGTTAGGTTACTTTAGTTAGTGAAATTGTTGTACCCATTTGATTTGAATGCATTAGGTTATACTGTATGCCAGTGTTGAGTCCAAGTATAGGCGACTGTACCTAAGTCCAAGTACATGTATCCAACCCTGGAAGTTATACTCACTTGATCTTAATGCAAAAGGTTATATTCCCATTATCTTTTTTAGACTTTAATTAATGGAGTTTTAATTTATATTGAACAGGAACAAGACATGCCTATCGCTGAGTTATTAGCGATGTACGGAGGGTACCCACCTGAGGAGGGGGAGGGGGGGGAGGGGGAGGAACAGACCAATGGGGAAGGAGAGGCCAATCAAGGAGAGAATGAGAATGAGAACAGCAATGAGGCCGTCATAGAGAATGAGGCGGAAGGAGAGAATGAGGTGGAGGAACAGGAGGAGCCAGAGGTTATATCTTCAACCTCTTCCACGTCAGAAGATAATGTTAATAATCATGAAAAGGTACGTGGCATAATCATGGATTTGGTTCATTTTATATTGAATTGTTGAGTTTATACAGCTAATTATTACTATTACTATTTATTACGTCATTTATATTTGTTTTTCTGCATCACTTGACATTTTGCTTTCTCTTTCTCTCTCTCTTAAGGAAATAAAACCAGAAATCAAACCTGAGAGAAAAAGAAGAGAGAAGCCTTCAGAGTTAGCCCAACTGTACACTGATATGGATACCAACGGTGATACTCAAACCTCAACCTCATCTAGATCACTCAGATGTAAGTACACACACACTGGCAGAGTCTTCCTAACCTAACCTAACCGGACATAACCTCATTCAGATCACTCAGATAAGGTGATCCTGCTTCTCGGGTTGTTTCTGAAAGGGATAACCCGGGGTGGAGGAGGCCAAGAGGGCACCTACAAAGTTTATGGCTGGGGCAAGTTGATTGAAAAGACCAGTTGACTTACACAAGGCAGCTCCTGTGTAATCATGTATAATCATTCTTCCTTTCTCCATAGATATTCATTTTTTTTTATTATTATATTCAATGCTCCTTTCACATCATCCATTCATCCATTGATTCATCCTTTCACTAACCAATGATAATTTTTGATGCATGGAAGGAAAAATTGATAGAAACTGGTTCATCGCATAAACTGAAATTGCATCATGTGAAGGATAATATATAACTAAGATTTGGTGTAATATATATAAGGTCCTCAATGCTGTCAGACTAAATAGGAAGCATAATATAAAAAAAGAATTGTAACAATAATTAAATGATAGCTTAACACTGACCAATATTTACAAAACTTACCGAGAAACAGTTTACACGAGAGAAAATAGAATGTAAATATTTTTTTTACATATAACTAATACTAGCTTTATCTTTCTATTTACAGGTCACAAGCCTCTAGGAATCTTATCAACAGGGAGCTCTAGACAACAAAGTGAAGATGAGGAGGAGGAAGAAGGTGAATATTCAGGTGAAGAGGAGGACTGGCACAAAACTATAATGATTGGCTCCTCTTACCAAGCACAAGTTCCTGAAGGTTTACAAGCGTACGGTGCCACACCTCCTTATGAAAACGAAGACAAACTGTTATGGGAGCCGGGGAAATTAAGTCCAAAACAGGTAAAGGTAAAGAGGACACACTTAACCTTACCTTACCTAACCTAATCTAAGCTAACTAACCTAACCTAACCTAACCTTATGAAAAAAAAAAATGAAGACAAACTGTTATGGGAGCCGGGAAAATTTAGTCCAAAACAGGAAATAGGATGTAAAGAGGAAATAACTTCACATCATTTCACTTCCATTCTTACAACCCGTCGTTATTATTCTCCCGTTGACAGGTTGAGGAATACCTACGAGCTTTGAGTCACCCTCCGCCGGGCTCACAGGGCGTCACGGCCATTCCACTCGGGAAACACGTCAGGGATGATGAACAAGTAAGTGGAACAAGTGGAAGAGGAAGAGGACAGTTGACTCGGCTTCCTTTTTCTACATATTACACTACATTTTATTTTGTGGTTTATCAATATTATAGTTTATTAGAATTATTCATAGAGATGTTATTCATTCAGATCTGTAGAAATGATGTTTGTAATGAAGGTTTTTTTCTCTCTCTCTCTTCGCCAGGCATTATATTTACTGCTACAATGTGGGTATAATGTAGAGGAAGCCTTACGGAGACACCGCATGAACCCCACACCACTGGCCTCCACCATGACGCTCTGGTCCGAGGAGGAGTGTAGGAACTTTGAAAATGGACTCAAAACTTACGGCAAGGACTTCCATCTCATACAGCAAAATAAAGTAAGGATGTGTGTGTTTGTGTTAGTAATTGTATATATATTTTTTCTCGCTCGCTCTGTCTGTCTGTCTGTCTCTCTTTCTCTCGCTTTCTCTCTCTGTATATATTTATTAGTTTTTTTCTTATTGTATATATTTTGTTCTTTTTTCCCCTTAGGTTCGAACGAGATCGGTGGGTGAATTAGTACAGTTTTATTACCTGTGGAAGAAGACAGAGAGACACGATCTGTTCGCGACCAAAACAAGAATTGAAAAGAAGAAGTACATTGTCCACCCCGGCACTACGTAAGTCTCATTTGATTTTGTTACATTTAAACCTCAAGAAGATATATAGAAAAATAATAATTAGATAACATTGAAGGAGATTATTTGAGAATTTATCCATTTTATTTTGTTGAATTTACACCACAGTAGATATATAAAAAATAATAATTAAATATATTGAAGTAGATTATTTGACAATTTAACCATTTTTTTTATTTGATATGTTTGCAAAAAATTTATCTTGCCGTGTAAATACAAAGAAACAAACTTATAATTTCTAAGTCAAAACAGTAAATATATTCATAATGTTATTTTGTTTAATTAAATAAATATTTGCTGTTCTGATTAACACCATATTTGTCTCACATAACTTTCTCTATATTCTTTATTTCATATTGCAAAGAGAATATGCTTTATTTAGTTGTTTATTTAGAGGTACGGCAGTCGTACCGCGTTGTCATCCGCTATTCCTACGGCCTGTGTCTTATTATTTACCTGGTAAAGCATCTTTCAAGTTATGTTAGGTTGATTATGTTATGTTTGGTTCGGTTATGTAAGCTATTTGCCCAAAAGTTAGGCACGTGCCGTATCTATAAGCGAGCACTATGAGGATACGGCTGCTGTACCTATAAGCTGTGCCATATTTTTATTGTTTCATATTGGAAAATAAGCAGGAAACTTAACATCATCACATTTTTTAACCTAACATAACATAACAATTTTTTCAATAATTTTAAGGATGACGCCAGTGGTACAGCTTTATATGTGAGAGTAGTGATTATTTGTGGGTGTTGCAGTGACTACATGGACCGGTTCCTAGATGAGGGAGAGGGAGTCGGAGGTCCATCAACCTGGCGTGACAATCGTTCTTCCTCGCCAAGTCTCCATGCATTGCTATACGGACGGCCGCCTCCAGGCAACACTGCAGGAGGAGGAGGAGGAGGAGGAGGAGGTGGTGGTGGTGGTGTGATGGAGAGGTCATCCACACCAACGTCCATTGCTCAACCCGCCCAGCCTAACCCTGCCGTGGAAAGCACAGGGAACACGGTCACTAGGGAGAGTGAGGCACACGTTACTTACACGGGACTCAATCAAATGGAAGACTTAGCTCGCCATTTAGATGCTGATTCTATCGAGTCCTTGGCTAAGATGGCCTCAACAAACACCTCCGTCTCAATAGCCAGGACTGGAAAAAGAAACGGTAGTCCTCATCCTATGGATGTAGATATTTCTATAGCACGTTCCTCTGTCTTGAACTCCCAGACTCTTGGTGTAGAGGCAAAGAATGTAGCCATGGCTGAAACTGTGGCTCAGTGAATACTAACCTAACCTAACCTTATCTTCCCTAACCTTACCATACCTAACCTTACCTCACCTCACCTAACCTCACCTCACCTCACCTCACCTCACCTCACCTCACCTCACCTCACCTCACCTCACTTCACCTCACTTCACCTCACCTCACCTCACCTCACCTCACCTCACCTCACCTTCCCTTCCCTAACCTTACCTTACCTTCCCTTCCCTTACCTTACCTTACCTTACCTTACCTTACCTTACCTTACCTTCCCTTCCCTTCCCTTCCCTTCCCTTCCCTTCCCTTCCCTTCCCTTCCCTTCCCTTCCCTTCCCTTCCCTTCTCTTCTCTTCTCTTCTCTTCTCTTCTCTTCTCTTCTCTTCTCTTCTCTTCCCTAACCTTACCTAACCTTTCCCCTTCCCTTCCTTTCCCTTCCCTAACCTTCCCTTCCCTTCCCTTCCCTTCCCTTCCCTTCCCTTCCCTTCCCTTCCCTAACCTTACCTTTCCTTTCCTAACCAGTGAAGACTCTAATTTGCCTTTTCTAATGGGTGTGAATAGTGTTGAGGTTGTGAAAAGTGCAAATATTTGGTTATATTTGGGAAAGTTAACCATATAACCAAGAGGAGACTATAGATTTGCCTTCTATATCTAATCCATTGACACTGGTTTGGAAGTTCTGTGAATTTCTTAAAGCGCGCTAAGAAGTTCTGTGAATTTCGAATAGCATGTGTGTGACACTTTGGATTCCTATGAACTAAGTGGTACAACCTTGAACCATTGTGTCAAATAGTAGTGGGAGTTGTTAAGGAAAGGAGTGGTAGTGTATGTATGTAGGTATGTATGTATGTATGTGTGTACATAGAAAGAAAATACAAAACTGATTTACACAGATCAATTATCTAAATATATAAGTGAATGATGATGCAGTGATGCTAATCTTAAACAATGAAAGTGACATTATTACAAGAAAATGTGGAAAATGTGAGACAATTTTAGTATGTGGAAAATATCAGAAAATTTTAGTATGTGGAAAAAGTGAGAAAATTTAAGTAGATGGAAAATGTGAAAAAATTGAAATATGTGAATATTTTTATTTAACTCTGTGGGTCCCCAATGTTGGGTGATTATAGGTAATCAAGAAAAAAGAACACAAGTTATTTTCAATAGCTGCTGCCTATTAGCTAATTGAATTAAGTTAATGAGTTTAAATCTTGGATAATGGTGCACCTCGGCCTTTATTTGTTATTATATCATTATTTAAAAGGAACTATTTCAAAATGGTCTTGATTCTTCTCTAAAATCACCTTTGTGTTTTTCTATTATTTAATTCTGAAGACAATGGATATAGTTTATATAATAATAAGTACATAATTACCACTAGGCAATGGGATCCTTGTGTGTGTGTCCGTTCGTATGTTGGTTTAATTAAGTTTTAGTCAAAGCTTTAAAATCATGAACCAAACTTTGCTGATACCTTACCGTACCTCTATCTAATGTATAGTTTTTTATAATGATATTGTTGTTGAGTTTACAATGACTTCTCCAGATTTCTCAGCCAGTTAATTTGACAATGATAAAAGTAAAATCACGTACGTATTGATAATTTAATTAATTTGAGCGACATAGAATAGTATTATTATGACATTTATAACCACCTAAACCAGTCCGTGTATATCCAATCGTTTATATTTGCAACACACTAATCCTTCCTGAAATCCCTCCATTGGGGCGGCCATGACCAAAAACTCCACAGCTCTCCTCTCCTCCCTTTCTGATTTTATACTTCTCTTTATAATTAATTTGTTTATTTATTGTATTTCAGTTCTTAGAGATAGACCAAAGAAAAGTTGTGTGGTCTAGATAGAAGGACCTCAATGATATAGGCATGTGCAGGGAGACTGATATAATAGTGATAGAAAACTTTTTAAAATAATGATAATGATGATGATGATGATGATGATTAATGTCTGTCTGTGTCTAAGCTGCCTTGCATTTGTTTTTTGCACCAAACTACTATTTTTTTTTCTTTCTTAATTCATATTTCAGTATGTTCCATTTTTATCCATTTGTCCACTTCACTCTTCATGCCACATCTCATAAATATCTATTTTTTCCCTCATATAATCTTGTTTTATTGCCTGGCCTCATAGATAGATTACCTGCTAGATTGATTACCTGCTGGAATGACAGACCCAAGATAAGTTTCAGAACTCTCCTTCCACATATTAAGGAGGTACATGTGCTTCCTACAATTTTGCGTAATCCAATTTTGTGACCGAGACCAATCTCCATCACTGTAAGTCCAGGTACAGTAAAATGGTCATTTAAATTTATTTTCTTATGGATAATGATAATGTTTATGTTTTTCTGTATTTTTCTTTAGTGTAGGATGTATAATTACATGTATATGTGTACAAACCAGGCCAAAAATATGACTAAAATCACCATAAGGTTAATGATTCCAATTTTGCGGCCTACAATGTCAACCCATTTCACACAAAATTGGAGGAAGCACTATTACATAAGTGTGTGACTTTTTTGGGAGGAAGTAGGAAGGGTCAAACTACCACCGTAAGTGTTCCCAAATATGTCAATTTATAATGATAATAATGTTTTATTATTTATTTAACATTTATTCTGATAACTTGCCCTTCCAGGATGATTACAATTTAGTGGTTCTGATTTTTTCTCTTGGGTGCCAATTATTTTGTTTTTATACTTATACTTTTGTTTTTATACTATAGTGATACCCTTAGAGATCTGAATGGTTGAGGAAGGGCAAAGGGCTTCCTGCTTTATTTTTATACAAGGGTCTATATAGATAGTCCTACACACGTATCCACATTTCTCGTCACCACCACCCATTTCTCTCTGTCGTCCGCCTTCCCCTCTTTCTTCGCATCTGACACACACACACTCAAACAGTATGCACAAGGAAATGAATGACTGACTGCATATAGTAATGATAATCTATCTATCTGGCTTATATCACCATTAAAAGTGGGTAGCCAAGACGAGGCATTTAATGTTGAGGGAAATTTTACTCTCCCTTCCACCCTTTACACAGCCTTTTTGAAGGAGAGTATAAGGGGCTATATCTTTGAAGGGGGGTATAAGGGGCTATCTCTTTGATGGGGAGTATAAGGGGCTTCTCAGACCCCTTACACTTTCCTTTGCATTGTCTTTCACGAACTGCTGGGATTACAATAGAATTCTTGTAACCCCCAACACAGGGTTATATAATAATAATAATATATATCTATCTATATACCAAGCTGTTATCTCCCTAAAGACACACATACATATACACTTCTCTCACTTAGCCCATAGACCCTCATATAAAAAATACCGATACCGGTAAAATAAGGACTGACTATAGGTTTGGTTTCGTATATTTGTCGTTAGCATTGTAAAAGCATCATATCCTACCCAGAAATAGATAGTCAGTGTCTCAAAATTAATAGGCAAAGCTTATCTCAATAATACCCTTTGTATATCTAGATGTAGATTTGTTTTGATACCTAACCCAAGTCCAAGTGACTCACAACCCAAGTCCAAGTCTAAGTGATTCCGAACCTAAGTCCAAGTTTTTGTTCGAGTTAGTGAACAACTATATTTTCAACACAATAAAAGTTTACTGCAGCATATTTCACATTCACCACAAACATGCATCAATCTTTAAAATGAATATATACAAAAAACACGCAATCATTACAACATGTAAAGTAGCATTATAAAAACATATAACTACATTTTGAATCCTAAGTCGAGGTCAAACATTGGAAGAAAGGCTTGGAGGATCGACTCTTGTGTTGTGTTGTGTTGTGTTGGGTGAGTGTTGTGTTGTGTTATGTTGTACTGAGGTGTTGTGAGTGAGTGTTGCAGTGGTGTTGCAGTTATAGATGTTACTAAGGTGTAATATAAACATCTAAAGGCTCAGTTAAGGCTGTAATATGAGAGTAAAAGGCTGTGTGAGTATATGATATTACGTGTAGTCTCTCTCTCTCTCTCTCTCTCTCTCAGTAGGCGTGGACGTGACCAGTGACCTGACCTGTTACGTGTAGTAGTAGTAGTAGTAGGCGTGGACGTGACCAGTGACCTGACCTGTTACGTATAGTAGTAGTAGTAGGCGTAGATGTGACCACTGACCTGACCTGTTACGTCTAGTAGTAGTGAACTATTTTTTCTTGATTCCTTTGTTTATTAATGTTTTCTATGGTTTCTAAAATTACTATAATTGTTTAGTTTCTTATTACGAAGTGCTTAGAGATACGGCAGTCGTACAGCGGTGTCATCCGCCTGTGCCTTATAATTTACCTGGTAAAGCATCTTTCAAGTTATGTTAAGTTGATTATGTTATGTTAGGTACGGTTTGGTTCAGTTAGATTCGTTTATATAAGCTTTTTACCCAAAAGTTAGGCAAGTGCCGTATCTATAAGGAAGCACTATGAGGATACGGCACTCATTAAGTTATGGTTAGATTAGGTTATGTTAGGTACGGTTTGTTTCGGTTAGGTTCAGTTATATAAGCTTTTTATATTTTAATTCCCAAAAGTTAGGCACGTCGGCTGCCGTACCTGTAAGCACTGCCTATATAAAAACCATATTGGTACCAATAAGCAAAGAAAAAGAAAAATATATGAAAAATAACCATAATTACGCTTATTTAATATTTTTTTCTTGATTTCTTTGTTTAGTAATGTTTTCTTTGGTTTCTAAAATTATTATAATACTTTTATGATTTTCTAAAGTGTGCTTATAATGTTCTGTTTGTTATTGAGTGAAATCAGAGTATGTATTCCTGCATATCTCCCTCTCTCCAAGTGTTTGTTTTACATTAAAACTTTCACAACAAGTCTTATTGTGCATTGTAACATCAACAACTTTTATTAACGTAATGTTTCTTGCATCTGTCACAAAGACGGATTTTATTTTATTTTGGGATGCTAAAAATGGATCAGGATTGGGGTGGAAGTGAGTTTTTGTTATTTTACTGCTTAACTATCAGTCCTACGGGAAACTTTTATAGAAGCAAAATTGTTAGGCTTGGAAAGTTCTATCTACAGCCTTGATTATTGTCTCAATTGCTCCCTCAGTTTTGGAAAAATAATATGTGATATAAAGTATTTTTGATCAACACAAATGTATACTTTTTTCATTTGCTCAGAGTCCAAATACATTGTATAATAACTCATAAGAAAGGAAATTTTATGCTCTATCTTTTATGTTCTATACATTGTTTACGTAAACCTCATAGTTTTTGAGTAATTTTAAAAAACAATATTTGTCATCAGAATTCTAAGGGTGTACCCTGGCAATTTTGGTGCAAAATGTTGATATTTTTTAATGTGATGAAAATTGTTACATAAAGGTTCGTGGGCACCAAGAACACGATGGTGGACTTAGTTTTATGATTACTCCTATATCAAACAATATTTCATCCTAAAATAAAGTATATTGAGTGTTGTACTCGGCAAGCCAGGGTGAAACAGTGTTTTATATATGAGTAATCATAAAACTGAGTCCACCATCGTGTTCTTGGTGCCCACGAACCTTTATGTAACAATTTTCATCACATTAAAAAATATCAACATTTTGCACCAAAATTGCCAGGGTACACCCTTAGAATTCTGATGACAAATATTGTTTTTTAAAATTACTCAAAAACTATGAGGTTTACGTAAACAATGTATAGAACATAAAAGATAGAGCATAAAATTTCCTTTCTTATGAGTTATTATACAATGTATTTGGACTCTGAGCAAATGAAAAAAGTATACATTTGTGTTGATCAAAAATACTTTATATCACACATTATTTTTCCAAAACTGAGGGAGCAATTGAGACAATAATCAAAGCTGTAGATAGAACTTTCCAAGCCTAACAATTTTGGTTCTATAAAAGATTCCCGTAGGACTGATAGTTATGCAGTAAAATGATAAAAACTCACTTCCACCCCAATCCCGATCCATTTTTAGGCCCACACACAAATTGAATAAAATTGATAAAACGCTTATTTGTACCTCTTGCAAATTTTAATCTATAGAAAAGAAGTGAGAAGGTGGGAGGCAATTTACCATATTGCTATAATTTAATTTTTTTTTATTATTATTATTATTATTATTATTATTATTTTATTATTATTATTTATTTTTATTTGCTTCCCACACCTTCTGCAAGTTCTTATATCACTGTTCTGTTGGTCACATTTATTGTTTTACGCCACACTTTGTCATTTATACAAAGATTAATGCAATTTTTTATTTTTATTTTTTATTTATTTTTTATTATTTTTTTATTTTATTTTTATTTTACATCACAAACTTCCTTGCTATGTCTTTGCTATAAACACTAATTATTATTGTCTCGCGGTTATCACAGAAGCAAACAATTATCTTTCTTTTCCTCTTCGCATTATTTCTTATATACTCTCTTCTTCCTATGATCTCTTTTATTTCATCTGTTCTTTATGCATTTCCCTTCCCTCTCACCTTCCCTCCCACCCTCCCTCCCACCTTCCTTTCCTTTCTTCCTTCCTTCCTTCCTTCCTTCCTTCCTTCCTTCCTTCCTTCCTTCCTTCCTTCCATCCATCCATCCATCCATCCATCCATCCATCCATCCATCCATCTATCTATCACTCGCTCGCACGGCTTCCTTTCATACACATATAAACATACACACAGTCTCTCTCTCTCTCTCTCTCTCTCTCTCTCTCTCTCTCTCTCTCTCTCTCTCTCTCTCTCTCTCTCTCTCTCTCTCTCTCTCTCTCTCTCTCTCTCTCTCTCATCTCTTTCCTATCCATCCTTTCATTAGCTTACACCTAACCTAATCTAACCTAACCTAACTAATGACTGTATTTTCTTTGCCACAGATCACTGACTGAAACTTTGCAGCATTTTTTGTGATACACTGCACAGCTTGCCTTTGAAATGAGTGTAAGTTGCATCAGTTTTTTTTGCATGGTTTTAATTTAGATTTTTTAAGGAAATGGACTGACTGCAAAATATTAGGAAGGAAAGTAGATGAAAGGTTCTAATCTACTACTTCATTACATCAAGAGACACTGGAAATCTTGAAAATAAATACCAGTTTAGTTATTGTATCTATTTCTTGCATGATTTGATTTGATTTTGATTATCTATACCACTAATAATAACATCTTTATATTTCAGCAACATAACTTTAATAAGAAAAGAATTCACGAGACATGTCGGTTCTGGAGGGAAGGCAAGTGTCAAAAGGGGGAGTACCAGTGCAGTTTTGTCCATGGGTTCATCTGTCCCAACGATGGCAGGTGTTGGAGAGAGAACTGCAACAGGATTCACTTCAACCAAAAGGAAACACAGCCCAGAGACCAGAGCAGAGACCAGAACAGAGACCAGAACAGAGACCAGAACAGAGACCAGAACAGAGACCAGAACAGAGACCAGAACAGAGACCAGCCCAGAGACCAGAACAGAGACCATTATGCCAAGCCTCACCCGGTAAGTCAAGTGTAATGTTAACCTAACCTAATCTAACCTAACCTAACCCAATGAAGGTTTACTGTACTTACATTGAAGACAAGTTACATAAATATACATCTAGTTTTGATCTTATAGTATTAGATATGCATACTATATATATATATATATGTATCTTAATTATGCATACTGCTTCTATTTCTCTTACTGTCCTCTTTACAGGGTCTGGCTACAAGCAGGATTTTTTTTTTTAAGTATTTTTGTAGTCCCTTAGCCAGTACCCTTTTAATGTAAACCATAAAAATAAAAATACTTACTTTCTGAGACAACTGATATCTTTGTGTGTGTGAGTGAGTGTGTGTATGTGTGTGTGTCTGTTTGATACAACTAATACCTTTCCAGCAGAACTACCCGAGGGGGAATCATCGGCCAAAGTACCGAAGGAGTCAAAGCCGAAGTCAGAGTCCGCCAAAGCATCGCAAAATGTACCAGCGCGGCCGGTCACCTCCACGCTACAGAAGCAAAAGCCGCAGCCCAACCTACCGCACCAGAGTGTACAGTCCTTACCAGCGCCGCAGCAGAAGTCCAAGTCCCTTCAGAGGCGCAAGCAGAAGTCACTCCCGCACCAGAAGCAGAAGCAGGAGCAGGAGCAAGCCTTGGCACCGCAGCAAGAGTCGCAGTGTGTCTCGCCCCGTCAGCCGAGGTCACAGCCCAGATAGAAGTGCAAGTCCCGTCCGAGCTAAAAGCAAAAGTCGCACCTCAACAAAATTACAGAATAAAAGTCACACACCAATTAGATCACTGAGTAGAAGTCCAGAAATTATACAAAAGAAGATCAGCAGTAGTAGCAGTAGCAGTAGTAGTAGTAGTAGTAGCAGCAGTACTACTAACAATACCAGTAGTAGCAGTATAAGCAAAAAAAGATCTAAAAGTAAAACTGATTACGTTCAGCCTCAAACCAACAGTCCTGTCGTAGTCAAACCTAAACTTAAATCTAACCTAACTAAGACTGCAACTCCAGCTCCTTTAGTGAAGCAAACAGAGGCAGGAAACTTGAATAAAAACACAAGTAATGCAGGAAGAAAAATGCAGTTAGATCTGGAGAATATATGTGCAGATTTAAAATATGAGACCAACCCACTCTTAACGGCATCTAAGACACTTGAAAGAGAAGCGTTGTCTAAATTACAAGCGCATATAGCGAGAGATTTCATGAATCCTGAAACGCAGAAGTTAATGGAACAGGTTTTGTCGTCAACGAAGGACAAAATCGTTAAACACAATCCATCGGAAGAAAGCAAATCGAAGAAGGAGTTTTTTCTCGACGAGGTTGGAGACGACATTGAACTCGGTCTTGAAGAAGTCGGGGAAGAAGTAGACGACATTTTTGCCAAGTCATTAAACCGTTCTATGGATGATTCTAATGAAGATATATTTGACAAAGGCATGGGTGGCAGTAGAAAATTAGGCCTACAAGCTGGTAGTAATCCATCACCACCAAAATGTAATCCCGTTTCAAAACACCCAGAAAAGACCACAACTGATGATCTACTTGACCTTGATTTCCACACTGATTGGGATTTAAAAGCGGCTTTGGAAACTGCTTCTAAGTCTATGAAGAAACCAGTTCAGATGCCTCCACCCAACCACCTTCCTGATGGCACCAAAACAGCCTCCTCCTCCTCCTCCTCCTCTGTGTGGACGCCATCTCTCGCCCGACACCAAACACAAACGCAGAAAAACAAAATTGGTTACCAGAGAAATGATAATGATTGGGAAGTAGAAACACCTTATGTTGGAAGGTAAGTTGTTGTATTGATGGTTGTATAAATTAATGCATTCAATTATCTAGGTCTTTTTAATTGTAGGTAAACTGTATATCTTATCACACTGGCGATAAGTGGGATATTTTTGTTGTCCCTTAACCAGTACCCTTTTAATGTAAAAAGACAAAAAAAAAAATGTATTAATTGATAATGTAAGTTTTTGGTGCACAGGAGCTGCCTTGTGTAGGTGAAATTTAGGCCTTTTGCAGCCTCCTTATTTCCTTATGTTCTTATGTACGTTGCAGGAAGGACAAAAGTGAGGCTCAGAGATCATCTGGAGCATCGAGAAATGACATACAAACTTGTGAGATAACATCCAGGATACCTTTCTCCCTCCCTCTGCCGGACCCTATGAACATACACATGGACTCACGCAAAACAATGGAAATATCACAGGAAAATAAGAATGTTAAACCCATCCAACAGACAGATGTACTTTTTCCGAGTGCACAATCTATTCCCTCCATCAATCCATCAAATGTCTTACACGCTATTAATCCGTCATCCAAGTCGGGTGAAGATCCTTACACATCCAACCTCATCCGGGAAGCAGCCAATGAGAAAGAACTTTACCATTCACCCAAAGAAACAACAACAACAACAACAACGACAGCGCCCAAAAGAGTTTCAGACGAACCAAGAAAGTCGTCTGAAAGTCCGAAAAGATTGAAACGCAAACGTCGTAAAGAAAAGAAAATTAAGAGAAAGAAAGATTCGTCCGATGAAGTAGATGATTCCAGCGAATGCGAAGATAACAAAGAAGATAAGAAATCATCCCAAGATAAGGAAAAGGATAATGATGAGGTGGAAGTACTGTTATTCAAGAGAGAAAGCCTAATGAAGAGAGTTAAGTTATTAATTGAACAGAAGAACATGATGAGTAACCAGCGAGAAGATATAATCAGTAACCACAAAGGGAGTAAAGCAAGTCTGTCAAATATCTTAGAAGAGAACTCATTCCTCTCCAAAGAAATTGGGAAACAAATCGGAAACATCAGCAACATCGTCAAAAACATCAACCAAGACATTGAGGTTAAGAGAGGTAACGTCAAACAGAAAACCTCAGTAACAAAAGACAATTCAGAGAGTCCACACGTCTCATCTCGATACTCCGGCGGCGAAAAAGAACGAACTACCAAGAAAACAAAACCAACCGAAAGATCTGAAGTTTACAGTCGCTCACCATCACCTTTACCTCACTTCAAACAAGAGGCTGAACAGAGACCTAAGGATAGAGATAACATAAACACACGCTCTCCTAAGGCTATCAGACACAAAAAGAGGTCAAGATCCCCAAGTTCAAACACATTCAGAGATGTACCCAAGCCAGTACCACCTCCTGAGATGAAGCAAAGTTCCTCACCGCCTAGAAAACGTCCTGTCAAAAGCATGATTGAAGTTACCAAAAAGTCCAGTAGTCACACAGCCTCCCAGCATCAGAGTCACCATAAGACTATTGATTCCTCCATACAGTACGCGCCCCATGAAGCTCAAAGGACGTTTATTCAGTACACAGACCAGGGAATGCATTGGTGTAAGCTGTGCAGTCTCTTCTGTGAAACGGCGCCGGAATATATAACTCATCTGATGTCTGAATCACATATGGCAAGGGTGAAGGTAAGTGTTGTGTTTTTATCACTTTTTTGTTCCATATGTGTCTTCTTAAACGCTGTAACCCCTGCTTACTTAGTAGTAGATAGATACAGGAGTAAGCCAAAGTTTTGTGACCTTGCAATTTCAGCAGGAGCAGAAGGCTGGGAATCCTGCTGTATGTGTGAATGAAGTGTGTACACATGTATTAGTATGTGTCGGGTGCTTCCTCTAAGAGATCAACAGTTTTCTACACAATCAAACTAAGCAGATCCATTCCAGTTGTGTTTATATAAGATTGAAAAAATTATTTATCACATTAAAATTTCACTTTGCAGCAAGAAAATAATACTATGATGCATTATAGTAATGAATATTTGATGTGTAATATACAATTGTTGATTAATGTTTCCTTCTCCGTCATCCTATCACCAGAATGATCGTAGGTCCTGGCTGTCCAAGGCACAAAAGGAAGAAAAGGATCCGAAACCATCCAACGCACAGGTGTTGACCGTGCCAATACAAGGTGAGGGTTTACCTGTACCTAATGTATTAATGTTGTTCATATATCAGCAAGGTTATTATTATTACATTTTGAATAGTATTTGTATGCAATGGTGTTAATATTATCTTGGTTATTAATCATTTGGGTGTGAAAGTTGCATTGAATTTGACGTTGTGTGAGGTGGTACGTCACACGCTAAAAAATAAAAGTTAGGTGTGAAAAGTTACATTTGTTTCTATAAGTTTGTTTTGAAGTGGCTTGTTTGGTGTGAAATTGGCCTTAATGAGTATCTGAAGCTGTTAACAATTTGTAGTGGAAAAGTGAAGGTAGGGTGTACTAGAAAGGAATCACTATACATAATTATTGAAATGAATTCTTAATAAATTCAATACAATTTATTTATTTATTTATTTATTCATTTTATCTATTTATTTTATTTATACAGGGTTGGAATTCCTTCATTCTCTGCCGTGCTATTACTGTTCCCTCTGTGACGCATTCTTGAGGGACAAAGGAGAGGCAATAAGACATCCAGAATCAAAAATGCATGTCTCTAAATTTAAGGTAAGTCTTAATTAATCAGGTTTTTTTCACAAATTGTAGAGAGAGAAAAAATGTTGTTATAGATCGAAGTACTTTTGGGAAAGTATACAAAGTCTATAAATGAGTTAGGTCAGGATAATTTAGGCACCAAATTGTAGGGTTATTAAGTTGATGACACTGACTTAATTAAGTTCAACCTAATTATGATTATGATGAAAATAACCAATCGTATTTGAAGGTTTGTGTATTTTAACAAGTTTAGGAAGTTTTGGCGCCAAGGAAGTTGAGCGAGAAGTTACATTTTCCTCGTGTTTTTATTTTATTTATTTTTTATTTTTTATTTATTTATTTATTTATTTATTGTTGGCAACTTCCTAACAATATCATGCATTGCAACTTCACAAAACTTCACATCAACATCAACCTCCCTTATTGACACATGTAATAAGAGGAGAGAAGTTTGAATTCTATATTACATACTTCTGACTTGCTTGAAAGGTCTGTCTAATAATGTATTCTGATGCCGTAACCAAACCTAATCTAACTAAATTTCAGGTTCACCGCGCCCAGAATCCTCTCTTTGAATCCACATTCCTTAAAGCCAAAACATCAGCTTACGCCAAGTACAAAATAGACGAGGAACGCAAGAAAATGGAGAACGAATTCATAATCAATGAGAAAACAAACCTACTAGAAAACAAACTCTTAAAACAGATCAAAGAAAAGATGGAAAAGGAAAGTAAAGAGGAACAAGCTAATGATAATCGAGATGACGTGGGTAAAAGTTGTGGTAGTATTAGAGTAGCCTCCCGTGGGCCTAGATACTCCTCTGATAGAAAATCCTCCTCGCATACCCATTCCCAGTCTCACCATAGCAGTAGTAACAAGCATACAGGAGAGAGAGAGAAGAAGAATCCGCCTCCTAAGGGTATTGAAGTTCCCAAGAGGACTGCCACTGCTGGAGACTCTAAGACCGAGGTGCAGAAATGTGAACCCAAGGAAATGGAGGATGAGGAGAATGTAGATAAAGATGAAGGTAATGAAATAGATAATAATGAAGGGAAAGTTGAAATAAAACAGAAAGAAGAAGAATCGAAAGATGGTTCAAAAGATGTAGATACGGACAGGAAAACTACGACCAGTACGAAACTTCCTTTAATTGGAAAAATGCCGTTCTTGAAAAGGAAATCAGGAATGTCGAAAAACAAAGAACAACAACAACAACAACAACAACAAAACATCACCACTCCATTGGAAGAGGAACCGAAACAGAAAAAAGAATTACCAAAAGACGACAAATTACCTGAAAAGTTTCCTAAAATACCATTACCGTGTTTGAAAGTCATAGATTCCAACACCAAGAAAATATTCGAAAAAACATTATCCATCACCAAAACTGACATAACCGACAAAAAACCACAAGTAAAACCAGTTATATACGAGGAAAAAATCATAATCCCAGATGCTCCTAACTTATCACCACCCACAGATAACATAGAAACTAACACAAGCGATAATAAAAATACATACGGCTCAGAATTATACGACCCTCTAGACGCATCAGATGAGGATTCGCTAGATGGCGTAACCGCTGCAACTATTGAAGCTTTAGACCTCTTAAACATCCCTCTACCAGGCTTTAAAACCAAACCTAACATGCAAGGGTCAACAGTAACTACAGAAACAGAGGATGTATACCAACCTGAAGACATGGAAATAGAAAACATACCATTTGATGAAGAAGGGATTGAAGGAGGAATTGAGGAAGTTAATTCAGCTATTATGGTACATCCCAACATACCTCTCCCACCTGTGGCTTCTATCCCACCTGTACAAATAAACTTAAATGAACCTCCACCGCCGGGCACAGAACTAACTTACCATAACTTAAACCCTAAAGTTAGTACAAATATCTACCCAGGAAATATTTTACCTGTTTTTGGCCCGCAAGAATTTACTCCCAAGAAATCATTGAGTAGAAAACAGAGGAAGGAAAAGGCAAATATACCAATGCCGCCCGGAACGGAAGACTTTGTGTCCCTTCCACATATGCCCGGCCAGAGTAGAGATGAAGTAGATGCAACAGGAACAGGAACAGGTAGACACAGACTGCACTCGGGATCAGTCAGTCCAGGTAGCAGTAATAAGGATGCTACACTCTTATTTTCCGGCAGAATATTAGAAAGTGTGTCTGTGAAGCGTAAAACAGCATTAAAAAGTCATGAGAAAGACCAGCTGCCATACATTACAGGAAGGGAAATGACACCTCCTCCGCCGGGCACAGAAAGTTTGTCAGACGATATAGAACAAACTACCATAAAAACAACCAATAAAAGTGATGTAAAAGAATT
Source organism: Metacarcinus magister (assembly GCA_029783475.1). Lineage (NCBI taxonomy): Eukaryota > Metazoa > Arthropoda > Malacostraca > Decapoda > Cancridae > Metacarcinus > Metacarcinus magister. The sequence goes on along the minus strand of JAPQNM010000005.1, from coordinate 10,676,367 downwards.
AAAAATAGTCGCCGCTAAATCCGCATCAACACCAACCACCACAAAACTATTCGCCACAGAAAGAAATGTATCGTCTTCGCCAAAGATTGATTCCACTTCCGCATTGAAATTACAAACCAACAAGGATAAAAGTGATCATTCAAAACACGAGGCTTCAGAAACTATGCATAAAACGTATACAATAGATTCTTCAAGTGGAGATACAAAGAATAAAGAATTGAATCCCAAGAGTAATAAGAAGGATCAGTATTCTACCCTATTTACTAAGCCACCCAACACACAAAGCATAATAACATCAACATCACAAGATAATACTTCCCTCCCACACCTAGCTAACACTGCTCGTACTTCTCTACAAGGAAACTCTAGCCCTGAAAAATCCACGTCAATAACCCTCTCTGAAGTTATATCTGATCACTTAGAAGACATTAGTGATTCTTCCAACCCATGTGTAACAAAAGATATAAAAGAAAAACAAGATTCTAACACCACTGATGGGAATATGTCTTCTAACACTGGAAATTTAACAACATCACCTCCAGCTACCAGTGAAGAAGGTGTCAGTCAAGATAAAGGTAAAAAATATATTATCAAAGAATATAGCCAAGGTGAAAAAGACAGTAATAGTTGTAGTAATTTAAAGGAAAATCGTAATGAAAGCAGTGATGTAATGAAGGAAAAATCTGTTGTTTCTGGTACCATAGAAGATAACAAAAAGGATTCTTCTAACCAATGTGTAACAGTAAATACAAATGACAAACAAGATTCTAACAAGAGTGAAGAGAATACTGAAAATATTACTACATCACCTGTTAATATTAATACACCACCACCAGCACCACCACCACCAGCACCACCACCACCACCAGCAGCATCTACTCAAGACTCAGATAAGGACTCATTATCAAAAGAACGTTTACTTAATGAACCAACGATTTTAAATGAAACTACAAAAGACGATGATACATGTAGTGGTATTATGAGTGAAGAAAGCGAAGACAAGACTTATACATCCCCTCTGACCCAACATAAGACACCTACAACACCTATTAACACACCATTAGCACCAGCACCTACCACTGAACTAGATGCCACCCAACACTTACGTAAAAGCTATGCTACTAAAGAATATATACCAGATAAGCCAGATAATAATAGTTGTGTTATAGATGAAAAAAGTCTCACCTCACCACCTAAACAACCTAACACTCAAAATATAACCATGTCATCACCTAGTGGCAGTTCCCTTAAGCCCGATAACGATAATCTACCGTCTATACAAGGAAATTCAGAATATTCTACATCAATACACCTTCTGGAAGAGGATAAATTGATCCATACAAAGACAGTTCTTGGTGATATAGAAGACAAAATAGATTCTTCCAACTCATGTCTGACGGTAGATAGGAAGGAAAAACAAGATTCTGACAGCAGTGATGAGGACAGGTTTGATACACTCCCTCTGAGGCCGGACAGCACTGGAAATATTACGACATCACCGCTAGCTACCAGTGAAATAGGAGTCACACAAGACCAGGGTAAAGAATATATTTTGAAAGAATATATGCAAGGTGAACAAGATAAAACTAGTCATAGTAATTTAAATGAAAACCTTGAAAGCAGTGATATGATGGAAAAAATTGTTCTTTCTGGTAATGTAGAAGATAACAAAATGGATTCTTCTGAGCAATGTGTAACAGTCAATACAAGTTATGAAAAGCAAGAAGAGGACAAGTCTTACACACCCAAGCAAGATGACATTGAAAATATTACTACATCGCCTATTAATACACCACTACAAGCTAGCAGTGAAGTAGATGTCACCCTAGATAAAGGTAAAGGATATGTTTTAAAAGAATATATGCAAGGCAATTTAAAGGAAGAAAAAACTGTTGATTCTGATAACATTGAAGATGAAAAAATGGAACAAGAACTAGACACTAAAAGTCCAACAAGTAATATAAATGAAATTCTTGAAGACAGTAATGATTGCAGTATTATAGGTGAAAAAGTTCACTCTATAAGTATTGATATTAGTGAGGAAGTTAAAAGTTCAGTTATTAGATGTGATGCAAGTCCTTTACACTTAAATTTCCCTAAAGGCTTTGAAAGTATGGATATTTTGTACTCCCCATCCACCAATGATTCCTCTCTTATACAAAATATAGATACCATTGAAACTGAAACTAACATACATGAAGCAAAGAATAATCCTCTTTCTGTTTCAATAGACGCAGAGAAAGATTTGTTAGAGACACGACAAGGAAAGGTGGAATCCAGTGAGGAAGAAGAAGAAGAAGAAGAGGAAGAAGAAGAAGAAGAAGAAGAAGAAGAAGACAGCATTGAACTAAATGTTAATAAATATCAGAGTGAAGCGAAATCTATTCAAGAAGCTTCGTGTAGTCGACGAATAGAAGTACATACCATAGAATCAAGTGAAGATGAGGAAACTGAAAACATTGAAGATGACGACGCCTTACCACTTGAAAGAATAACTGCACAAATGTTCACAAGTACAACACAACCAGGAGAACACAAAGAAACAGAAGAAATCACCCAAGACAATCCGGCAATATCAATCGACGAAAACGACTCCCAAACCTCCGAAGAAATCCTTATACATAACATTAGGGAAGAGAAAAGAAAGCCCGCTCGAAAGACACCTCGTAAAAGAACAACCAAACTTAAAATGAACGATGATGACGATGAATGCGCCTCACCAAGGAGTAGTTACGTGGAATCACCTCGACCAATGCGCAGCAGCAGGATGGCAGCCGCTGCAGCTATCAAAGCCATGGCAAAAGACCAAGACGATACCCCGCCAGACTCACCTTCTTCAGACGATTATTCAGACTGAGTGTCAATGTGCATTACTCATCTTAATAGGAGTTGTGTTTCATTACTCGCCACATCAGGAGGAGAGAGAGAGAAAGAATATTTAAAAAGAAGAAAGAAATGTTGAAATGGATTAAGATGTGTGTTTATAAGGGGTTAAAACAAGCAATTCTTTTATTAGGGATGAAATTCAACCCCTAATGCGTACTCAAGGACTGCCTCCCTCCCTCCCTTCTGCATTGGTTATAGGTAATTGACAAGATGGAAATGTCTAACAAAAAAGTACCTGCAATGATTATATCACCTGACATTATTATTATTATTATATCAGGATAAGACTCAAGCAAAAAGGCAGTAATGTAATGTATTGTAATGTATTGTATTGTATTATACACTTAGATGATGGATGGTTAGATAATAATAATGCCTCACTTTGTAACGCTTGGAAAATTTAATTGTCTTGTCTGTGTATGTACTGTTATAGATATTTTTAATGTTTCCCAGATAAGAATAATAGTATTTGAATGCTTCATCTTATGTTTTTTTTTAATTTGATTGTAATTGATTTATATATTTTATTGTGTAGTAAGTAAATTAACACTAAAACTTTTCATGGAGATTGTGCATCATTGAACATAACCTGAGACAGCTTCAAGAGTAATAATATATTGAGATCCCTTCAAGAGTAAAAATATCCTGAGAGCTCTTCAAATAAAGGTAAAATTTAGTTTTTAAGATTCAGTCACTCTAAAGAATGGGTGAGAGAGAGAGAATAGAGTGATGAGAAAGAAAGGTTTGCAAGGGATGACGACTCTTGTAATATTTTAAGGATAGAGTGTTAGAGCATAGCAGAGAGAGAGAGAGAGAGAACTGGAATGGGCAAG
>JAPQNM010000005.1:10650148-10667648 GCA_029783475.1 Metacarcinus magister | reverse complement strand
AGAGAGAGAGAGAGAGAGAGAGAGAGAGAGAGAGAGAGAGAGAGAGAGAGAGAGAGAGAATGTCCTTGTTATTTCTAGTTTCCAAGGATGATTTTTTAGTTTACGTAATAAAATATAAACGGGGAGGAGGAAGAATATAAATAAATAAAATTGAGGAGCAGTAAGTAAGTTGGGTTGAAAAAAAAAAAAATACAATCAAACCAGAAAGAAAACAATAGAATAAAAGAAAAAAGGAAACCTAGAAGAGTAATAAAAAGAAGAAATCATGGGAGTTGTAATGAAAGTGAACGAAAGTGAATGCAAGGAACACTAAATAAACAAATAAAAAATAACATGTTGAAAGGTCAAACCAGATGATTATCGTACATCAAACAGAAGAATGTCTACGCAGCGAGCAAACACACTTATTATTTTTACCACAACGATTCACTATCACACTTGTCGCTCTAAATAGATAGATAGATGATTCAACACCATTAATTAACAGTGCCATCTCACCATCCTTATAGAAGAAAAAAAAAAGCATCGTGGGAACATTTTGAAACCCTTTAAATGTAAGCCCTTTAAATGTAAGCCCTTTAAATGTCCTTGTGTTGTGTTGTTTTGTGTAATATGAAGGAAACTAGCATATTTTATTATCTTTCTTTTATTCTCTCTCTCTCTCTCTCTCTCTCTCTCTCTCTCTCTCTCTCTCTCTCTCTCTCTCTCTCTCTCTCTCTCTCTCGTTCCTCCTTTTGCTCCCAATCATCCATTTACCTCCAAATAGTCCTTCTTTTCTTCGTCTCTTCCCTCCCTCCTTCTCTCCCTCCCTCCCTCTCTCCCTCCTTCCCTCCCTCCCTCCCTCCCTCCCTCCCTCCCCCCCTCCCCTATATATTTTCCTTCCCAAACGCCGAAGGAAAAGATTAATTTCTTTGAACTTCGCTCTCAATTTATCCCTGAAAAGGTCATGGCATAGTGTGTGTGTGTGTGTGTGTGTGTGTGTGTGTGTGTGTGTTTGTGTGTGTGTGTGTGTGTGTAATAATAATGATAATAATTACGAAAAGGTATGTACAAAATAAAATGAAGGGAAATGGGGACTGGTGGGTCTGACGAACAACTGGGGGTGATGGGGAGGTGAAGGGGGGATAACTAGGGGTGATGGGGGGATAACGAGTGTAGTATAGACGAGACAGTAGGAGTTGTGTGTGTGTGTGTGTGTGTGTGTGTGTGTGTGTGTGTGAATAATTATAAGAACTAGACTGACTTTCCTAAACATCTATAGAAGTACACACACTCAAGTTATAACTAAAGCAGACAAGGATATCAAATGTAATGTATAGAGGAATGAATACATGAATAAGTGAATGAATCTATAAGACGTGTATATGTATAAGCCTTCACACTTCAATATTCTCACGTACTGACTTTACAACTCCCTCACCCTACTCTCACCCTGATTCACTCACCCTCACTCACCCATACACCCTTCACCCTATTCACTATCTTACACACTGATACCCCTTCACCCTTCCTCCCCATACATCCTCCCCATTCTTACTCTCCCTTACTCCTCATCAAAGCTCTCCTCTTTCCTTCGTCTGCCTCGCCTCGCCACGCCCCAGACAGCCTCGTCACCACACCACCACCACCACCACCACCACCACGTCATCGATATTTTTGGGTCACATGTCAGTTTAAGTCTTTTCCATTTCTCTGTAATGGTATTTTGTGCACACGAGTAAAGGGTTGCAAGGCGCGTTGTCCCCTCCAGCCGCCCCCCCCCTTCCAGCCACTTCGTTCCTAAATGGTGTATTTGTAAAATGATGAAAACTTGGAACTAGGTCCGTCCACCCATTTAATTGAAAAGTTTAAGCTGATTCAGAGCATTTTAAGTTTGTTTTTCTTCGGGGAAACTCCTGTTGTAGAAGTTTGAAGCTTACTATTATACCGATACAATATGTTCCTTAAAGAAAAAAAAATATCGGAAAAAAATATTTCGTATACTATTCTTGCCATCGGATCGGAAACTCTTTTGTACTAGTTATGCATCGGAATCCGAAGTGAAGTTAAGTTAAGGTCGACAGCCTTTCTTAAAGCCTAACTTAACCCTAAGGGAAAAAAACAAGAAAAAAGAAGACGAAAAAACTAAACTATAGACGGGTTCAGACCAGACCAGACCATCTCAGCCCTACTACTACTACTATTATTATTACTACTACTACTACTACTATTACAAACCCTTTCTGCCTTCACAAGCTGGTGGTAGTGGTGGTGGTGGCGTTCTTGGCATCACCCTCCTTCCCTCCTTCCCTCCTTCACTCCCTCCTTCCCTCCGGCCACTTGTTACTGCTGATGACATTTTACTGACTCACACACACACACACACACACACACACACACACACACACACACACGACTCCACCTTCTCCACTGCACTTAATAACCTAACAAACTAAACACTATCCACTTCCACCATCTTCCACCTCTCTTCTCCCCTTCTCTCCCTCCTCCTCCTCCCCTAAAGTACCCAGAAACCTCGAGGCTTTGAATAGCTTCTCCGTAAGTAGCATCTATGAATAAGACTGAACTCGAGGCCGCGGTAGTAGTGGTGGTGGTGGTGGTAGTGGTGGTGGTGATGGTGGGGTGTGGCTGTAGTTATAGTAGTGGGTGGTGTGGGTGGTGGTGATAGTAGTAGTGGTGGTGGTTATGGTGGGGAAAGGAGAGAGAGAGAGAGAGAGAGAGAGAGAGAGAGAGAGAGAGAGAGAGAGAGAGAGAGAGAGAGAGAGAGAGAGGTAGCAAATCGAAACTATAAATCTAATTTGCAACAGAGTAATTAAAATCTACATGATATTATTCTGTCGTTGAAATAGGAAAAGTTATAGAGGGAGTGAGTGGTAGATAGCACTCTCTCTCTCTCTCTCTCTCTCTCTCTCTCTCTCTCTCTCTCTCTCTCTCTCTCTCTCTCCAAACAAGGCGTAATAGCTCAAAACTGAGACAGAGTTAGACAGACAGACAGGCAATCACGCTTGTCTGTCTGTCTGTCTCTCCCCTTAAACTTGCAACACGAGAGAGAGAGAGAGAGAGAGAGAGAGAGAGAGAGAGAGAGAGAGAGAGAGAGAGAGAGAGAGAGAGAGAGAAGTAATTTCATATACTACGTACAGTACATATATTACAACTAATCCAAAGTTAAGAGCCACTATAAGTAACATTACAATTAATTTACAACGCAGTATCAAGAGATAAATATATTCTGAGCGTAGGTAGGAAGGAGGAAACCAATATGATTTACGGGTTGGGCAGTAGTAGTAGTAGTAGTAGTAGTAGTAGTAGTAGTAGTAGTAGTAGTAGTAGTAGGTGAAGTTCTAACACCCCCCTCCCCAATTCCCCCCATTCCACCCACCCACTTACCCACCCACCCAACCAACAAGCAGTAAGTATTTTTGATTTTATTTTATTTATTTATTTTTTTTATACATTAATAGGGTACTGGCTAAGGGACAACACACACACAAAAACGTAAAAGATAGATAGAAACAAGGGTGCAACTTTGGCTTGTTATCTACGTGTCATGAATCTACTTTGGTATGCGATATAGAGGTTAGGTTAGAAGCAAGGGGTGGAGGTCCAGTTAACATTAGTATGAGTTAAGTATGTTTCTATTACACACTAAAGGTCACTATTACACACTAAGGGTCACTATTTCTTCATTGCTAACCTTATTTATAAACGAGTTTGATATAATAACATAATACATTTACGTTGTTCAATGGTGGTTTAATATTTCTCATAGATGGCGCGCGCGCGCGCGCGCGCGCGAGAGAGAGAGAGAGAGAGAGAGAGAGAGAGAGAGAGAGAGAGAGAGAGAGAGAGAGAGAGGGGGGGGGGTTAATGGTAGTTAGGTATTTACAATATTGGATAAAACACCCACACACACACACACACACACACATACACACAGTTATGTATGTACGTTTTTAATTAGACATTCTATCTATCTATCTATCTGGAATTCATGCTATCTCCTCCTCCTCCTCCTCCTCCTCCTCCTCCTCCTCCTCCTCCTCCTCCTCTTCTTCCTCTTCTTCGCCACGCCCTCAACACGCACTGATTACAGGAAGGCACGAGCGAATCCTCTTCTTCCCCCCCCCCTCTCTCTCTCTCTCTCTCTCTCTCTCTCTCTCTCTCTCTCTCTCTCTCTCTCTCTCTCTCTCTCTCTCTCTCTCTCTCTCTCTCTCTCTCTCTCTCTCTCTCTCTCTCTCTCTCTCTCTCTCTCAATCAGCACACCTTTTAACATACCTCCATCCCTCATCACCTCTTTTCCTTCCTTCCTTCTTCCTCTCTTTCTTATCTCTACCTCATTTCTCTTTCTCTCCCTTCCTTTACTCTCTTTCCTTCCTCCGTGTCTCTCTCCTATCCACTCTACTACACTACCGTTACCTCATCTCTCATTCTGTCTCATTCTCTCTCTCTCTCTCTCTCTCTCTCTCTCTCTCTCTCTCTCTCTCTCTCTCTCTCTCTCTCAGCATCAGGTCCATTATAGACTTTTGAAACTTACTTACTTACCTTATATTTTATGAAAGTTGTGTTTATACTCTACCTGGAAATTGCAATATCATGAAAACATACAGGTAATAATGATTTTTTTTTTAATCTCTCTCTCTCTCTCTCTCTCTCTCTCTCTCTCTCTCTCTCTCTCTCTCTCTCTCTCTCTCTCTCTCTCTCTCTCTCTCTCTCTCTCTCTCAGGTGGTCACGAGCGTCCTTGGTGACTGTCAGTTATTGGAGGGGAGAGAGAGAGAGAGAGAGAGAGAGAGAGAGAGAGAGAGAGAGAGAGAGAGAGAGAGAGAGAGAGAGAGTGCTTATTAGGAGTGGAGGATCAGAAGGAGAATCAGAGGAAGGGAGGGAAAGGAGGGAAGAGGCTATAAGTGTAAGAGTGACTTAGTCGTGAGGGAGGAATGGAGGGGAGAGAGGGAGGAGGGAGGGAGGGAGGGGAGGGGAGGTAAAGGTAAGGTAGGTGCTTGATGGTTGGGGTGATGGGGGGGAGGGGAGGGTCAAGAGTAGGTGGTGGTGGTGGTGGGATTGTAAGGAAGACGGTTGGTGGTGAAGGAAGAAGAGGAGGAAAGAAGGAGGGAGGGAGAGAAGTGAGGAAGATGGAGAGGAAAGAAGGAGGGAGTGAGTGAGGGATTAAAGGAAGTAGGGGAGGGAGGGAGAGAAAAGTGAGTGAAGGAAGAAGGAAGGAGAGAGACGAAGGGAGAGGTGACAAGGGAAGCAGGTGAAAGGAGACGAGGTAAATACACTGAAGAGGAAGGAAGGGAGGGAGGGAAGGAAGGGAGGAAGGAGAGGAAAGAGAGGAGGGAGGGAGGTGTTTAAATGCACCTTAAAAGTATATTAAAAAGGGGAGGAGAGATGGAGAGAAAGAGAGGGAGGGAGTGCATCTTTATACTCCCTCCTTCCCTCCCTCTCTCCCTTCCTTACCTCCCTCCCTTCCTTCATTGTCCCCGGCGCCCACCTGCTGGAGGAAAGATGCGTTCTGTTAACACACACACACACACACACACATACACACACACACACACACACACACACACACACACACACACACACACACACACACACACGATGGAAATACCTGCTAATCATTCTCTCTCTCTCTCTCTCTCTCTCTCTCTCTCTCTCTCTCTCTCTCTCTCTCTCTCTCTCTCTCTCTTGTGTTTGTTGAGTTTTAATGGAGTGTATCAGCATATTCATGGGATGTGAAAGACTCCTCCTCCTCCTCCTCCTCCTCTTCCTCCTTCTTCTTCTCCTCCTCCTTCTCCTCTCTTTTGTATTTACCTTCCTTTATCCTAACCCCCTGTCCTCCTTCCTCTCTCCCTCCTCCTCCTCCTCCTCCTCCTCCTCCTCCTCCTCCTCCTGGACAGGGCAAGGTGTGTGTGTAAGGCTATTGGGTCTTTCTCGCCTTTATTGTAATTGATGGTCACCGCACGTGGAGGAGGAGGAGGAGGAGGAGGAGGAGGTGGAGGTGGTGGAGGTGGTGGTGGTGGTGGTGGTGTTGTTGTTATTGGAAGTAGTAGTAGTGGTGATGGTAGTAGTAGTAGTAGTAGTAGTAGTAGTATAGTAGTAGTAGTAGTAGTAGTAGTAGCAGTGGTGTGGAAAATGGATTTGTAGGGGTGGAAGCTATAATGATGTTTTGCCGCCAACACGTAAGTAAGATTGGGGAACTTTAGTCGCTTGTTTCCTGTTAGTTCTGATTCGAGAGGGGAGAGAGAGAGAGAGTGTGTGTGTGTGGGTGGGGGGGTGGTGGGGGGGGAGGAAAATTAAGTGGTAAATATTTGTAGTTTCTTCCCTCTTTTATTTTCTGTCTCATCTTTCCCTCCTCGTCCTTATCAACATGGTCTGGGTTCTATTATTTCCTCTCCTTCGATTCCTTGTCCCTTGATCTCTCTATCTATCTCTCTATCTCCCCTCTTCTCTTTCCTCTCATTCCCCTCTACTTGTTCCCTGTTTCCCTTAAGCGTCCTTTCTTTTCCTCCCCTTCCTTTCCCTTCTTCTTTCCCCTCTCTAAGAAACAGACAGACAGACAGACAGACAGACAGACATAACAGTACTGGGAGGAGAGGAAGAAAAAACAATGACAGTTTGACGGGTTGTGGGGAGGTGGTGATGGTGGTGGTGGAGGAGGAGGAGGAGGAGGTGGTGATGGTGATGATGATGATGAGGGAAAGTGTGTGGGATGAGTCATGAGAGGGTCACAGAGAGAGAGAGAGAGAGAGAGGGGGGGGGGCAGGGAAGCTGTATTGTTATAGTCGGATTGTGGTAGTGAGGGGTAGTTGGGGTGGGGGGGGCGAGTTGGGGGTGGTTGGGGGTTAAGGAAGACTGGTCATGCTTTTGTTGTTGTTGTTGGTGGTGGTGGTGTGGTGGTGATGGTGGTGGTGATGGTGGTGGTGGTGGTGGTGGTGGTGATGGCGTCGTGGATTCAGACAGTCTAAAGGAGAGAGATAGAAAGAAAGAATATTTAGAGCGCAGTATCCTCTCCCCGCAACGCTACACACACACAACACACACACACACACACACACACACACACACACACACACACACACACACACACACACACACACACACACACACACTTCGATACATCTCACTGCAGCTAAAGAGAAAAAAAAGAAGTAGATAGTATAAAAAATATAATAAATGTACACGCAGAGAGAGAGAGAGAGAGAGAGAGAGAGAGAGAGAGAGAGAGAGAGAGAGAGAGAGAGAGAGAGAGAGAGAGATATTACACCTTATCCCCTTCAACATACATACTCACTCACTCTCACTTATATTCGTCATGCTCAGATTAGGTTTATAATGTCATGCGTGATAGTGACAGCAGACGTGTGTGTGTGTGTGTGTGTGTGTGTGTGTGTGTGTGTGTGTGTGTGTGTGTGTGTGTGTGTGTGTGTGAAGGTTAAAGGTGTAAGAATGACAGTCATAAAAGAATGCAACACGAATAGAAAGATAAATAGATGACTAAGATAAAAAATAAAATAAATAAAAAAGATAGATACAGAAGAGGTAAAACTAAATATATATATAAGACTGATTGTTATAAATAAATAATCGGATAGATAAAAATATAGATAGATAACTAGAAGGATAACTAGATAGATAGATAAAAAATAAATAAAATAAAAGATAGAGAAGAGATGAATCTAAATAAATCTAAAAGTTATTGTTGTGATGTGATATAGACAAATAGATTAAAGATTAGTGACTGTCAGTTTTAAAGAAGATAATAATAATGATGATGATGATAGTGATAGTGAATTCTTAACACTTTTATGAATGAAGGAAGAGAGAAGGGAAGAAGAGGAGGGTGAGAGGTCAGGGATTGAAAGGGAAGGGAAGAGAGAGAAGGGAAGGGAAGAGAAAAGGAGGAGAAGGAAGGGGAATCAGGGAAGGAGAGAGAGAGAGAGAGGGAGGAAGAAAGAAGGGGAATCAGGGAAGGGAAGAGAGAAGGGAAAGGAAGAGGAGGGAGAGAGAGGTCAGGGGTTGAAAGGAGAGAGGTAATGGAAGGTAAGGAAGAAGGGGAAAGTGTAAGGTTGAATAGGTAGGTAAGTGGCTGCATAATGATGACCTTTTAATGACCTTGTAATGACCTCGACCTTGATTCTCTACCACCACCACCACCACCACCACCACCCGCTCGTCCCTTTCACAGGTAAAAAACAAAAAAAACAAATAAACAAACAAAAAACTCGTAACACTCCCCATTGTAAAGGTATGAATTAGGAGAGAGAGAGAGAGAGAGAGAGAGAGAGAGAGAGAGAGAGAGAGAGAGAGAGAGAGAGAGAGAGAGAGAGAGAGAGAGAGAGAGAGAGAGTAATTGGGTTGTGGTTAGTCAAGCGGAAATTCGTCACTATAGCTACTACGACATAGGGAGGAGGAGGAGGAGGAGGAGGAAGAGGAGGAGGAGGAAGAAGAAGAAGAAGAAGAAGAAGAAGAAGAAGAGGAGAGGAGGAGGAGGAGGAGACGGTTGTTAGGTCCTTAACCGACTCTTCTTTCTTTCTTTCTTTCCTGTGAATTCTTTTCTTTTTCTTTTTCCTCTTTCTTATACTGGAATGTGTGTGTGTGTGTGTGTGTGTGTGTGTGTGTGTGTGTGTGTGTGTGTGTGTGTGTGTGTGTGTGTGTGTACCGTTCACTCATTCATTCATCAATAAGCTCATTCTAATCACAGTTATACACACACACACACACACACACACACACACACACACACACACACACACACACACACACACACTAGTTAACCTTAACCTTAACCTTTCACCTTTACAACAAACAATACCTTAATTTTTTTTGGGGGTTGGGGGGGGGTCAAAAACAAATGTGGACTGAACTGAAGTGGAGAGGAGGAGGAGGAGGAGAAGGAGGAGGAGGTGGACAGTGATGGAGAAAGGTCATGAGTGAGTCACCTGTACACACACACACACACACACACCAACAACACACACACACACACACACCTCTCACCCCTCCCTTTTTCCTCTCCTATGCAGCTGAGAAAGTTACAAGCCATAAGGTCACCATATAGAATCACCCTTGACGGAGGTGAGGTGAGGTTAGGTTAGTGAGAGAGAGGGAAGGAAAGCTGAGAATCTCCTCCTTTATATAGCATTCATAGGGTATAAAACAGCAGGAAATAGTGGGTGTATAAGTATAGTATGTAGTGTATAGTATAAGGCGGTGAGGGAAGGAAGGACAGATACGTGTGGGAGATTAATACATAGCTAAGAATCTCGTCTCCTTTTACATAGCACTCTTAGGGTATATAACGGTATGAATTAGCGTGTGTAATGTATACTATAGGTTAAGTTAGGTTAGGTTAGATTAGTATAGGTTAGGTTAAGGCAGTGGTGGGGGTAATATAACAGTTTTTCGGGGGTGATGGAGGAGGGATGGCAGGAAAGAAAATATATCTAGTGTTTTAATATAGCCATATACATCATTATTGACAACATTTTGTGCAAGGGTTAACACGCCTAATATGGTACGTTAAATTGGGTAACAAGATGAACAAGTTTGTGAACCATTGGGTTAAGGCGTTAGGTTAGGTTAGGTATAGGGCGGTGAGGGAAGGAAGGATCAGAGCAACGGTCACCTTCCTTTGTGCTGGATGGAATGTATGTATGTATGTATGTATGTATGTATTGTACCGTAAGTAAGTAAGTATGAAAGAGAGAGAAAGGGATAGGAGTGGTATGGTCAGGTTAGGTTACAGGTAGAATTCTTACTCCAGTTTATACATAGCGAGTAAGAAAGAATATACACAGTGAAGAGAATGTATATTAATTTATGTATTATTAATTGTTTTGTTTATATATCTGAGTATAGATTTAATGGGTAACTCAGGTATAATTATTTAATTCTGTATTTAATTAACTTAGCACAGATCAAAGACATAGTGATTTATGAGTGTGTGTGTGTGTGTGTGTGTGTGTGTGTGTGTGTGTGTGTGTGTGTGTGTGTGTGTGTGTGTGTGTGTGTGACGGGATAGAAGTGACAGGAACCAGTTCAACCAACCACTTGTCTGTCTATCAAAGGAGGCACCATTTACTACAGACTACTGCCTCCTCCTCCTCCTCCTCCTCCTCCTCCTCCTCCTCCTCCTCCTCCTCCTCCTCCTTTTTCATCTGGTCGTTGTCGTCCTACCACTCCTCCTCTTATTTCCTTCTTTCTTTCTCTGTCTCTCTTTCCTTCCTCCTCCTCCTCCTCTTCCCCTTCGCTAACCTTTTCCGTTCGTCGTTACCTTCCTCCTCCTCCTCCTTCCTCCTCCTAGTAGTAGACAGTGAGGTGAGGGAAGGAGGAGACAGTAGTAGGCAGTGAGGAGAAGAGCGAGGGTGAGGGAAGGGTGAGTAGGCAGTGAGGTGAGAGGAGGAGCGAGGGTGAGGGGAGGAGCGAGGGTGAGGGAAGGGTGAGTAGGCAGTGAGGTGAGAGGAGGAGCGAGGGTGAGGGAAGGGGTGAGTAGGCAGTGAGGTGAGGGGAGGAGCGAGGGTGAGGGAAGGGGTGAGTAGGCAGTGAGGTGTGAGTACAAACTAGTTGAAGCACGTAATTGTAACAGTGTTCGTAATGGGGATCCAGACACACGTGCTTCAGTGTGTGGTTAAATAGAAGAGCTAAACAGGAACTGACGTGTGTGTGTGTGTGTGTGTGTGTGTGTGTGTGTGTGTGTGTCTATGTATGTATGTATGTATGTACTTTTGCTGTTATTATTGCTATTTTGTAATGATAACTTGAGTGGTTAATACTTGTTCTTGTGGGTGGTTGGTAGGAGGAGGAGGAGGAGGAGGAGGTAAAGGGAGTGTAAGTTATGTTTCGCTGACACCCTCCACCCAGTCAAGTCCAGTCAGTCAGTCAGTCAGTGAGTGTCGCGTGGCATGGACTCACTGGCGCCTTTGATATGGTAGCAGACTCGTGTACAGTCCATTTGTATGTCTGTCCATCCGTCTATCCGTCCACCTCACTTAACATCAGCCATACAAGGTTTCTCTCTCTTCTCTCTCTCTCTCTCTCTCTCTCTCCTCCTCTCTCTCTCTCTCTCTCTCTCTCTCTCTCTCTCTCTCTCATGCCTGGCGGAACACGCGTGCTTGTGGTCCTTGATCCAATGAGAGACAAGAAGAGCGTCTCACGGACACGGATGTAAATAACATGACTTGGGATGCCAACACACCTGCACGAGGAGGAGGAGGAGGAGTAGGAGGAGGATGAAGAAGAAGAAGAAGAGGAAGAGAGAAGTTGGAGGAGGAGTTGTTGTTGTTGTTGAAGTAGCTGGAACAACACGGTATTGATATTAGGTGAGGTTTGGGGGGAGGGAACCTAACCTAACCTAGCCTAGCCTAACTTAACCTAACCTAACTGAAGTACCTGCAACGATACAGCGATGATATATGTGTTGTGGTTTTGTGGCTATGGAAGGTGCACGGAGCAGAGTGTCAGAGTGTGGAGGCGATCTGCCATGAGAGAGGGAGAAGGTCAAGGCTGAATGCAGGTGGCTGGCGTTGAGGTGAGCTTTTGTGTGTGTGTGTGACCCGCCCACTCCCGAGGCTGCCCCGCTCCACCTCCTCCTCCACTTCCACCTCCACCTCCACCTTGCAGCTTCAAAGTCCATCAGGTTGCAGTTCAGTTCCAGCCGAGGTTAATGTGAAACTGAGGCTCGCTGAGGAAGAGGAAGAGAAAGAAAACTCCACCGCCAATGACTGTTTGGGTGGAAGGAAGGAGGTGAGGGTGGAGTGGGGGAAGGGGGAAGAGAATGACTGGTTTGGGGGAAGGGGAAGGGGGGGGATGACGGTGAGGAGTTAACGCAACACAATCAGTGCAGTGCGGCGCCCCCAGCAAGGCCTCAGGGTGCTACAGGGCAAGGCAACGCGGGCCAACCAGTGTCCAGGTGCGGCCAGGCAGCTGTGCGACCTTCCTGGCGTGTGGCGCGGCGCCCCCCCTCACCTCCGCTTACCCCAACCCACACCCTCCGCCCCCCAAATTCAGCCCGCGGCCAGAATATGAATGACGTGCAGTGGTCACCCTCAGGGAAGCAACACATTACGCGTACCTGTACCACACACACACACACACACACACACACACACACACACACACACACACACACACACACACACACACACACAGGCCGGCGGTGTAACAGTATCTCTCTCTGTCTGTCCCGGAAACTGTGAGAACAAACGAGGGCGGAGTGGAGATGGTACTGTTGCCTTGTCTGGAGGAGGAGAAGAGGGAGGAGAAGGAGAAGAGAAGAAGAAGAGGAGGAGGAAGAGGAAGGAGAGAGATGGAATGCTGCCCCTCCCACACGCCTTCCATCCCGTCTTACTACTCACCTCCACTATAGCAAGCAAGACATTTTCCGCAGGTGTTTGAGGGAGCTTTGTCGAGTCTGTAAAACGAGCCTTTGTTTACCAGTGCGGTGAGGGGCGTGACGAGGGCTGGAGGGCGCGGGGCAGGCAGGAATGGCTAGCGTGGGCGGAGGGAGAGAGAGAGGAAGAAGAGGGAGAGAGAGAGAGAGAGAGAAAGAGAGGGAGGGGTCAGCTAGAACGCAGACGAGAGAGATATCTTATACCGTCTCGCCCACCGCCATCCAGCTCCTCCTCCTCACAACAGCCGCATTAAGACCACTCCTCTCCTCTCCTCTCCTCTCTTCTTTTCTTTCTTTCTCTTATTCCCTCATTCATTCTCATCCTGTCCGCCTTACCCTTTTCCTAACCCCTTCCCTTCCCTTCCCTTCCCTCCACCACCACCACCATCACCACCTTGAGACCGTCATTTCCATTCCTTTAGCCTAGCGTCGCGTCAGGTGCTGAGTTATTCCCGCGCACTGCAAACCCAAGAATTGCCTCCCAAGATACGTGCATCACCTGAGAATAAGGAGCGTAGCAGCGCGTCCATGCGTTTTATCTTCTTATTTTATTCTTCTTATATCTTTCACATCATATATTTTCCTGTGTGTGAGTGTGTGTGTGTGTGTGTGGTTGTGGATGTGGTGGTGGTGGTGGTGGTGGTATCGTAGCCGCTATAACGCCGTCCATCTCCCTCCCGGTGCATTGTGAGGCGGGGCACGGCCAGCGGCGGGGGTCTGCGGCGGTGGTACGACTCGGAACGGCGGCCCGGAATACAAACCCAGTCGATGGCCAGCTAGCCACCACCACCACCTGGATTTTCTATTTTTCCCTCCCCCTTTACCGTCCCTTTCCCCCTTTGGCTACCCCCTTGAGCAACATCATCCCCCTCCAACCCTCCTCTCCTCCTCCTCCTCTCCTCCTCCGTCACGCCCTCCCTCGCCGCCGTTTCTCTGGCCAGTCGTACATTTAGGGAGGTGCGTGTCGGGGGTGGAATGGCGTGCGGCCACAGTAAGTCGCTCTCCTAACCTGACAGTGAGTGTGCAAGGAGGGGCGAGGGAGAGAGAGAGAGAGAGAGAGAGAGAGAGAGAGAGAGAGAGAGAGAGAGAGAGAGAGAGAGAGAGAGAGAGAGAGAGAGAGAGAGAGAGAGAATTGTCAAAGAGTTAGTGTTTACAGTTGTAGTTGACTGTCTCACTTTCCTCTCGTTTCTCTATGTCACGGGGAAGTGAGAGAGAGAGAGAGAGAGAGAGAGAGAGAGAGAGAGAGAGAGAGAGAGAGAGAGAGAGAGAGAGAGAGAGAGAGAGTAAGAAAAGGTGGTTGAGGGTTAAATTGGCTCTTTGTCCGGTAATGGATTGAGCTTGAGCGGTTATTTAAGGGACGTGAGTGGACGAAGTGAGGACGTGATCTCTCTCTCTCTCTCTCTCTCTCTCTCTCTCTCTCTCTCTCTCTCTCTCTCTCTCTCTCTCTCTCTCTCTCTCTCTCTCGTGTTTAACTTAAGGGATCAAAGATTTTCCAGCTTCGAGACATCAAAAGCTTCATAGGAAATGTTCCGAAACGACACGGCTTCGGAATCGATCTGGAGAGGCCCGGGTTCGTTCATTCGTTCGGGGAAGGTTTCGGAGATGAGATTCGAATGATGTTCGTTCGAATACTTATTGAAATTCCATCCCTTTTGTGATTCTCTGTGCGGCCCCCTCTTTTATTATTTAATTTATTCAACGTATCGCTATGTATGTGTGTGTGTGTGTGTGTGTGTGTGTGTGTGTGTGTGTGTGTGTGTGTGTGTGTGTGTGTGTGTGTGTGTGTGTGTTTCTCTTTAAATTTGATGAGGAAACGAAAGATTATTATAGAAGAAAAGAAAAAAAATGTTTGTTACGTAATAATGTAGTTTATATATATCCGATAATTTGTGTGTGTGTGTGTGTGTGTGTGTGTGTGTGTGTGTGTGTGTGTGTGTGCGGAGAGAAAGAAAAGGAAGGGAAGGGAAAGGGGGAGTAGGGGATAGGGTGAAAGGTAAAGCTAAACACACACACACACACACACACACACACACACACACACACACACACACACACACACACACCTAGTACAGGATAACGAGTTTGCTTTTGAAGTTAAAGGAAGCAAATAGTCCGCGGCGGTGCGTCCCTTCCTCTCTCTCTCTCTCTCTCTCTCTCTCTCTCTCTCTCTCTCTCTCTCTCTCTCTCTCTCTCTCTCTCTCCTATAACAGCCTCACCTCCCAATTTTCTATTCAGATAACCCCAGAGAGAGAGAGAGAGAGAGAGAGAGAGAGAGAGAGAGAGAGAGAGAGAGAGAGAGAGAGAGAGAGAGAGAGAGAGAGAGAGAGAGAGAGAGAGAGAGAGAGTAATGAGGGAATAGGGAGGAAGGAAGGAAGGGAGAAGAAAGACGATAGAGTCACATTTAGACTGAGAGTGAAATTACGAAGCAAAGGGGAAGGAGAGAGAACATTGAATAGGGTTTCATGAGAGAGAGAGAGAGAGAGAGAGAGAGAGAGAGAGAGAGAGAGAGAGAGAGAGAGAGAGAGAGAGAGAGAGAGAGAGAGAGAGTTGCAATACAGCCCAACAACCCGTGCTAAACATACTAACTGTTGCATTACTACTACTACTACTACTACTACTACTACTACTACTACTACTACTACTACTACACTACTACTACTACTACAAAAAGAGGAGGAACTCAATTTATTTTTTGGGGAGGGTGATTGAGGTTGCAGGGGTGAGGAGGGAAAGGGAGGCAAGGTTGGGGAGAGAGGAAGGGAAGGGAGGGGAGGAGAGGGAGGAGAGAGAGGAGAAGAGGTCAGTTCAGGATCTTCAACTCCCAAAGGCAAGGTACCTATGTGTGTGTGTGTGTGTGTGTGTGTGTGTGTGTGTGTGTGTGTGTGTGTGTGTGTGTGTGTGTAGACCTAACAACCCCGGGCGTTGATGGTGGTTAAGCCCCGAAGGTACACACACACACACACACACACACACACACACACAACAAGGTGCTTCAGAAAGTAGCGCGACGGTGCAAGGTTGGTACTCTCTCTCTCTCTCTCTCTCTCTCTCTCTCTCTCTCTCTCTCTCTCTCTCTCTCTCTCTCTCTCTCTCTCTCTCTCTCTCTCTGTACCTAATCCTTTCACTCCTTTCTCTTCCTTCTCTCCTTTCCTCCCTTCCTTCATTCTCTCCCTTCCCTCCATTCTCTTCTTACCTCGTCATGCTTGCCTGCCTCTCTCCCTTGAATGAACTACCTCCCTTCTCCCTCCCTCTTCCCTCCCTCCCTTCTCTCCCTCTCCCTCCTTCTCTCCCTTCCTCCCTTACCAGCCCAGCTTCAGGAAAATATAGTTATTCTCTCTGCTGGATGGCGGGGCGGTGTGTGTGTGTGTGTGTGTGTGTGTGTGTGTGTGTGTGTGTGTGTGTGTGGATCCTGGCAATTTGGTTTGTCCAATGTATGGGGGCCCGCCACGTCACTTCACCCCCATAATGGCAGGGGGCGAGGCTCCCTTGTATGTCTAGCAGAGAGGGGAGGGGGGTTAGGGGGGGGTGGGGCGGGGTTGTTTTTTGGGGGTAAAGCGCGCCAACGTACCATTATGTTTCGTTGTGTTTTGGTGTTTTTATATATATGTTTTCCTTTATTTTTTATTTCAATGTTTTTTTCGTCCCCTTGTGTGTTGTGGAGACCGTGATGGTATGTTTGGTATTTGCATAAAGGAGGTGTGTTTGGAGACTGTTGCTGCTACTGTTGTTGGTGTTGTTTTGGCGGCGAGGAAATTATTTGAAATGTTTAAAGGGGAAACAGAGGACAATCTTTTTTTTTATATATTTATTTACATGTGATCCTTTTATTTTTATTATTTTTCTCTGTATTATTTATTTTATTTTATTTTTATTATTTTTTTTTCTTTCTCTCTCTATATATAAATACACTTTTACTCTATTTATAAACCGTGTGTGTGTATATGTGTTTGTGTGTAGTATTGTTGTAGCGCATTGAATTAATTCCAATCTTTTCTCTCCCTCTCTCTCTCTCTCTCCACTGCAGGTCTCGACTGATCATACATACATAGATACACTACAGGAGGAAAGAAAGAAAATAAACACAAACGAAACAGCGAGAGAGAAAAAAAAAGAAAAAGAAAATAATAGTTATCGGTGTTTGCATAATATCTACAGTGAAAAAAGTACACACACTACAATAGCAAACATCGCTTGAATTGAAATACAGTGTTGGAAGGAAGGTACAGTGTGTATGTGTAGTGGGCGGCTGCGTGGGTAGGCAGTGCGTGTGTGTGTGTGTATGTGTATGTGTGTGTGTTGCTAACTTGCTACGACCCACGACTATACCCAGCGGCGAAGTTTTCTGTTACTTGTATTCCTGCAAAGCTACAGTAAGACTTTTTCCTCAATTTCTCTCTCTTGCCTTGCTTCTACGTAAACTTAACTTCACCTCCACCACCATCACCACCAAGACGAAACCTGATCTAGCGAGTGAAAAAATAAAAAATAAAAACTAGTACAAAAGAATAGAACAAGAGGAGATTGTGAACTTTTACTGTGAATATTGGATGAAAATAATAATAAACAGAAAGTAATAATAATAGTAATAGATTCGAGTGTAATATCAACACCACTACTAACTCCTTTGTTTCTCCTCTTACTGTGTGTGTGTACGTGTGTGTGTGTGTGTGTGAGGGGGATCTGTCTGTGTGTGTGTGTACGTGTCTTTGTGTGTGTGTGTGTGTACGTGCCCGTGTGTGTATTGGGGGGAAAGAGAGAGAGAGAGAGAGAGGAAACTTGTCGTGTGTGTCGGTGGTGAGGAAAACTTTTCTTTCTGGATCAGTAGTAGATTCTGTGCACGAAGAAAATCCCTCTCAAGTGAAAGTGAGATAAAAATTCCCACGACAAAAAGGACATTCTTTCTCCACCTTACCGAGGATTTATAGAAAGACTGAGACCATCCCCAACCTCACCCCCAACCTCACCCCCAACAACCTCCCCTCCATGTGAGTGCGTGTGCGCGTGTGCGTATGAGAACGGGACTTAAAGTGAAGGAAGAAGAGTGAAGAGACGATTGTTACTACTACTACTACTACTTACTACTACTACTACTACTACTACTACTACTACTACTA
>JAPQNM010000005.1:10614336-10647548 GCA_029783475.1 Metacarcinus magister | reverse complement strand
TTGAGAAAATGAGGAAAATCATGTTTTTATATAAATATTAAGTTTCATTTTACTGCGTAATTATTAGTCATAGAACAAATATTCATAATGAGAGTTGTACAGTTTAATTAGTTGTATCAGATGCTGCAATGATATTTCCAATATCTCTAATAGCTTTCGAGAAAATGAGGAGGAAAGTCATGTTTTTATATAAATATTAAGTTTAATTTTACTGCGTAATTATTAGTCATAGAACAAATATTCATAATGACAGTTGTACAATTTAATTAGTTGTATCAGATGCTGTAATGATATTTCCAATATCTCTAATAGCTTTCGAGAAAATTAGAAGGAAAGTCATGTGTTTATATAAATATAAAGTTTAATTTTACTGCGTAATTATTAGTCATAGAATAAATATTCATAATTTCAGTTTTACAGTTTAATTATGTCTATCAGATGCTGCAGTGATATTTCCAATATCTCTAATAGCTTTCGAGAAAATGAGGAGGAAAGTCATGTTTTTAAATAAATATTAAGTTTCATTTTACTGCGTAATTATTAGTCATAGAAAAAATATTCATAATATCAGTTGTAGAGTTTAATTAGGTGTATCAGTTGTTGCAATGATATTTCCACTATCTCTAATAGCTTTCGAAAAAATGAGGAGGAAAGTCATTTTTTAAATAAATATTAAGTTTCATTTTACTGCGTAATTATTAGTCATAGAACAAATATTCATAATATCAGTTGTACAGTTTAATTAGGTCTATCAGATGCTGCAATTATATTTCCAATATCTCTAATAGCTTTCGAGAAAATGACGAGGAAAATCATGTTTTTATATAAAAATACGGTTTTATTTTACTGCGTAATTATTAGTCATAGAACAAATATTCATAATATCAGTTGTACAGTTGAATTAGGTGTATCAGATGCTGCAATGATATTTCCAATATCTCTAATAGCTTTCGAGAAAACGAGGAAGAAAGTAATTTAAAAAAAAGTAAAATTCAGTATTTATTAGTATTAGTGAAAATATTCATAATGACAGTAGTAGATTTTAATCAGGTCTATCAGATGCTGCAATGATATTTCCAATATCTTTAATAGCTTTCGAGAATATGAGGAAGAATGTCATGTTTTTATATAAATATATAGTTTCATTTTACTGCGTAATTATTAGTCATAGAACAAATATTCATAATGTCAGTTTTACAGTTTAATTAGGTCTATCAGATGCTGCAGTGATATTTCCAATATCTCTAATAGCTTTCGAGAAAATGAGGAGGAAAATCATGTTTTTAAATAAATATTAAGTTTCATTTTACTGCCTAATTATTAGTCATAGAAAAAATATTCATAATATCAGTTGTAGAGTTTAATTAGGTGTATCAGCAATTGCAATGATATTTCCACTATCTTTAATAGCTTTTGAGAAAATGAGGAGGAAAAACATGTTTTTAAATAAATATTAAGTTTCATTTTACTGCGTAATTATTAGTCATAGAACAAATATTCATAATGTCAGTTTTACAGTTTAATTAGGTCTATCAGATGCTGCAGTGATATTTCCAAAATCTCTAATAGCTTTCGAGAAAATGAGGAAAATCATGTTTTTATATAAATATTAAGTTTCATTTTACTGCGTAATTATTAGTCATAGAACAAATATTCATAATGTCAGTTTTACAGTTTAATTAGGTGTATCAGATGCTGCAGTGATATTTCCATTATCTCTAATAGCTTTCGAGAAAATGAGGAAAATCATGTTTTTATATAAATATTAAGTTTCATTTTACTGCGTAATTATTAGTCATAGAACAAATATTCATAGTGAGAGTTGTACAGTTTAATTAGGTGTATCAGATGCTGCAATGATATTTCCAATATCTCTAATAGCTTTCGAGAAAATGAGGAGGAAAGTCATGTTTTTATATAAATATTAAGTTTCATTTTACTGCGTAATTATTAGTCATAGAACAAATATTCATAATGACAGTTGTACAGTTTAATTAGCTGTTTCAGATGCTGTAATGATATTTCCAATATCTCTAATAGCTTTCGAGAAAATTAGAAGGAAAGTCATGTTTTTATATAAATTTAAAGTTTAATTTTACTGCGTAATTATTAGTCATAGAATAAATATTCATAATTTCAGTTTTACAGTTTAATTAGGTCTATCAGATGCTGCAGTGATATTTCCAATATCTCTAATAGCTTTCGAGAAAATGAGGAGGAAAGTCATGTTTTTAAATAAATATTAAGTTTCATTTTACTGCGTAATTATTAGTCATAGAACAAATATTCATAATATCAGTTGTAGAGTTTAATTAGGTCTATCAGATGCTGCAATTATATTTCCAATATCTCTAATAGCTTTCGAGAAAATGACGAGGAAAATCATGTTTTTATATAAAAATACGGTTTTATTTTACTGCGTAATTATTAGTCATAGAACAAATATTCATAATATCAGTTGTACAGTTGAATTAGGTGTATCAGATGCTGCAATGATATTTCCAATATCTCTAATAGCTTTCGAGAAAACGAGGAAGAAAGTAATTTAAAAAAAAGTAAAATTCAGTATTTATTAGTACTAGTGAAAATATTCATAATGACAGTAGTAGATTTTAATCAGGTCTATCAGATGCTGCAATGATATTTCCAATATCTCTAATAGCTTTCGAGAATATGAGGAGGAATGTCATGTTTTTATATAAATATATAGTTTCATTTTACTGCGTAATTATTAGTCATAGAACAAATATTCATAATGTCAGTTTTACAGTTTAATTAGGTCTATCAGATGCTGCAGTGATATTTCCAATATCTCTAATAGCTTTCGAGAAAATGAGGAAAATCATGTTTTTATATAAATATTAAGTTTCATTTTACTGCGTAATTATTAGTCATAGAACAAATATTCATAATGAGAGTTGTACAGTTTAATTAGTTGTATCAGATGCTGCAATGATATTTCCAATATCTCTAATAGCTTTCGAGAAAATGAGGAGGAAAGTCATGTTTTTATATAAATATTAAGTTTCATTTTACTGCGTAATTATTAGTCATAGAACAAATATTCATAATGACAGTTGTACAGTTTAATTAGTTGTATCAGATGCTGTAATGATATTTCCAATATCTCTAATAGCTTTCGAGAAAATTAGAAGGAAAGTCATGTTTTTATATAAATATAAAGTTTAATTTTACTGCGTAATTATTAGTCATAGAATAAATATTCATAATTTCAGTTTTACAGTTTAATTAGGTCTATCAGATGCTGCAGTGATATTTCCAATATCTCTAATAGCTTTCGAGAAAATGAGGAGGAAAGTCATGTTTTTAAATAAATATTAAGTTTAATTTTACTGCGTAATTATTAGTCATAGAACAAATATTCATAATATCAGTTGTACAGTTTAATTAGGTCTATCAGCTGTTGCAATGATATTTCCACTATCTCTAATAGCTTTCGAGAAAATGAGGAGGAAAGTCATGTTTTTAAATAAATATTAAGTTTCATTTTACTGCGTAATTATTAGTCATAGAACAAATATTCATAATATCAGTTGTACAGTTTAATTAGGTCTATCAGATGCTGCAATTATATTTCCAATATCTCTAATAGCTTTCGAGAAAATGACGAGGAAAATCATGTTTTTATATAAAAATACGGTTTTATTTTACTGCGTAATTATTAGTCATAGAACAAATATTCATAATATCAGTTGTACAGTTGAATTAGGTGTATCAGATGCTGCAATGATATTTCCAATATCTCTAATAGCTTTCGAGAAAACGAGGAAGAAAGTAATTTAAAAAAAAGTAAAATTCAGTATTTATTAGTACTAGTGAAAATATTCATAATGACAGTAGTAGATTTTAATCAGGTCTATCAGATGCTGCAATGATATTTCCAATATCTCTAATAGCTTTCGAGAATATGAGGAGGAATGTCATGTTTTTATATAAATATATAGTTTCATTTTACTGCGTAATTATTAGTCATAGAACAAATATTCATAATGTCAGTTTTAGAGTTTAATTAGGTCTATCAGATGCTGCAGTGATATTTCCAATATCTCTAATAGCTTTCGAGAAAATGAGGAAAATCATGTTTTTATATAAATATTAAGTTTCATTTTACTGCGTAATTATTAGTCATAGAACAAATATTCATAATGAGAGTTGTACAGTTTAATTAGTTGTATCAGATGCTGCAATGATATTTCCAATATCTCTAATAGCTTTCGAGAAAATGAGGAGGAAAGTCATGTTTTTATATAAATATTAAGTTTCATTTTACTGCGTAATTATTAGTCATAGAACAAATATTCATAATGACAGTTGTACAGTTTAATTAGTTGTATCAGATGCTGTAATGATATTTCCAATATCTCTAATAGCTTTCGAGAAAATTAGAAGGAAAGTCATGTTTTTATATAAATATAAAGTTTAATTTTACTGCGTAATTATTAGTCATAGAATGAATATTCATAATTTCAGTTTTACAGTTTAATTAGGTCTATCAGATGCTGCAGTGATATTTCCAATATCTCTAATAGCTTTCGAGAAAATGAGGAGGAAAGTCATGTTTTTAAATAAATATTAAGTTTAATTTTACTGCGTAATTATTAGTCATAGAACAAATATTCATAATATCAGTTGTACAGTTTAATTAGGTCTATCAGCTGTTGCAATGATATTTCCACTATCTCTAATAGCTTTCGAGAAAATGAGGAGGAAAGTCATGTTTTTAAATAAATATTAAGTTTCATTTTACTGCGTAATTATTAGTCATAGAACAAATATTCATAATATCAGTTGTACAGTTTAATTAGGTCTATCAGATGCTGCAATTATATTTCCAATATCTCTAATAGCTTTCGAGAAAATGACGAGGAAAATCATGTTTTTATATAAAAATACGGTTTTATTTTACTGCGTAATTATTAGTCATAGAACAAATATTCATAATATCAGTTGTACAGTTGAATTAGGTGTATCAGATGCTGCAATGATATTTCCAATATCTCTAATAGCTTTCGAGAAAACGAGGAAGAAAGTAATTTAAAAAAAAGTAAAATTCAGTATTTATTAGTACTAGTGAAAATATTCATAATGACAGTAGTAGATTTTAATCAGGTCTATCAGATGCTGCAATGATATTTCCAATATCTCTAATAGCTTTCGAGAAAATGAGGAGGAATGTCATGTTTTTATATAAATATATAGTTTCATTTTACTGCGTAATTATTAGTCATAGAACAAATATTCATAATGTCAGTTTTAGAGTTTAATTAGGTCTATCAGATGCTGCAGTGATATTTCCAATATCTCTAATAGCTTTCGAGAAAATGAGGAAAATCATGTTTTTATATAAATATTAAGTTTCATTTTACTGCGTAATTATTAGTCATAGAACAAATATTCATAATGAGAGTTGTACAGTTTAATTAGTTGTATCAGATGCTGCAATGATATTTCCAATATCTCTAATAGCTTTCGAGAAAATGAGGAGGAAAGTCATGTTGATATATAAATATTAAGTTTCATTTTACTGCGTAATTATTAGTCATAGAACAAATATTCATAATGACAGTTGTACAATTTAATTAGTTGTATCAGATGCTGTAATGATATTTCCAATATCTCTAATAGCTTTCGAGAAAATTAGAAGGAAAGTCATGTTTTTATATAAATATAAAGTTTAATTTTACTGCGTAATTATTAGTCATAGAATAAATATTCATAATTTCAGTTTTACAGTTTAATTAGGTCTATCAGATGCTGCAGTGATATTTCCAATATCTCTAATAGCTTTCGAGAAAATGAGGAGGAAAGTCATGTTTTTAAATAAATATTAAGTTTAATTTTACTGCGTGATTATTAGTCATAGAAAAAATATTCATAATATCAGTTGTAGAGTTTAATTAGGTGTATCAGTTGTTGCAATGATTTTTCCACTATCTCTAATAGCTTTCGAAAAAATGAGGAGGAAAGTCATGTTTTTAAATAAATATTAAGTTGCATTTTACTGCGTAATTATTAGTCATAGAACAAATATTCATAATATCAGTTGTACAGTTTAATTAGGTCTATCAGATGCTGCAATTATATTTCCAATATCTCTAATAGCTTTCGAGAAAATGACGAGGAAAATCATGTTTTTATATAAAAATACGGTTTTATTTTACTGCGTAATTATTAGTCATAGAACAAATATTCATAATATCAGTTGTACAGTTGAATTAGGTGTATCAGATGCTGCAATGATATTTCCAATATCTCTAATAGCTTTCGAGAAAACGAGGAAGAAAGTAATTTAGAAAAAAAGTAAAATTCAGTATTTATTAGTACTAGTGAAAATATTCATAATGACAGTAGTAGATTTTAATCAGGTCTATCAGATGCTGCAATGATATTTCCAATATCTCTAATAGCTTTCGAGAATATGAGGAGGAATGTCATGTTTTTATATAAATATATAGTTTCATTTTACTGCGTAATTATTAGTCATAGAACAAATATTCATAATGTCAGTTTTAGAGTTTAATTAGGTCTATCAGATGCTGCAGTGATATTTCCAATATCTCTAATAGCTTTCGAGAAAATGAGGAAAATCATGTTTTTATATAAATATTAAGTTTCATTTTACTGCGTAATTATTAGTCATAGAACAAATATTCATAATGAGAGTTGTACAGTTTAATTAGTTGTATCAGATGCTGCAATGATATTTCCAATATCTCTAATAGCTTTCGAGAAAATGAGGAGGAAAGTCATGTTTGATATATAAATATTAAGTTTCATTTTACTGCGTAATTATTAGTCATAGAACAAATATTCATAATGACAGTTGTACAATTTAATTAGTTGTATCAGATGCTGTAATGATATTTCCAATATCTCTAATAGCTTTCGAGAAAATTAGAAGGAAAGTCATGTTTTTATATAAATATAAAGTTTAATTTTACTGCGTAATTATTAGTCATAGAATAAATATTCATAATTTCAGTTTTACAGTTTAATTAGGTCTATCAGATGCTGCAGTGATATTTCCAATATCTCTAATAGCTTTCGAGAAAATGAGGAGGAAAGTCATGTTTTTAAATAAATATTAAGTTTAATTTTACTGCGTGATTATTAGTCATAGAAAAAATATTCATAATATCAGTTGTAGAGTTTAATTAGGTGTATCAGTTGTTGCAATGATATTTCCACTATCTCTAATAGCTTTCGAAAAAATGAGGAGGAAAGTCATGTTTTTAAATAAATATTAAGTTTCATTTTACTGCGTAATTATTAGTCATAGAACAAATATTCATAATATCAGTTGTACAGTTTAATTAGGTCTATCAGATGCTGCAATTATATTTCCAATATCTCTAATAGCTTTCGAGAAAATGACGAGGAAAATCATGTTTTTATATAAAAATACGGTTTTATTTTACTGCGTAATTATTAGTCATAGAACAAATATTCATAATATCAGTTGTACAGTTGAATTAGGTGTATCAGATGCTGCAATGATATTTCCAATATCTCTAATAGCTTTCGAGAAAACGAGGAAGAAAGTAATTTAAAAAAAAGTAAAATTCAGTATTTATTAGTACTAGTGAAAATATTCATAATGACAGTAGTAGATTTTAATCAGGTCTATCAGATGCTGCAATGATATTTCCAATATCTCTAATAGCTTTCGAGAAAATGAGGAGGAATGTCATGTTTTTATATAAATATATAGTTTCATTTTACTGCGTAATTATTAGTCATAGAACAAATATTCATAATGTCAGTTTTAGAGTTTAATTAGGTCTATCAGATGCTGCAGTGATATTTCCAATATCTCTAATAGCTTTCGAGAAAATGAGGAAAATCATGTTTTTATATAAATATTAAGTTTCATTTTACTGCGTAATTATTAGTCATAGAACAAATATTCATAATGAGAGTTGTACAGTTTAATTAGTTGTATCAGATGCTGCAATGATATTTCCAATATCTCTAATAGCTTTCGAGAAAATGAGGAGGAAAGTCATGTTGATATATAAATATTAAGTTTCATTTTACTGCGTAATTATTAGTCATAGAACAAATATTCATAATGACAGTTGTACAATTTAATTAGTTGTATCAGATGCTGTAATGATATTTCCAATATCTCTAATAGCTTTCGAGAAAATTAGAAGGAAAGTCATGTTTTTATATAAATATATAGTTTCATTTTACTGCGTAATTATTAGTCATAGAACAAATATTCATAATGTCAGTTTTACAGTTTAATTAGGTCTATCAGATGCTGCAGTGATATTTCCAATATCTCTAATAGCTTTCGAGAAAATGAGGAGGAAAATCATGTTTTTAAATAAATATTAAGTTTCATTTTACTGCGTAATTATTAGTCATAGAAAAAATATTCATAATATCAGTTGTAGAGTTTAATTAGGTGTATCAGCTGTTGCAATGATATTTCCAATATCTCTAATAGCTTTCGAGAAAATGAGGAGGAAAGTCATGTTTTTAAATAAATATTAAGTTTCATTTTACTGCGTAATTATTAGTCATAGAACAAATATTCATAATGTCAGTTTTACAGTTTAATTAGGTCTATCAGATGCTGCAGTGATATTTCCAATATCTCTAATAGCTTTCGAGAAAATGAGGAAAATCATGTTTTTATATAAATATTAAGTTTCATTTTACTGCGTAATTATTAGTCATAGAACAAATATTCATAATGTCAGTTTTACAGTTTAATTAGGTGTATCAGATGCTGCAGTGATATTTCCAATATCTCTAATAGCTTTCGAGAAAATGAGGAAAATCATGTTTTTATATAAATATTAAGTTTCATTTTACTGCGTAATTATTAGTCATAGAACAAATATTCATAATGAGAGTTGTACAGTTTAATTAGGTGTATCAGATGCTGCAATGATATTTCCAATATCTCTAATAGCTTTCGAGAAAATGAGGAGGAAAGTCATGTTTTTATATAAATATTAAGTTTCATTTTACTGCGTAATTATTAGTCATAGAACAAATATTCATAATGACAGTTGTACAGTTTAATTAGTGTTATCAGATGCTGTAATGATATTTCCAATATCTCTAATAGCTTTCGAGAAAATTAGAAGGAAAGTCATGTTTTTATATAAATATTAAGTTTAATTTTACTGCGTAATTATTAGTCATAGAATAAATATTCATAATTTCAGTTTTACAGTTTAATTAGGTCTATCAGATGTTGCAGTGATATTTCCAATATCTCTAATAGCTTTCGAGAAAATGAGGAGGAAAGTCATGTTTTTAATAAATATTAAGTTTCATTTTACTGCGTAATTATTAGTCATAGAACAAATATTCATAATATCAGTTGTACAGTTTAATTAGGTCTATCAGATGCTGCAATTATATTTCCAATATCTCTAATAGCTTTCGAGAAAATGACGAGGAAAATCATGTTTTTATATAAAAATACGGTTTTATTTTACTGCGTAATTATTAGTCATAGAACAAATATTCATAATATCAGTTGTACAGTTGAATTAGGTGTATCAGATGCTGCAATGATATTTCCAATATCTCTAATAGCTTTCGAGAAAACGAGGAAGAAAGTAATTTAAAAAAAAGTAAAATTCAGTATTTATTAGTACTAGTGAAAATATTCATAATGACAGTAGTAGATTTTAATCAGGTCTATCAGATGCTGCAATGATATTTCCAATATCTCTAATAGCTTTCGAGAATATGAGGAGGAATGTCATGTTTTTATATAAATATATAGTTTCATTTTACTGCGTAATTATTAGTCATAGAACAAATATTCATAATGTCAGTTTTACAGTTTAATTAGGTCTATCAGATGCTGCAGTGATATTTCCAATATCTCTAATAGCTTTCGAGAAAATGAGGAAAATCATGTTTTTATATAAATATTAAGTTTCATTTTACTGCGTAATTATTAGTCATAGAACAAATATTCATAATGAGAGTTGTACAGTTTAATTAGGTGTATCAGATGCTGCAATGATATTTCCAATATCTCTAATAGCTTTCGAGAAAATGAGGAGGAAAGTCATGTTTTTATATAAATATTAAGTTTCATTTTACTGCGTAATTATTAGTCATAGAACAAATATTCATAATGACAGTTGTACAGTTTAATTAGTTGTATCAGATGCTGTAATGATATTTCCAATATCTCTAATAGCTTTCGAGAAAATTAGAAGGAAAGTCATGTTTTTATATAAATATAAAGTTTAATTTTACTGCGTAATTATTAGTCATAGAATAAATATTCATAATTTCAGTTTTACAGTTTAATTAGGTCTATCAGATGCTGCAGTGATATTTCCAATATCTCTAATAGCTTTCGAGAAAATGAGGAGGAAAGTCATGTTTTTAAATAAATATTAAGTTTAATTTTACTGCGTAATTATTAGTCATAGAACAAATATTCATAATATCAGTTGTACAGTTTAATTAGGTCTATCAGCTGTTGCAATGATATTTCCACTATCTCTAATAGCTTTCGAGAAAATGAGGAGGAAAGTCATGTTTTTAAATAAATATTAAGTTTCATTTTACTGCGTAAT
The DNA here is from genome assembly GCA_029783475.1 of Metacarcinus magister. Lineage (NCBI taxonomy): Eukaryota > Metazoa > Arthropoda > Malacostraca > Decapoda > Cancridae > Metacarcinus > Metacarcinus magister. The sequence goes on along the minus strand of JAPQNM010000005.1, from coordinate 10,636,962 downwards.
TATTAGTCATAGAACAAATATTCATAATATCAGTTGTACAGTTTAATTAGGTCTATCAGATGCTGCAATTATATTTCCAATATCTCTAATAGCTTTCGAGAAAATGACGAGGAAAATCATGTTTTTATATAAAAATACGGTTTTATTTTACTGCGTAATTATTAGTCATAGAACAAATATTCATAATATCAGTTGTACAGTTGAATTAGGTGTATCAGATGCTGCAATGATATTTCCAATATCTCTAATAGCTTTCGAGAAAACGAGGAAGAAAGTAATTTAAAAAAAGTAAAATTCAGTATTTATTAGTACTAGTGAAAATATTCATAATGACAGTAGTAGATTTTAATCAGGTCTATCAGATGCTGCAATGATATTTCCAATATCTCTAATAGCTTTCGAGAATATGAGGAGGAATGTCATGTTTTTATATAAATATATAGTTTCATTTTACTGCGTAATTATTAGTCATAGAACAAATATTCATAATGTCAGTTTTAGAGTTTAATTAGGTCTATCAGATGCTGCAGTGATATTTCCAATATCTCTAATAGCTTTCGAGAAAATGAGGAAAATCATGTTTTTATATAAATATTAAGTTTCATTTTACTGCGTAATTATTAGTCATAGAACAAATATTCATAATGAGAGTTGTACAGTTTAATTAGTTGTATCAGATGCTGCAATGATATTTCCAATATCTCTAATAGCTTTCGAGAAAATGAGGAGGAAAGTCATGTTTTTATATAAATATTAAGTTTCATTTTACTGCGTAATTATTAGTCATAGAACAAATATTCATAATGACAGTTGTACAGTTTAATTAGTTGTATCAGATGCTGTAATGATATTTCCAATATCTCTAATAGCTTTCGAGAAAATGAGGAGGAAAATCATGTTTTTAAATAAATATTAAGTTTAATTTTACTGCGTAATTATTAGTCATAGAACAAATATTCATAATATCAGTTGTACAGTTTAATTAGGTCTATCAGCTGTTGCAATGATATTTCCACTATCTCTAATAGCTTTCGAGAAAATGAGGAGGAAAGTCATGTTTTTAAATAAATATTAAGTTTCATTTTACTGCGTAATTATTAGTCATAGAACAAATATTCATAATATCAGTTGTACAGTTTAATTAGGTCTATCAGATGCTGCAATTATATTTCCAATATCTCTAATAGCTTTCGAGAAAATGACGAGGAAAATCATGTTTTTATATAAAAATACGGTTTTATTTTACTGCGTAATTATTAGTCATAGAACAAATATTCATAATATCAGTTGTACAGTTGAATTAGGTGTATCAGATGCTGCAATGATATTTCCAATATCTCTAATAGCTTTCGAGAAAACGAGGAAGAAAGTAATTTAGAAAAAAGTAAAATTCAGTATTTATTAGTACTAGTGAAAATATTCATAATGACAGTAGTAGATTTTAATCAGGTCTATCAGATGCTGCAATGATATTTCCAATATCTCTAATAGCTTTCGAGAATATGAGGAGGAATGTCATGTTTTTATATAAATATATAGTTTCATTTTACTGCGTAATTATTAGTCATAGAACAAATATTCATAATGTCAGTTTTAGAGTTTAATTAGGTCTATCAGATGCTGCAGTGATATTTCCAATATCTCTAATAGCTTTCGAGAAAATGAGGAAAATCATGTTTTTATATAAATATTAAGTTTCATTTTACTGCGTAATTATTAGTCATAGAACAAATATTCATAATGAGAGTTGTACAGTTTAATTAGTTGTATCAGATGCTGCAATGATATTTCCAATATCTCTAATAGCTTTCGAGAAAATGAGGAGGAAAGTCATGTTGATATATAAATATTAAGTTTCATTTTACTGCGTAATTATTAGTCATAGAACAAATATTCATAATGACAGTTGTACAATTTAATTAGTTGTATCAGATGCTGTAATGATATTTCCAATATCTCTAATAGCTTTCGAGAAAATTAGAAGGAAAGTCATGTTTTTATATAAATATAAAGTTTAATTTTACTGCGTAATTATTAGTCATAGAATAAATATTCATAATTTCAGTTTTACAGTTTAATTAGGTCTATCAGATGCTGCAGTGATATTTCCAATATCTCTAATAGCTTTCGAGAAAATGAGGAGGAAAGTCATGTTTTTAAATAAATATTAAGTTTAATTTTACTGCGTGATTATTAGTCATAGAAAAAATATTCATAATATCAGTTGTAGAGTTTAATTAGGTGTATCAGTTGTTGCAATGATTTTTCCACTATCTCTAATAGCTTTCGAAAAAATGAGGAGGAAAGTCATGTTTTTAAATAAATATTAAGTTGCATTTTACTGCGTAATTATTAGTCATAGAACAAATATTCATAATATCAGTTGTACAGTTTAATTAGGTCTATCAGATGCTGCAATTATATTTCCAATATCTCTAATAGCTTTCGAGAAAATGACGAGGAAAATCATGTTTTTATATAAAAATACGGTTTTATTTTACTGCGTAATTATTAGTCATAGAACAAATATTCATAATATCAGTTGTACAGTTGAATTAGGTGTATCAGATGCTGCAATGATATTTCCAATATCTCTAATAGCTTTCGAGAAAACGAGGAAGAAAGTAATTTAGAAAAAAGTAAAATTCAGTATTTATTAGTACTAGTGAAAATATTCATAATGACAGTAGTAGATTTTAATCAGGTCTATCAGATGCTGCAATGATATTTCCAATATCTCTAATAGCTTTCGAGAATATGAGGAGGAATGTCATGTTTTTATATAAATATATAGTTTCATTTTACTGCGTAATTATTAGTCATAGAACAATTATTCATAATGTCAGTTTTAGAGTTTAATTAGGTCTATCAGATGCTGCAGTGATATTTCCAATATCTCTAATAGCTTTCGAGAAAATGAGGAAAATCATGTTTTTATATAAATATTAAGTTTCATTTTACTGCGTAATTATTAGTCATAGAACAAATATTCATAATGAGAGTTGTACAGTTTAATTAGTTGTATCAGATGCTGCAATGATATTTCCAATATCTCTAATAGCTTTCGAGAAAATGAGGAGGAAAGTCATGTTTTTATATAAATATTAAGTTTCATTTTACTGCGTAATTATTAGTCATAGAACAAATATTCATAATGACAGTTGTACAGTTTAATTAGTTGTATCAGATGCTGTAATGATATTTCCAATATCTCTAATAGCTTTCGAGAAAATTAGAAGGAAAGTCATGTTTTTATATAAATATAAAGTTTAATTTTACTGCGTAATTATTAGTCATAGAATAAATATTCATAATTTCAGTTTTACAGTTTAATTAGGTCTATCAGATGCTGCAGTGATATTTCCAATATCTCTAATAGCTTTCGAGAAAATGAGGAGGAAAGTCATGTTTTTAAATAAATATTAAGTTTAATTTTACTGCGTAATTATTAGTCATAGAACAAATATTCATAATATCAGTTGTACAGTTTAATTAGGTCTATCAGCTGTTGCAATGATATTTCCACTATCTCTAATAGCTTTCGAGAAAATGAGGAGGAAAGTCATGTTTTTAAATAAATATTAAGTTTCATTTTACTGCGTAATTATTAGTCATAGAACAAATATTCATAATATCAGTTGTACAGTTTAATTAGGTCTATCAGATGCTGCAATTATATTTCCAATATCTCTAATAGCTTTCGAGAAAATGACGAGGAAAATCATGTTTTTATATAAAAATACGGTTTTATTTTACTGCGTAATTATTAGTCATAGAACAAATATTCATAATATCAGTTGTACAGTTGAATTAGGTGTATCAGATGCTGCAATGATATTTCCAATATCTCTAATAGCTTTCGAGAAAACGAGGAAGAAAGTAATTTAAAAAAAGTAAAATTCAGTATTTATTAGTACTAGTGAAAATATTCATAATGACAGTAGTAGATTTTAATCAGGTCTATCAGATGCTGCAATGATATTTCCAATATCTCTAATAGCTTTCGAGAAAATGAGGAGGAATGTCATGTTTTTATATAAATATATAGTTTCATTTTACTGCGTAATTATTAGTCATAGAACAAATATTCATAATGTCAGTTTTAGAGTTTAATTAGGTCTATCAGATGCTGCAGTGATATTTCCAATATCTCTAATAGCTTTCGAGAAAATGAGGAAAATCATGTTTTTATATAAATATTAAGTTTCATTTTACTGCGTAATTATTAGTCATAGAACAAATATTCATAATGAGAGTTGTACAGTTTAATTAGTTGTATCAGATGCTGCAATGATATTTCCAATATCTCTAATAGCTTTCGAGAAAATGAGGAGGAAAGTCATGTTTTATATAAATATTAAGTTTCATTTTACTGCGTAATTATTAGTCATAGAACAAATATTCATAATGACAGTTGTACAATTTAATTAGTTGTATCAGATGCTGTAATGATATTTCCAATATCTCTAATAGCTTTCGAGAAAATTAGAAGGAAAGTCATGTTTTTATATAAATATAAAGTTTAATTTTACTGCGTAATTATTAGTCATAGAATAAATATTCATAATTTCAGTTTTACAGTTTAATTAGGTCTATCAGATGCTGCAGTGATATTTCCAATATCTCTAATAGCTTTCGAGAAAATGAGGAGGAAAGTCATGTTTTTAAATAAATATTAAGTTTAATTTTACTGCGTGATTATTAGTCATAGAAAAAATATTCATAATATCAGTTGTAGAGTTTAATTAGGTGTATCAGTTGTTGCAATGATATTTCCACTATCTCTAATAGCTTTCGAAAAAATGAGGAGGAAAGTCATGTTTTTAAATAAATATTAAGTTTCATTTTACTGCGTAATTATTAGTCATAGAACAAATATTCATAATATCAGTTGTACAGTTTAATTAGGTCTATCAGATGCTGCAATTATATTTCCAATATCTCTAATAGCTTTCGAGAAAATGACGAGGAAAATCATGTTTTTATATAAAAATACGGTTTTATTTTACTGCGTAATTATTAGTCATAGAACAAATATTCATAATATCAGTTGTACAGTTGAATTAGGTGTATCAGATGCTGCAATGATATTTCCAATATCTCTAATAGCTTTCGAGAAAACGAGGAAGAAAGTAATTTAAAAAAAAGTAAAATTCAGTATTTATTAGTACTAGTGAAAATATTCATAATGACAGTAGTAGATTTTAATCAGGTCTATCAGATGCTGCAATGATATTTCCAATATCTCTAATAGCTTTCGAGAATATGAGGAGGAATGTCATGTTTTTATATAAATATATAGTTTCATTTTACTGCGTAATTATTAGTCATAGAACAATTATTCATAATGTCAGTTTTAGAGTTTAATTAGGTCTATCAGATGCTGCAGTGATATTTCCAATATCTCTAATAGCTTTCGAGAAAATGAGGAAAATCATGTTTTTATATAAATATTAAGTTTCATTTTACTGCGTAATTATTAGTCATAGAACAAATATTCATAATGAGAGTTGTACAGTTTAATTAGTTGTATCAGATGCTGCAATGATATTTCCAATATCTCTAATAGCTTTCGAGAAAATGAGGAGGAAAGTCATGTTTTTATATAAATATTAAGTTTCATTTTACTGCGTAATTATTAGTCATAGAACAAATATTCATAATGACAGTTGTACAGTTTAATTAGTTGTATCAGATGCTGTAATGATATTTCCAATATCTCTAATAGCTTTCGAGAAAATTAGAAGGAAAGTCATGTTTTTATATAAATATAAAGTTTAATTTTACTGCGTAATTATTAGTCATAGAATAAATATTCATAATTTCAGTTTTACAGTTTAATTAGGTCTATCAGATGCTGCAGTGATATTTCCAATATCTCTAATAGCTTTCGAGAAAATGAGGAGGAAAATCATGTTTTTAAATAAATATTAAGTTTAATTTTACTGCGTAATTATTAGTCATAGAACAAATATTCATAATATCAGTTGTACAGTTTAATTAGGTCTATCAGCTGTTGCAATGATATTTCCACTATCTCTAATAGCTTTCGAGAAAATGAGGAGGAAAGTCATGTTTTTAAATAAATATTAAGTTTCATTTTACTGCGTAATTATTAGTCATAGAACAAATATTCATAATATCAGTTGTATAGTTTAATTAGGTCTATCAGATGCTGCAATTATATTTCCAATATCTCTAATAGCTTTCGAGAAAATGACGAGGAAAATCATGTTTTTATATAAAAATACGGTTTTATTTTACTGCGTAATTATTAGTCATAGAACAAATATTCATAATATCAGTTGTACAGTTGAATTAGGTGTATCAGATGCTGCAATGATATTTCCAATATCTCTAATAGCTTTCGAGAAAACGAGGAAGAAAGTAATTTAGAAAAAAGTAAAATTCAGTATTTATTAGTACTAGTGAAAATATTCATAATGACAGTAGTAGATTTTAATCAGGTCTATCAGATGCTGCAATGATATTTCCAATATCTCTAATAGCTTTCGAGAATATGAGGAGGAATGTCATGTTTTTATATAAATATATAGTTTCATTTTACTGCGTAATTATTAGTCATAGAACAAATATTCATAATGTCAGTTTTAGAGTTTAATTAGGTCTATCAGATGCTGCAGTGATATTTCCAATATCTCTAATAGCTTTCGAGAAAATGAGGAAAATCATGTTTTTATATAAATATTAAGTTTCATTTTACTGCGTAATTATTAGTCATAGAACAAATATTCATAATGAGAGTTGTACAGTTTAATTAGTTGTATCAGATGCTGCAATGATATTTCCAATATCTCTAATAGCTTTCGAGAAAATGAGGAGGAAAGTCATGTTTTTATATAAATATTAAGTTTCATTTTACTGCGTAATTATTAGTCATAGAACAAATATTCATAATGACAGTTGTACAGTTTAATTAGTTGTATCAGATGCTGTAATGATATTTCCAATATCTCTAATAGCTTTCGAGAAAATTAGAAGGAAAGTCATGTTTTTATATAAATATAAAGTTTAATTTTACTGCGTAATTATTAGTCATAGAATGAATATTCATAATTTCAGTTTTACAGTTTAATTAGGTCTATCAGATGCTGCAGTGATATTTCCAATATCTCTAATAGCTTTCGAGAAAATGAGGAGGAAAGTCATGTTTTTAAATAAATATTAAGTTTAATTTTACTGCGTAATTATTAGTCATAGAACAAATATTCATAATATCAGTTGTACAGTTTAATTAGGTCTATCAGCTGTTGCAATGATATTTCCACTATCTCTAATAGCTTTCGAGAAAATGAGGAGGAAAGTCATGTTTTTAAATAAATATTAAGTTTCATTTTACTGCGTAATTATTAGTCATAGAACAAATATTCATAATATCAGTTGTACAGTTTAATTAGGTCTATCAGATGCTGCAATTATATTTCCAATATCTCTAATAGCTTTCGAGAAAATGACGAGGAAAATCATGTTTTTATATAAAAATACGGTTTTATTTTACTGCGTAATTATTAGTCATAGAACAAATATTCATAATATCAGTTGTACAGTTGAATTAGGTGTATTAGATGCTGCAATGATATTTCCAATATCTCTAATAGCTTTCGAGAAAACGAGGAAGAAAGTAATTTAGAAAAAAGTAAAATTCAGTATTTATTAGTACTAGTGAAAATATTCATAATGACAGTAGTAGATTTTAATCAGGTCTATCAGATGCTGCAATGATATTTCCAATATCTCTAATAGCTTTCGAGAAAATGAGGAGGAATGTCATGTTTTTATATAAATATATAGTTTCATTTTACTGCGTAATTATTAGTCATAGAACAAATATTCATAATGTCAGTTTTACAGTTTAATTAGGTCTATCAGATGCTGCAGTGATATTTCCAATATCTCTAATAGCTTTCGAGAAAATGAGGAAAATCATGTTTTTATATAAATATTAAGTTTCATTTTACTGCGTAATTATTAGTCATAGAACAAATATTCATAATGAGAGTTGTACAGTTTAATTAGTTGTATCAGATGCTGCAATGATATTTCCAATATCTCTAATAGCTTTCGAGAAAATGAGGAGGAAAGTCATGTTTTTATATAAATATTAAGTTTCATTTTACTGCGTAATTATTAGTCATAGAACAAATATTCATAATGACAGTTGTACAATTTAATTAGTTGTATCAGATGCTGTAATGATATTTCCAATATCTCTAATAGCTTTCGAGAAAATTAGAAGGAAAGTCATGTTTTTATATAAATATAAAGTTTAATTTTACTGCGTAATTATTAGTCATAGAATAAATATTCATAATTTCAGTTTTACAGTTTAATTAGGTCTATCAGATGCTGCAGTGATATTTCCAATATCTCTAATAGCTTTCGAGAAAATGAGGAGGAAAGTCATGTTTTTAAATAAATATTAAGTTTCATTTTACTGCGTAATTATTAGTCATAGAAAAAATATTCATAATATCAGTTGTACAGTTTAATTAGGTGTATCAGCTGTTGCAATGATATTTCCACTATCTCTAATAGCTTTCGAGAAAATGAGGAGGAAAGTCATGTTTTTAAATAAATATTAAGTTTCATTTTACTGCGTAATTATTAGTCATAGAACAAATATTCATAATATCAGTTGTACAGTTTAATTAGGTCTATCAGATGCTGCAATTATATTTCCAATATCTCTAATAGCTTTCGAGAAAATGACGAGGAAAATCATGTTTTTATATAAAAATACGGTTTTATTTTACTGCGTAATTATTAGTCATAGAACAAATATTCATAATATCAGTTGTACAGTTGAATTAGGTGTATCAGATGCTGCAATGATATTTCCAATATCTCTAATAGCTTTCGAGAAAACGAGGAAGAAAGTAATTTTAAAAAATAAAAGTTTCATTTTACTGCGTATTATTAGTACTAGTGAAAATATTCATAATGACAGTAGTAGAGTTTTAATCAGGTCTATCAGATGCTGCAATGATATTTCCAATATCTCTAATAGCTTTCGAGAAAATGAGGAGGAAGTCATGTTTTTATATAAATATATAGTTTCATTTTACTGCGTAATTATTAGTCATAGAACAAATATTCATAATGTCAGTTTTACAGTTTAATTAGGTCTATCAGATGCTGCAGTGATATTTCCAATATCTCTAATAGCTTTCGAGAAAATGAGGAAAATCATGTTTTTATATAAATATTAAGTTTCATTTTACTGCGTAATTATTAGTCATAGAACAAATATTCATAATGAGAGTTGTACAGTTTAATTAGTTGTATCAGATGCTGCAATGATATTTCCAATATCTCTAATAGCTTTCGAGAAAATGAGGAGGAAAGTCATGTTTTTATATAAATATTAAGTTTCATTTTACTGCGTAATTATTAGTCATAGAACAAATATTCATAATGACAGTTGTACAGTTTAATTAGTTGTATCAGATGCTGTAATGATATTTCCAATATCTCTAATAGCTTTCGAGAAAATTAGAAGGAAAGTCATGTTTTTATATAAATATAAAGTTTAATTTTACTGCGTAATTATTAGTCATAGAATAAATATTCATAATTTCAGTTTTACAGTTTAATTAGGTCTATCAGATGCTGCAGTGATATTTCCAATATCTCTAATAGCTTTCGAGAAAATGAGGAGGAAAGTCATGTTTTTAAATAAATATTAAGTTTAATTTTACTGCGTAATTATTAGTCATAGAACAAATATTCATAATATCAGCTGTAGAGTTTAATTAGGTCTATCAGATGCTGCAATTATATTTCCAATATCTCTAATAGCTTTCGAGAAAATGACGAGGAAAATCATGTTTTTATATAAAAATACGGTTTTATTTTACTGCGTAATTATTAGTCATAGAACAAATATTCATAATATCAGTTGTACAGTTGAATTAGGTGTATCAGATGCTGCAATGATATTTCCAATATCTCTAATAGCTTTCGAGAAAACGAGGAAGAAAGTAATTTAAAAAAAAGTAAAATTCAGTATTTATTAGTACTAGTGAAAATATTCATAATGACAGTAGTAGATTTTAATCAGGTCTATCAGATGCTGCAATGATATTTCCAATATCTCTAATAGCTTTCGAGAATATGAGGAGGAATGTCATGTTTTTATATAAATATATAGTTTCATTTTACTGCGTAATTATTAGTCATAGAACAAATATTCATAATGTCAGTTTTACAGTTTAATTAGGTCTATCAGATGCTGCAGTGATATTTCCAATATCTCTAATAGCTTTCGAGAAAATGAGGAAAATCATGTTTTTATATAAATATTAAGTTTCATTTTACTGCGTAATTATTAGTCATAGAACAAATATTCATAATGAGAGTTGTACAGTTTAATTAGGTGTATCAGATGCTGCAATGATATTTCCAATATCTCTAATAGCTTTCGAGAAAATGAGGAGGAAAGTCATGTTTTTATATAAATATTAAGTTTCATTTTACTGCGTAATTATTAGTCATAGAACAAATATTCATAATGACAGTTGTACAGTTTAATTAGTTGTATCAGATGCTGTAATGATATTTCCAATATCTCTAATAGCTTTCGAGAAAATTAGAAGGAAAGTCATGTTTTTATATAAATATAAAGTTTAATTTTACTGCGTAATTATTAGTCATAGAACAAATATTCATAATTTCAGTTTTACAGTTTAATTAGGTCTATCAGATGCTGCAATGATATTTCCAATATCTCTAATAGCCTTCGGGAAAATGAGGAGGAAGTTCATGCTTTTAAATAAATATTAAGTTTCATTTTACAAAGTAATTGTTGTTTAGACAAGATCCTCCGGAAATAATTTCATATTCATCCACTTCCTTCTACACTTCCTCTCCATCCTTCCTCTTCCTTCCTTCCTTCCCTTTTCCTCCTCTATAATAATGGAATACCTTTGAATAGTATAAGTTATTGCTCATAGTTGTTATCTGAATACTGTTGATGGTCAGCAGTGACCACCTTTCACAACATAAATAGATCGGCCAGAAAGGAAACCTGAGATGCAGGCACAAAGGAAGGAAAGGAGGAGTATTAGTAGTAGTAGTATGGAAAGTAAAGATTCATGCAACTTTGTTTAAAACATTCGCCGTGTATGTGGCAACAACAAAGGTTTCGTCAAAGCCCCAAGAGAGGATGACCAAGATTTTGTTAAGCAAGTAAGAAAGGTGCGAGTTGATAAATGTTTGGCAGCTTTCCTGCTGAGTAAAGCTCTAAGAACTTTAGAAAGGCAGAAAATCTAAACTTGAGAAAGGCATTTTGAAGGACTAGCGCGGTCACACTTCTTTGGAGCAAGTTGAATGTAAGCATACTTCCACTAAGAAGATAGACCGTGAAGGAAAAGTTTGACCAGGCAATGTGAGCACTGAAGTACACAGTTCTTAGGGAGGAAAGAAACACTTTGTAGGATGACGTCAAGATCAGATGGGGAACAGACAAAACTTTGAAAGAATTATGATTACAAACAACTACGTCAGTGGGAGAACCGTCTAAGGGGGATTTCTTGTAGGAAAAGTTTGAATGTAGAGTTGAGGTGAAAATACAGAAATCCGCCACCAGACTACTGTGCAGTCACAAAACTATTTCGAAAACTTATCAATAGAGCCTGGTGTTGCCGCTTCAATAACACCTATCACATGTAGATGGCGGGAACACCTGTCTGAACATCTTGACTTACACCTGTCTTGAATAAAATGAATAATAGAAAACTCTGCAATATCAACTCAATGTACCTTTTTTCCTTCAGATTACTTCAGGACCACCACCACCACCACCACTACCAACACCACCACCATCACCACCACCACCACCACCACCAGCATCACCACCATCACCGCCCTAGTCGCTGCTTCCCACCAGGCCCCACACGACGATCGGTGAGTACAACTATATTAATAAGACGATGGGTGGAGGTGACGTCACTTGTGCTTAATTCACCTGTCTGTCTTCTCTGTGACGGAAGGTTGGAGTGTGTGGGGAGGAGGACAGGGCAGGGCAGGGCAGCAGACGGGTGACACTGAACATTTTATGGGAGACAGACAGAGAGACAGAGAGAGAGAGACGGAGGAAGCGAGGTAATGTCTGGTGGGTGTGCTTATGTCTTGCTGCCTCTCATCAACACTTTAACTTACTGCAGTGTTTTCAAAGGGTTACTATAATAAACCTGTGGGTAGGCGGGCTTCATTATAAAAAAAAAAAGTAATAATGAAATATGACTATAAATTAATGAATAATGAATAAAGTTAATTGATCGAGGCGCCACCCACCACCCTTCCTCCCCTCCCGTCCCCACACACAAAAAAAAAAAGCACACCTGAGCTTATCAAGGTGTGAAAGGTGAGCCGGACAGGTGACTTGCTTGGCAGAAACTATTAAGACGTGAAAGGAGGGATGTTTAGGGCAAAAAAGAGACCCCAGTTTATGCAGGTGACGGGGATGTCAGTGATATGCTGTGTGTTAATAGATATCATGGCGGTGCTGGTGGTGAGGAGGAGGAGGAGGAGGAGGAGGAGGAAGAAGAAAGAGAAGGAGAAGAAAGAGAAGGAGAAGAACAGGCGAATATGATGCTTGATTATATTTTCAACACACATTCCTTTCTTTCCATTACATGCTAAGTGCTAAAAAGGCGTGAAACAACCTCTTAACAACAATACACGATGCTCTTCAAGTAGCGTGCATCAGGTCTTGTTCCTCCCGGGTGATCACACGCGGCCAACACATTACTAACACTATCGGCTTTTCTCTAATCAAATCTGTGTCACACGTTCTAGATGCCACAGCTTGACCAACTTTGGCTGTGAAGTTATCCTGTGAGATGAGGAACTGACGGTACGAGTGACAGGAGAGAGGAGGAGAAGAAGGAGGAGGATGATGATGAGGAGGAGAGGAATGAAGTGTTAGCTTGGAGGGAAGGAGGCTGGGGCGGGTAGGGAGAAGGAAGGTTTGATATAAAGGGACCCAGGAAGGGGAGGGATCGCCAAGGGAAGGGAGAACAGAGCCAGGGAGTGAAGAGGCTTAGAAGGAAAGCTACCTAGGAAGAAGAGACGGACCTATATGAGTAAAGGAATCCTAGACAGATAGACAGACAGACAGACACATACACAGCTAGACAGACAGACAGACAGACAGAACGTATACACAAACACTATACCCAAAAAAAACTTAGACACGAAGTTATGAATGAAAAAAAATGTAAAAGAATAATAATAATTCCAACATTTTTGAATTGCAATGAACTAAAAAAATAAGTAAAGGAAAAGGTTATTAGTGGATAAGAAAAGGAATAATAAAAAAAAGAAGAAAAAAAAAAACAGCACAGACAGACAGACAAGTGGGCAGATCGTACCAAGAGGGATTTAAGTGTACTCTTTTCCCGTATTTTTCTCGTATTTCTGGTGACGTATAATTTCTGTCTAAAACTGAGGCATCTTTACGTCATCTTTAATCATTAGAGAAGAGGAGGGAGGGAGGGAGCGAGGCTGGGGCGCGCGCATTAACCCCTTCTTTTGTTTAGGGAGTGGCTGAGCGCCCTCTGTCCTCGAGATAAGGAGATTAACACCAGTTTGTAGGAGATCAAAACCCGCCCGAAGAGAATTAGACCCGCTTCGGTGCCCGCCGCGTCTGCTGCGCCTGCCACCACCACCACCACCACCACCACCACCACCACCACCACCACCACCACCACCACCACCGTCACCGCTACTCTGCCACCACCACCATCATTATCACCACCATTTACAACGCTGCAATCTGTGTTGTGTGCTGTCTGCGTTGTTCTGCCACTATCATCACTATCATTATCATTATTATTATTATTATGTAAAGTCATTAACATATTATTATTATTAGTAGTAAGTAAGACATTGCCAGCAATAATTATAACACTAAATAACACACCAATTGAATAACACACACACACACACACACACACACACACACACACACACACACACACACACACACACACACACACACACACACACACACACACACACACACACACACACACATAATTGCGTAAGTCTGATCTCAAAGTCCAAAACTATTTTCACAGACGGTAAAAAAAAAGAAAAGTTGAACATCAAAATGAAAAGAATCTCTGTTAAGTAATACCTCAAAAGAAGCAAGACTAGAATAATTAATTAGTACATAACGTTACCTATTACACACACACACACACACACACACACACACACACACACACACACACACACACACACACACACACACACACACACACACACACACACACCTGGAGTCTCATTAAGGCATAAAAAAAGACAGGTGAAGGACTCTACCAATAACAGTGAAAAAAAACCACCCAAGATGGTTACACTGCAAAGTTAAACAGAGAACACAAACGGGAATGAAAAACAAGTCTATTTCAGTTTATTAGATCAAGTTCCTCAAAATAGTTGGTTGAAGGAGAGAGTGTTTCTGGACTGTGGTGGTATGTGGTATGTGGTATTGGTATGTGGTGGTGGTGGTATGTGGTGGTGAGGGGAATATGTGAAGTGGTATACTGTGTGTGGTATGTAGTAGTGGTAATAATGTAAACCAAATGACGAGTGTAATTTGAATGGTTCGTGGCAGTAGTAGTAGTAGTAGTAGTAGTAGTAGTAGTGTAGTTGTGGTAGTTGTGGTAGTAGTGGTTGGGGAATTTTTTTTTATGTGGTATGTGGTGCTGCCATAATGTGGGTTTATTAATTAATGTGGTGTTAATGAATTATGTAGCGATTCCCTGTGTGGTTGTGGCGGGAAGCAGCAGCAGCAGCAGAGAGAGAGAGAGAGAGAGAGAGAGAGAGAGAGAGAGAGAGAGAGAGAGAGAGAGAGAGAGAGAGAGAGAGAGAGAGAGATTTTAGGTTTTACTCCACAGTTTCCATTCGATGTTTGTGATGACTTAGTGTGGTGGAGTGCTGTGGTTGGGGTTGTGGTGGGGTATAGTATGGTGTGGAAGCGAAGTGGTTGTGGTGGGCTTAGTGGCTCTGTGGGGAGGAGGGAGGGAGGGGAAGGTTGGGGGTTGTGGTGGTACTGTGGTTGCTATATTGGGGGATAGGGGGATAGGGGTGTGGCGGCGGCGGCTTTGTGGTGGTGGAAAGTTGGGGGTGGGTGGGGGGTGAGGGGAGGCACCAGGACTCACGAGGCTGGAGGGGTCTTTGAGGGGAGGCGTTTAAGGCTGCCACAGACTGCAGTACTTTTGTTACCCCCCCCCTTCCCCTCCCCTCACTTCACTCCCATCACTCCCTGCCTCTCCCCCACCACGCCATCCCCCCCACCCCCACTAGCACCTCTGCCCTACTCTCCTCCACCCTTCCTCTTCCCCTGCCTCCACCACTCGGCTTAGTCCTCTTTACACACACACACACACACACACACACACACACACACACACACACACACACACACACACACACACACACACACACACACACACACACATATACATACACTCACACATACACAAACATACAAAGGTAACAATTTGTATATAAAAGCGAAATACGAACTATTATAACGAGGAACTTATTTTCTTTGTGTCTTTCGTGAAGATAACATTCATTATATTGATCTGAAGCATCACTATAATGTGCGCGTCACACCACAACCCTTGCTGTACCTCCACCACTTGTACTGTGCTTCCATCAACGCTCACCAGCACAGGGAAGGTGGCTGTTGTTCCCCTGTATCATGCGCACACCTGGAATGGCGCCATATCTAACCCAGAACCTAACCTAACCTAACCAAACCTAACCTAACCTAACCTAACCTAACCCAACCCAACTTAACCAATCCTAACCTAACCTAACCTAACCCAACCCAACTTAACCAATCCTAACCTAACCAAACCAAACCAAACCCAACCCAACCCAACCCAACCTAACCTAACCTAACCTAACCTAACCTAACCTAACCTAACCTAACCTAACCTAATCTAACCTAACCTCCTTATTTTCTTATGTTCTTATAGGAGCTGCCTGGCCTCCTTATTTTCTTATGTTCTTATGTTCAGAAAACGTATGTAATCGAAAAATAGCTTCTTATGATAGAACGCAATACAATCTTCATGTATTTATATAGTCGTCTGATGACAACAAAAGCCACACATGGACACAAGCAACTCTGTTTATTCACTCCTATAATTAATTTGTCACACTCACCTTAACCTTAACATGCCACTTGAGCGCTGTGTTGATATCGTTCTTGTAGCGTGACGACTATATATCTTGGGGCTGCAGGTGTTTGGACCGAGTAGGACATTCCGACAACCTTTTGAAAACTAAATCCTTACTGGAGATGAAAAAAGGATCGAAAGAATGTGCTGCTAAACAGATTATGTGTTGATGCTTTCATGTGACGAAGACAACACATCATCAAAGGCTGCTGCCGCTGCTGTTGTTGCTGTTGTTGTTGTTGTTGTTGTTGTTGTTGTTGTTGTTGTTGTTGCTGTTTCTTCCTTCTCCTCCTCCTCCTCCTCCCCTTCCTCCTCTTCCCACCCTATTCTCTTTCTTCTCAAAAAAAATCACTGAGTTAAACTGGGTCACAACCTTTCACACACACACACACACACACACACACACACACACACACACACACACACACACACACACACACACACACACACACATGCAGTGAGTGGCTCATGAAGGCTGCCAATGAATGCTTGACACTGAAAAACTCCCAACGTTTGGAATAACAATAATAATCCTCAGTGTTCAGGAGCATCATCCTCACAGGGCCCGACGAGACCACCCCCAGCAACGGCACGAGTAATGAAAGGTTCTCGATATTAATAGAGGACATGGCAGGATGGGGTATAGGTATGGCCCACCCACCAACCCACCCACCCACCCCAATCAGTCCAGTCCCGTCACCCACCCCCACCCCCACAGTGCGTCCGTGGTGTGGCGGGGTGTGGACAGATTAATGCATAGTGTGTGACGGGTGTTTGTGTGTGTGTGTGTGTGTGTGTGTGTGTGTGTGTGTGTGTGTGTGTGTGGGTGGGTGTGTGGATGTCTTTATGTGCATGCAAACTCTCTCTCCCTCTGCACCACCACACACAGACGATAATAGAACACCTACCATCTCTACAAAGAACACCACCAGCCTCCTCCCACGTGGTCGAGTTCTGTATCAAGAATAAGGATTTTTAAAAAGAGACCCATCAAGATTAGGCTGATGGCGCCGGGGAGGGGAGAGACGGGCCGAGGGTAAAGGAGGAGGACGAGGAAGAGGAAGATAAATAAGGCAAGGAGGGGAGGAGGAGGAGGAGGAGGCTAGGGATATAGATGTAGAAGGAAAGGGATGAGAGAGGAAGAAACAGAAGGGGAAGGAGAAGGACGAGGAGGGGAGAAAGGAGGGTTAAGAGGAGGAGGAGGAGGAGGGGGAGAGGAGCACGTCACTAGCGCGTTGAGTTAATGTAAAACCAAGGGTGCCAACTTCCCAGGGCATCTGTTGCATATTGATGAAGGGCTCAGATGTTGGGTGTTTTGAGTAGGCCACGCTCAGACGCCTGCTTTTGTTTCAACGACAACCTCTCGTCCTCCACGCACCCCACGCCCCCCCCACCCCCACACGCCCCCATATCTTCCCTCCCCCTCATCAAGTGCCTCCCCAGCCTCCTCCACTAGCCTGGTTCTGAGAGACAAGTAATGATGGTGATATGCAGGTGAAGATAGGAGATGAGCGAAGGTGTAATCCGCCTTCCTGATGATTTATAATGTATGTATGTGTGTATGTATGTATGTACCTGTGCCTGCAAGCGGAGATTTACCGTGACGGAATGCACCTGAGGATCCTGGGCTGGCGGTAGTGGTGGTGGTGGTGGTGGTGGTGGTGGTGGTGGTGGTGGTGGTGGTGGTGGTGGTGGTGGTGTGAATGACCAAAGAACTTGTTATGCATTTCTATTATAAAAGAAAGAAAAAAAAGGAAAGGAAAACGAAGTGATTTACGGGATAACTTTAATGTTGCTGCTTATACAATTAATGTGAGAGAGAGAGAGAGAGAGAGAGAGAGAGAGAGAGAGAGAGAGAGAGAGAGAGAGAGAGAGAGAGAGAGAGAGAGAGAGAGAGAGAGAGAGAGAGAGAGAAAGAGAGAGAGAGAGAGATGTGAGATGTCTTTTCGTATCAGGTGGTGAAGGAAGGAAGGAAGGAGAGGAAGAACGAGGCAGCCAGAGAGAGAGAGAGAGAGAGAGAGAGAGAGAGAGAGAGAGAGAGAGAGAGAGAGAGAGAGAGAGAGAGAGAGAGAGAGCGAGAGAGAGAGAGAGCCCCACCTACATTACTACCCATTCCATCACCCTCCCTCCCTCCCTCCGACCCCTTTCGTTGAGGTGCGACCCCCTCTTATAATTCTTCCGTTTCTTCTAATGTGTTTTGGAGTCGGTGCAGCGGAAACTTTGTTAATCTGGACAGTAATCAGATGTAAAGTAAGCGAGCGGGTGGAGGTAAGGAAGGAGGGAAGGGAGGGAGTGGAGGGAGGGAAGGAAGCCTGCCAGACCGGACCTGCAGTGACGAATTGAGGCGAGGTGAAATCTGCAAAGCGGACGAAACGGAGAGGGAAGACTTGAAAATCCCTGAGTTTTCCGTCCTTAGCCTTCTAATGAGGATCGCTAGGATTAGGACGAGGGCCGTGAAAGCTCCTCAAATTGAATAATCCGCTATTCTTCATTTGCAAGATCAGTTCAAGAGGAATAAGTCAAGGGAGGAAAAATGCTTAAGACGATTTTAAAACAATGGAAGCTATTTTTCGGCAAACACTCACAGTTCAGCGATGTGGAGAGAAGATGGAGGAAGGAAGGAAGGAAGGATGGAAGGATGGAAGGTAGGATGGATGGATAAAGGAAGGGGATGGATAGGGAAAGAGGGTAAGTAGATAGAAAAGGTGTATGTATATATATATATATATATATATATATATATATATATATATATATATATATATATATATATATAGAGAGAGAGAGAGAGAGAGAGAGAGAGAGTCAGTCATTCCAATTAACTTTGAAAGACATTGATTGTAGTTTTTAGTAAGACTTAAAGATCTTACTCATACACTCACTCACTCACAACACAGCCTCATCTACCTCACGTCCCCCTTACTCTCTCCCCACCCACCCCCTCCCCCCTACACCAATACACCTGTGTAGAACTTAATTTGATTACTCTTGGATAATGTCTTTGGTCTGCTCTTTGATCCTAATGAGCTCAGGTATTTGTTGATTTGTCGTGGAGGTGACTTTTTTCTGCTCTCTCTCTCTCTCTCTCTCTCTCTCTCTCTCTCTCTCTCTCTCTCTCTCTCTCTCTCTCTCTCTCTCTCTCTCTCTCTCTCTCTCTCTACTTGTTACCTTTCTTCGTGCCTCGCTTCGTCTTTGCCTTAATTAATCACACACAGGTGAGAGCCAAGGCAGGTGTGTGTGTGTGTGTGTGTGTGTGTGTGTGTGTGTGTGTGTGTGTGTGTGTGTGTGTGAAGTTTGGGCAAGTTGTTGAAAGGGTGTTAGTTAGCATGTTTGGTTGTTTGTTTGTTTGTTTGGTGTTGCTTTTGTTTTGTTTGTTGGTTGACTGGTTGATTGGTGTCTTTATATGGTTGTAGGTTATGTTGGTTTTTTCTTCTTATTGTTGTTGTTGTTATTGTTGTTATTATTATTATTACTATTATTATTATTGTTATTATTATTATTATTATTATTACTATTATTACTATTATTACTATTATTATCATTATTGTTATTATTATCAATTTTACTTTAAGAAAAAATAATAATGACCTTTATGCATTTTGTATTTATTTATGTATGAATGTTTCCAGTTCACGTAAATCAAAGAGAACACTAATAGATCTCTCTATTTATACACTATTCATTATTAAATATATATATATATATATATATATATATATATATATATATATATATATATATAAACCAAAACATGTGCATGCTCAGTCACCCACTCACCAATACACACACACACACACACACACACACACACACACACACACACACACACACACACACACACACACACACACACACACACACCGTAAGCCCGGGTGTGTACGGTGGTGGGGTGAGGGCACACACACGTACAGCGCCGCGCCCCCTGACAAGATCAAAAGGATTTATGTTTTTCCTCGCGCATATCCCGGATGAGTGACGTCACGGGGCAAGGATTTGGGCCCGCCGCCTCTTTGGGGTAAAAACAACAAGAAATTTATTGCAGACTTTACATCGTTCTTTCTCTGTACCACCTCCACCACCACCACCACCACCACCACCACCACCACCACCACCACCACCACCACCACCACCACCACCACCACCACCCATCCGCCCTACATATCTATCTATCTACCAGTCTGTCACTCTCACCTCCCTCTGTTACCCTTACTTTCTTTCACCAAGGCCCCGTCCCTGCCTCGTCCCTGCCCCGTCCCTGCCCCGTCCCTGCCCCGATCCTGTCCCGCCCCTGCCCCGTCCCTGCCCCGCCCCTGCCTCGTCCCTGCCTCGTCCCTGCCCCGTCACCAGCCAGCCTCTCCACGTGTTCCTGTTGACTCTTTCATCGTTTACCTCCCAAAACTTGGCCCACTTTAGCGTCACTTCACCGTTTACCATCACTATTGCATCTCTCTCTCTCTCTCTCTCTCTCTCTCTCTCTCTCTCTCTCTCTCTCTCTCTCTCTCTCTCTCTCTCTCTCTCTCTCTCTCTCCAACATAACAGAGACCAGAAACAAGAGCACATCGTCGCCCGTCAATCCGTCAACTGGCCGCTGCTGTAGCCTCTTTTTTTCTTTTTTTTTCTTTTTTTTTATAACCCTGAGCAGGCATGGGGAGGGGACGGGGGCTGGGAGGGAGAGGATAAGGGAGGGAGAGGGTAAGGGTGAGCGGGCGTGCGGGCGGGCGTAGGGGGGCGTTTGAGGGGAGGTAAGAGGGTGGTGTTGGGGGTGGGAGTCCCCAGCATGGCTCGGATTAACGGGCGTCGGGCGGTAGTTTGGAAATAGTGGGAGAGAGGAATTCACGCCCTCTGCGCTGCTCTCTCTCTCTCTCTCTCTCTCTCTCTCTCTCTCTCTCTCTCTCTCTCTCTCTCTCTCTCTCTCTCTCGTATAAACAGTAGGGAGAGAAAAATAAAATGAAAATATAATAAAAAAAAATATGATAACGACAGGTGATTCATAAAACAGACAGACAGATAGACAAACAGACAGACAGACAGACAGACAGACAGACATAGGGTTAACTTTACAATAATTGATAACTAGACTGAAAAAAATTAAAAGAGAAAGAGAGAGAAAGAGATATAGAGAAAAAAAAGAAAGATAAAATTATATTGAAACCCATATCACATTTATCATAGAATCTAACACACAAAAACTAGAATTATGAATATCTTAAAGAGAATACATACAATAGAGAAACTTAGTAAAACACACACACACACACACACACACACACACACACACACACACACACACACACACACACACACACACACACACACACACACACACGTCTTGTCCTATTCCTCTATTGGAGACACACATTATTTAAACGGAGGGAATAAAATATAGATTGATAGATAGATAGATAGATAGAGAGAAAAAAAAAGGTTAGGTTAGGTTAGGTTAGGTTAGGTTAGGTTAGGTTAGGTTAGGTTAGGTTAGGTTAGGTTAGGTTAGGTTAGGTTAGGAATACAATAAAAACTAAAGCAAATTATATTAAATGACAATACTAAAGCAAATTATATTAAACCAGATGGGAAGGAGGGAAGGATAAGATTAAGTCATAAAAAAAAAAAGACAAAAGAAAACGCAGAAACAGGAGGAGAATGAGAAGCAGGAAGGAGATAATAAGGATAAAGAGGAGGAATAGAAGAGGATGAGGATAAGGAGGAGGAGGAGGAGGACTGGAATGAGAACAAACACTAAGAAATGATAGAAAAAAATGCAAAGAAGACGACGAAAGGAAAAAAAAAAACGATTATAAGGAAAGAAATATAACAAGACAAGGAAGAGAATAAATAAGAGGAAGGAGAAGAACGAGAACGAAGAAGAAGAAGAAGAAGAAAGAAGTGGAGGAGGAGAAGAATAAGAAAAAGGAGAAAGAAAAAGAAGAATAAGAAGTAGAGGAGGAGGAGGAGAAGGAGGAGGAGGAGGAGAAGTAGAGGAGGAGGAGGAGGAGGAGGAGGAGGAGGAATGAACGATAAGAGCGACCTTTGGAATTAGGATTAGCTAGGATTAAAACTTCATTAAGTTATCCTTCACTAGGGACGAAGCGGCCCTTGATTATCGACTTGTGGATTACTCTACCATTGATTTTCCATCTCTCTCTCTCTCTCTCTCTCTCTCTCTCTCTCTCTCTCTCTCTCTCTCTCTCTCTCTCTCTCTCTCTCTCTCTCTCTCTCTCCAACACAGCTCTTCCCATTCCTCCTTCGTGACGCTTCTCGTTATGTATTCAGTCACCGTCACATCATTTCTTAAACCATGTAGTACTTCCGTCACACACCTGCGATCCTAAGTTTGTATGTGACTATTGTTGTTGCTGTTGTTGTTGTTGTTATTGTCGTTGTTGTTAATTTTTTTTCACATTAT
>JAPQNM010000005.1:10609336-10611836 GCA_029783475.1 Metacarcinus magister | reverse complement strand
ACACTCAACATACATACTGAATACCATAACACACACACACACACACACATATATACATAGAATAAATGAAATGAATAAATAATAACACACAAGCTTAACACACTCAAACAACAACTCCAATCATTTCTTTCCTCAATCACGTGCTTCATATTTCCTCCACTCCCTTATTCACCTGTCCACCCTCTCGTTTCCCCACTGAACACGTGCATTGAGGTGGTATTGGCCGTGGGTGGCGGGCGGTGCAAGGCCGACGCGTTTTCTGTGGCTTGGTAGGAGGAGGAGGAGGAGGAGGAGGTGGGGGACGTTCACTTAATCCAGCCGCCGTTCAGTGACCCGGTGTGGCAGAGGTGTAGCCGTTCATAGGGATGGGATGGAGGGTTAAGGGTTAGGGTAGCCGCTGTGGGGACGCGGCGAGGTAAGGGTCACGAGGCTGCAAGGTTAAGTGAATGGGGTGGTATTAAGGAAGATATTGATAGAGAGAAAGTACAGAGAGAGAGAGAGAGAGAGAGAGAGAGAGAGAGAGAGAGAGAGAGAGAGAGAGAGAGAGAGAGAGAGAGAGAGAGAGAGAGAGAGAGAGATGACAGAAAGGTGAAATGATGAAAAATGTTGTTGTAAAGGTAGCAAAAAAACAGAAATATTGAGGAAAAATGAAAGAAAATAAAACATGAAAAAGTGGGTAAATCAAGAGGAAAAATGATGATAATAATAATAATAATGAAAGAAGAAAACGAAGAGAACAGTGACAATGCAAGAAAACCAAAAACAAGAAGAAGAAGAAGAAGAAGAAGAAGAAGAAGAAGAAGAAGAACAATAATAACAAGAAGAAGAGAAAAGCATCTGAAGAAAAAAAAAAAATGCGAAGGAGGAAAATCGAGACGGAAGAGGTGGAGGAGGAGGAGGAGGAGGAGGAGGAGGAAGAGGAGAAGGAGGAGGAGGAGGAGGAGGAGGAGGAGGAGGAGGAGGAGGGGCAAGTCTTCACAATTACTTGAGACTGATGAGGCGGTGAGCTTGAGAAATCTTTCCTAATCCAGCCTAAGACACCATCATGAGCCCCCCCCCTCACCCCCCTCACACACACACACACACTCTCTCTCTCTCTCTCTCTCTCTCTCTCTCTCTCTCTCTCTCTCTCTCTCTCTCTCTCTCTCTCTCTCTCTGTCATTTGTAACATCATCAAATTGCTCTAGGGAAGGGGGGGCGGGGGTTGTGGGGTTGGAATTTTGGGTGGGGTTAGGTAAGTGAAGCTGGTTTTATTATTATTATTATTATTATTATTATTATTATTATTATTATTATTTATTTATTTATTTCTAAAGTGTTGTGGCAGATTATGCAACTAACACCTGCTGAAGAAGAAGACGATTGTTGTTGTTGTTGTTGTTGTTGTTGCTGTACAGTGGTGATAGTAGTGGTGGTAGTGGTGGTGGAGGAGGAGGAGGAGGAGGAGGAGGAGGAGGAGGAGGAGGAGGTGGGAGGAGGGAGAGGAAGGGCGGAAAGGGGAGAATGAATGAAGAAGGGATCAAAGAAAGGGAGAGGTGAGGGGCAGGCCAGGTAGGATGGAGCTGAGAGGGGAACCAGGAAGGAGGGGGAGATAGATGAACGTATATTGTAGGTATGGAAGAAAAGAAAAGGTCGAGGAGGAGGAGGAAGAGGAGGAAGAAGAGGAAGGTAAGAAAGGAAACGATAGTGAAGTTAGTGATATCTTGTTTACATATTCATTGACTAACTATTGTATTGCAGTTTTATTATATACATGTATGAGTGTATTTATTGAAGTGCCTTGATGTATCTTGCTCGCAGGGGAAGGAGGGAAGTCAAGCCGTTGTTATGAGTATTAATAGAAAAAAAAATAGAAAAAGAATAGTCGTGTGTTGGTTATGGAGGGAGAAGCAAAGGTTGTGGGTGCTGTGTGGGTGCTGTGGGGGGGCTGTGGGTGTTATAGGTGCTGTGGGGGGGCTGTGTAGGGGCTGGTGTACGCTGTGAAATAAAAAAAAAAGACAGACGATAATAGAAAAGTAACACACACACACACACACACAGGAAATATATATATAAAAAAAAGAGTAAGTGAAATAATAATCAGAAAGAAGTGTTGCTCTAAGGAGTAGGTAGCGCTCGGCCCTAACAACCCTATAAACTAAGAGTGCCAGGAGGTGGGAGGGAGTGAGAAGGAGGGAGAGAGGGAGTGGGAAGGAGGGAGGGAGGAGGGACATTAGGGAGGCGAGAGGGAGGCTAGTGGGACGGAGTGCGAGGATCAGAAGGGAGAGTAGGAGTGTGGAAGGTGGAGGGAAAGAGGGAGGGAAGGAAGAGGGAAAGAAGGAAGGAGGAAGGGAGGGAGAAGTTAGGTATATGACTGGAATATTTGTGTGAGAGAGAGAGAGAGAGAGAGAGAGAGAGAGAGAGAGAGAGAGAGAGAGAGAGAGAGAGAGAGAGAGAGAGAGAGAGAGAGAGAGAGAGCATAAGCAAGAACAAAACAAAAGAACGCAACTTAGACAAGCAA
>JAPQNM010000005.1:10576836-10604336 GCA_029783475.1 Metacarcinus magister | reverse complement strand
AGAGTAGCGAGATACGAATATACAAAAAGACAGAAAGCAAAAGAAAGAAAAAAAAACGAAAAAGAATAGCTTCATTAGTAAGTTAAAGGCTTCAGATGAAAAATAAAAGGTTTCAGTAATCAGTGAACAAAAAGAAGAAGTTATAGATCTAACAAAAATCCTGAAGGAGGAGCAAGAATTATATTATTGAAGGTTTTGTCTTTAAGGAAAAAAGAATATATAAAGTTAGTCGTTGGTAGATAACACCACCTTATCACCACCCCATCATCACCCCTACAACACCCCTACAACACCCCTACAACACCCCTACAACACCCCTACAACACCCCTACAACACCCCTTCACTACAACACGTCACCTTCCGTCTATCATCCCTCTACAGTCCGTCACCCCGTCACATTTTTTTTTCTATCAATGATTCGTTTTCTTTGTAATCATAACGAAACAAAGAGAAAACGAGACACTGAACTTAGTAGATAGTATAATTAAGAGTAAGTATGTATGTACAGGTCACTTACTAAATACCATTACCACACACACACACACACACACACACACACACACACACACCCACACACCTGAGTCTCACCTGAACTATACAAACCCAAAAAGGACTCCGAGGAAGCTACAACTACACAGTCAACCCGCTGGCATGGCATTAAGAGGGAGACAAAAGAAAAAAAATTAAAGAGTATTATAACTTTAAAAAATCTTCAATGGGAAGTAAAAACGGGGACTATATCTATGATTAAAGAGGCTTCATCAGGGAGGGGAAAGCTTCAATAAAGAGCACAGGACTTAAGTAAGGAGTGAATAGGAGTATAGAGGGAAGCCTATAACGAAATTCATAGAGGCTTCAGTTGTGTGACAGTCTTGTGGAAGGAGAAGAAGTAACAAGCTTGCACAAGGAACAGGAAGTTTGAGTGAAGGATAACAAATAACAACAGACAGGAAAGAAAAAAATTCGAAGTAGGAAGCTTTTGTGTGTGTGTGTGTGTGTGTGTGTGTGTGTGTGTGTGTGTGTGTGTGTGTGTGTGTGTGTGTGTGTGTGTGGAAGCTTTGACTAGGAAGCTTTAATGACAAAATACACTGCGTAGATACAACAATGAGGAGGATAGGGAGGAGGACGTGAAGGAAGAAAGGGAGAGAAAGGAATAAAGTATAGATGAAGGAAGAGAAGAATACGAGGCAAGGGTTAGAGGTGAAGGTATAGAGTGAGTGCGAGGCTGAGCAGGTGTGAAGGAGGGATCAGGAGCAGGGCAAGGGTGGTGAGTATGAGGGGCAAGGGTGAGGGTGAGGGGTAAGGGTGAGGGGCAAGGGTGAGGGTGAGGGTGAGGGGTGCAGGGTAGGGTGGATCACAGGCAGGGAGTGTGGGAAGGTGCTGTGGCAGGGTGTGATCATTGAAGGAGTAAGCGTGAGGGAGATGACAGGGGAAGGGAGGAGATGGGGATATGGGTAGAGGGTGAGGATAGAGCAAGGGTGTGGATTGAAATGGGTGGGCGGGGCGGGGCGGGGCGGGGTGAGCCCAGCTGGCGCCAAGCTGTGGGTGGGACCAGCCAGGGGATAAGAGGCTCGTGGGGCATGAAATTCCAAGCCAAGACCCGCGTCCTCCGCCGCTGTTAAAGGGCTTGGCCAACGACGATCCGGGCGCCGGCCGCTCCACCGCTCCACCGCTCCCTAGCCACTGCCTGCTGTCTGGTGACGATGGCACGGCAGCAACGCTAAAGAGACATGGTGATCAGTGGAAAGCATGCAAGGCTACGTGTATCATCTAACTGTCATTGTTGTTAAACCGTTTAGGAGAACCTCGCCTCAACAACTGCGTGGCAAGACAATGAATACCGGAACTCAAGGTGGTCAGTGAGCACAGAATCACACTGTGTCAGGAAGGCTATTGGAATGACCTCTGCCAGTGAGCGGCAGCAACTGGGAGTGCATGTGGTGTTCCTCCGCCAGCCACTGCCACCGTCGCCCCCTCAGTTAGCTCGGATAAAAACCAAGGAGAGGGAGGAGCAGGACTGTCGGACACGAGGGGTCGGCGCCTGCACAATCCCACCAAAATAGCCCTGTAATCTTTCGACAGTCGGCAGTCAAGATATTCTCTTATTTTTAAACCGTTTAAGACGGCAATTTCTCCAGTGAGTCTCCGCCCCGGGGACGCGTTCACCCAGGCCTGGTGGGCCGCCCCACCATTGGCGTAAGGGACACAGCCCCTGTTGCCCCAGAGGGAGGGGCGGCGCCCGACCCCCACGCCCTGCTCGAAAAGAGATCTCCTGATTGTTCGTCCCGCCAAAATGGGATGGAAGGCCGCGAAGTCATACGACAAGCGGAATGCGCCGAGTATCCCGGCAAATGAGCCTCCCAGGCCCGGGATTACGTTTTAAATATTCCTAAAGACAACTACTCCATGCGGAATTAATGAGACGGATTTTTGGGAGGGTCAGGGCGGCCCCGATATTAGGGCGCCACGACAAAGGGAACTGAAGCCGTATACTGGATGCAAAAAGCCTTTTCCGGGGCTCGACTCCGGAGCACTCAAATTAATGTCTTTTTTGATTATTGCCAAAGCCATCAAGACTGTGCTTCATTCAGGCCGGCTTGTCTTCCTCAGCCGCGGAAGGCGGACTGTTTTTACTTCCTTTGTTGACTTGGTGAACCTTTTTATTTGTTTTTGTTTTGTTTCTTGCCACGTCATCCAATCTAGTCAGGCTTGAGTACACTGTGTATGTATACTCTCTGTGCCTGGCGACGATTATAGTTTTTGTGTTGTGTTTGTTTCTCAATTGTTGTTGTTGATGCTGAAATTATTATCATTGTTATCATTGTTATTCATAGCATCATCCTTGTCCTCCTCTTCATCATTGGTACAAGTTTAGTAATCTGTAATGTTTTGCAAAATAGAGATTCTTTCCCCGCATCATTATCCTTCTCTTATTTCCATCTCCTTCATCTACTGGTCTTATATGTCATTGCCTCCCCTTGTAAGTCCTCTCCTTCTCCTCCATCTCTTCTTTCTCCCTAGCTCGTCACCAAATTCTCCTCCTCCTCCTCCTCCTCCTCCTCCTCCCTTGCCTTCCCTTTCTTTTCAACCCCCCACTCTTCCACTCCTCACTCTTGCTACCTCATACTTCCTCTTACTTCCTCTTACTCCTTCTTACTTCTTCTTCCACCCTCCAAGTATGCCAACAGAGGGAGAGAGAGAGAGTGAGAGAGTAACTGAATGAGGGGAAGCGTGGCACAGCAGAGTCTTGAGCGGCACACACTTACCACTGCCTCCCTACTGCTAATTAACCACATTAAATAGGCGATAGCGTTGTCTTAATCTAATTATGAACTGAAGATGATTCTGAGAGGCTGAATGTAGTAGGTAGGTGTCCTCTTGTCTTTTTTTCTTTTCTTTTTTGTATTCTCTTTTGTTTTCGTTCTCTCTCTCTCTCTCTCTCTCTCTCTCTCTCTCTCTCTCTCTCTCTCTCTTTCTCTTTCTCTTTCTTTCTTTCTCTCTCTCTGTTTCCTTTCCTCAAACTTGGGAACCGATCACTCTTCTTCTCTTAAGTCTCGAACCACCGATGCTTCGAGCCACTAAGTTTTGAATCAGTTCTCGCTTGTGTCGTTCTCTGTCTGTCTGTCTGTCTGTTTGTTTGTCTGTTTGTCTGTATGTCTATCCGTTTGTTGGTCTGCCTTTCTTTATCTCTGTCAATCTATCTATATATCTGTCTATCTATCTATCTATCTATCTATCTATCTATCTAACTATTTATCTATCTATCTATCTATCTATCTATCTACCTATGAATTTATGACACACACACACACACACACACACACACACACACACACACACACACACACACACACACACACACACACACACACTACCTATTAGGGCGATCAACAAGTTTTCAAACAATCCTTCGCGTTGTGATTAGTGATCCGAGCTTTCATAAGAGGATCGAAGGCTCTAAATACGGCGCTTCCTGCCTGCACGGATCGGCCTGTCTGTGTGTGTGTGTGTGTGTGTGTGTGTGTGTGTGTGTGTGTGTGTGTGTGTGTTTACGAAAAAGTTGATAATTTGTATGTTTGTAACTATTATCCATTTCCCTTTTTTTTCTCCTTCCTCAATCTCACCATCACCACCACCATCACCACCACCATCACCTATTACCCATACTATGCATACTAAAGAATGGGAGGGTGGGGGAGAGGGAAGGAGGGGAAAAAATAGGAAGAAACACTCCATACTACAATGAAAATACTACACTGAAATAGATGAAAAAGCTCAATCAATTAGTATTCCTATTTCCTCCTCCCTCCCTTACATCCATCCATCCATCCAGCCACACGTGTCCTGCTCAGGCTACAGGCTACTGGCGAGGCACACAGGCTGATGAAATATGTACAAGCTGCCACTCCTGATTACAATGACTGATGATAGGACACAGTGACACTCCAAGCTCGTAAATGTATAGCATTGTGATTATTATTATTATTATTATTATTGTTATTATTATTATTATTATTATTATTATTATTTAGGTGTAGTAGTAGTAGGATGAGGATGAGGAGGAGGAGGAGGAGGAGGAGGAGGAGGAGGAGGAAGAAGAGGAGAAAGTGAACTAGATAACTGAGCAAAGTTACATCACATAATCTTAATAAGTATATGGAAATAGTAAAAAAAAAAAATATATAATAATAAATCGATGTTTGGACTAAAGAAGGAAGGCAGCGAGGAAGCAGAACAAAGACACGTGACTTTATCCTAATACCAGTCACACACAATGAGTAGTTTATAAAGCATCTGTATCAACAATACCTGATGCTTGAGGACTGATTAGACGGCGTTATCGCAACATGATCGAACCCGTGTTAATGATTATCACGTGAGCCGTTGTCTCAAACAGAGCTGTGTCCTTTCACCCCCGCCATGATGTAGGGTGCAAAGCGGTTTACTCGGAGGGTACCATCGCCCACAACAACAGCTAATGGCCACTCAAGAGGGGAAGACCTTTGAACTGCACTGCCATCCACCATCCTCAGAGAGCCCCATGCTGGATCGCAACACTATCCACACTACTATTACGTACTCTCCTCTGCGACAGTCACTCACTCACTCACTCACTCACTTACTCGTCGTGTCCCTAGCAGTGGTGAGTTCAAGATGCAGATCAGCGCCACACCCCCCGCCGTCCCCCCGCTGCCGCACCGCCACCCGTGCACTGGGGCAAGCGAGAGGGAGGAGTAAGACGTAGTGGTACTCAAAGGAGAGAGAACTTTATGACGGAAAATAACACCAGTACGGGGAGGGGATCAACCCTTATTGTGATAGATATGACCCAGTAATCTAAGGTAGTAGTAGTAGTAGTAGTAGTAGTAGTAGTAGTAGTAGTAGTAGTAGTAGTAGTAGTAGTAGTGAATAGTAACACCAAGACTCCTTTGGTGGTGTAGTGTTCACGTGGTGAGGTGGGGTGGGGTGGGGTGGGGTGGGAAGGAGGGTGCAGGGGTTCTGTGCAAGGCTCGGAGAAGTATTAGTAGTGAAGCAGCAGCAGCAGCAGCTAAGTAGCAGTGTAGTGGCATGGATGAGATGCAGGCTTGTCCCTCGCCCTCCTGAGGTCAGCTGCGGCGTGCCTTGGTGTAACACAGGTGACTCGCCTCACAGCGACACACTTTATTTGATCTGGATAATGAGACAAAGTGGTTGGCAGCCATGTGACTAAAGAAAACAGAAACAAAAGATGATGTTAATCTATTCCTTTCAGTCTTACGATGTTCATGTCATTGTTCGTTCAAAGTGTATTTAGATTAAGAACATTGCCAACCTCAGTCACCAATGACATTGAAGTACTTAGGAAGAACAGAACGCACCTTGTCACAAATCAAATCTTTATGGACAGAGGTAATTTTTGTTTTACTATTATATGATTGTTGTAGTCATCATCATCATCATCATCATCATCATCATCATCATCATCATCATCATCATCATCATCATCATCATCATCACCATCATTCCTTTATTTCGTATATAGTATACAGAGACTTAATTGATTCATATTACAGAATTAAGCAAAGAAAACTTGTCAATATAATCAAGTTTTACAAATAAATTGACAAAAAACTATAAGACGAATATAAAAACTTCAGGTCCTAAAACGTAAAAGAAATTAAAATAAAGATTCACACATTATCTACAATTACACAAACAAGCAGATACCTGCAGTTATATAAACTGAAGTGTTTGGTGCATAGTGGTTCAGACGACCAGGTTCATGATTCTGTACCCTTGTAATTCTAGCTTTGATAGTTTTTAGGTCATATTCTATCAAATTGATGTTATAAAATTCTCGAAATAATAATAATAATAATGCTATCGAAGGCAGTGTGTATCCGTTCTTCAAAAAGGGCAAACACAATCTAATGAAGGAGTTATTGATAGACACAAGGTCTCTTATAATATCTTGCCTGTACAAATGCACTGTAATGTTTGAACAACAAATTACTTGTCTGATGAGCCATCTCATGGTTACTGTAATATCTTGGCAGAACAAACACTTTTTTCAAGGCATTATAGTTAGCTGTTTGGGATGTCTTATAACATGATTTATTATTCATCTTATTAATCTGGCAAGCAAAATGAATTAAATAGGAACATGAGAGTAGTAATTGTATTATTATTATTATTATTATTATTATTATTATTATTATTATTATTAGTAGTAGTAGTAGTAGTAATAATAGGAGGAGCAGGAGGAGGAGGAGGAGGAGGAAGAAGAAGAGGAGGAGGAGGAGGAGGAGGAGGAGGAGGAGGAGGAGGAAAAAAACACAGTAATCTCGTGTTTCCAGCGTAGACAAAGAGCCAAGCAGAGCGATTAACTCTGTGTGTGTGTGTGTGTGTGTGTGTGTGTGTGTGTGTGTGTGTGTGTGTGTGTGTGCGTGTAGTCCTTGGTCGCGTCATGTGTACATACGTGGATGAGTGTGAGACGCACTAAAGGTACAAATAATGAAGTCAATTTTAACTCTTCGAAATTAATCGTGGTCGAGGATAATAATTAATCCTTCAAAAACCACACAATAAACGAGTTGTTGCTTTGTAATGCTTTTATCTGTTAGAGTTTCTTATCGTCATGATTTCAATGACTTTTACTCCTAACTTTGTCCTGCTTGATGCTACTTCAAGTGAGTCAGCTGCCTCGCTGCAGGGGGCCGTGAGGAGAGGACTATCATGGGATGCTGTACACCTCTCCCTTACTTCCTTCCCAGCACCTTTTGACACCTGGACAAAGTCTTCCCGTGGCGACCTTTAGAGAATTTAGAATCTTCAAGGTCTCAGCAGATGGCGTAGAAGGGAAGGACAATAATTACACAACTTTATCACCTAGCCTTTTGTCGCCCAGTTTCCCGCGGTAGGCGATGGATAAGGATTAGAGCCATGCAGGAGAGGTTCACGCTAGCTTAGCAAGAGGAACGGCGACCTAGATATTCCTGAGCCTCTATAAAGGGGGTGTTAAGACTCCGTAGTGTGTAGAGGTGAAAACTGGCTTCCTGCTACCACACCTTGCTTTGCCCATTGGATGATATTGGTGAAGTGAAGGACAGTGAAAGAGAGTTAGGAGGAAGGGAGGGAAGTGAATGTGGTGAGGCGAAAACTGGCTCCTT
This sequence comes from Metacarcinus magister, assembly GCA_029783475.1. Classification (NCBI taxonomy): domain Eukaryota; kingdom Metazoa; phylum Arthropoda; class Malacostraca; order Decapoda; family Cancridae; genus Metacarcinus; species Metacarcinus magister. The sequence continues at coordinate 10,596,686 of JAPQNM010000005.1, read as the reverse complement.
GTGGTATTATAGTAACTTGTTCTCATGCCTGCTTTTGGTTACTATAATAGCGAGTCTTGGTTGGTCAGGGTGGTGTAAGGGACAGTGATCGTAGAGGGGAGGGTTGTGTAATATTTGTTTCTTGTATTCTTATGTTTTTATGTAGTATGTGACTGTAATGTAGAGGCAGAGATTGACTATGTGTGTGTTGTTGTGTTTTTATTCCTTGTATTGAAAAGGTGATTGTAGTTGTGTCTAATTTTATCCAGATTATATATTTTTTCTGTATGTCTTAAAACTAAAGAATAAAATAGATATAAAAATACTATATATGGTTATCTATAATTATTTGATTACTATATTTCGTTACAAATTTGATGTCTGTATTGCTTTAACGAACAGGTGTTTTCCCATTACTTCTCTTAATTAAGGTGAAGCCACAGGTGTTGTAAATCAGGTACAGGTAGTGACTTCCAAACACTAATATGGAACAGAAGTCAAACTATAAACTCAAGGGTAGAGTGCCACGACCTTAACCCACTGTGGCTGTACGGTGCCACTGCCTTACCCCTTTGCCCTTACCTTCCCTTGTGGTGATTAGGTGTGCTTGTAAAGGTGTACAGGACAGGTGACACTATAGGAAGGTGTGCTCGGCGTGCCTTCATTGCTATGTATACTTTTTATTGTTCATTCATTCTATTTTGTTTTTAAGTTTGTTTATTTATTCATTTTATCTGTTCATTTATTCAGTTGCATTAACGGTTGAGTAATAATTGTTGGTGGTGACTTGTGTTTGTTTTGTTGAAAAGGACAAAGTAAGCTTCTTGTGTTGAATCTTTATTTTATATCGTTTTCGTGTCTGCATGAGTCTAGAAAAAAAAAAAAAAAAAAAAAACGTTATCAATAATTTACGTATATTTTTTATTTTTATATTTAAGCAAGATTTCATTCACAGATTTCAAGTCAATTCGAGACTGATTATAGCCTTTCACATGTTCGTTTCCCTTATAATTACTGCCACTCTATTATGAATCAATTATTTTTATGTTCCTATGTAATTAATAAATTTTTCACCCAAAGCTCAAACCTCGCTTGTATTACGACGTCTTGCTTTACTTAAACATTAAACACAAACTCACCACATATGTATATCCTCACTTCACCTCATTACTTACTCTACTAACCTCTAGCATAACCTTCCTTCCCTCCTCCTCTCCTCTCAGCTGACACTCCCTCACACACCCACCCACACACTCCCCTACAACCTGTATTACACCGCTTTCCCTCCTCCTCCTCCTCCTCCTCCTCCTCCTCCTCCTCCTCCTCCTCTGTGCACAGCCTTTGTCCTCGCTTCGCCTTACTCCACCAACACAAAGACTACACAAGCGGACCAATTCGTCTTCCTCCCATTATGATTATTTGTGTCCCAATCCCTTAATCCCATCCCCGGAAGAACAAGGCGGCCCCAAAATTAACTGGCCGGGCCCCCTCGTGCCCTTCCTCGCTACATTTACATAGTTAATCCTGCATAAAAATGTACTCCAAGGAAAAACGTTCTAAGGACTCGACGCGCCCCTCCCTCCATCCCTCCCTCTCTCTCATGCTGTCTCTCCCTGTCTCTCTCTCTCTCACTCTCTCTCTCTCTCTCGTTATATATATATTCTTTTTTCCAGGACGAGCGGGATTAACTTTTAATCGTCCCTCTTTTGTGGGTAATCGAGTTTCAAACCCTGATTTATGGGTCATGATGTAGATTATGGCGGGGATGCGGCCGCCTCGATAATCCTGGCTCATATTCCCTTGATTGCCGGGTTTAATTTAGATGCGTCAACCCCGGTGTGTGTGTGTGTGTGTGTGTGTGTGTGTGTGTGTGTGTGTGTGTGTGTGTGTGTGTGTGTGTGTGTGTGTGCAGTATCAATACATATCCTCTTTCGCATTCACGCTGTCTCCCTTCTAGTCTTTTATCTTTTTTGTCGTCCATTTCACGAGGAAAAATGCACCATCTTTTACATGTTCATGACACGTGCATGTGGTGGTGGTGGTGGTGGTGGTGGTGGTGGTGGTGGTGGTAGTGGTGGTCAGCGCGGCTCTTTTTGTTATCACTGCATGGCGAAACACTACCCGTCTTTAATAGTCCCTCTCTTAATTCCCCGCCAGCAGCGCCTTCCCTCGGCCTGCAGCCCAGCGGGAGGCGTGGACTCACTCATAACATTGCAATCGCCAGACTACACATTCATAAACTTTTACTTAGCATGGGATGTTTTGATGTCCCTAGAGTGTTGTGTTTCGGTTTCCAGCATAGTTTCAGCCGCATTACTTGGTGGTCCCTTTATGTATTAGAAGAACTATCATGTGTACCTTTTAAAAGTTAGAAGTCCTCGCTAGGTAAGAAGTCTGCGTCATTGCCTCTAGAAGTAGTTCATTAAGTCTCTGTGTGGTCAGGTGTGGCGACCGTTTCTTCTTCTTCTTCTTCTTCTTCTTCTTCTTCTTCTTCTTCTTCTTCTTCTTCTTCTTCTTCTTGTTCTTGTTCTTCTTCTTTTTGGTGTTGGTGAGCAGGTGTGAGGCGCCTTGATGCCAGTGTTAGGACGTTCACACAGCCACACTGCACCGCTCATCCCGCTTTACCTCATTGTCACCGTGCCTGTGTGTGTGTGTGTGTGTGTGTGTGTGTGTGTGTGTGTGTGTGTGTGTGTGTGTGTGTGTGTGTGTGTGTGTGGAGTGTTTTGTTCTTTATTAAAAAAAAAATCTGCCATATACCTCCACCACCACCACCGCCACCACCACCACCACCACCACCACCACCACCACTAGTATTATCACTTTCACTGCTACTTTCACTACGGATATTTCTAGCATTGGTATACACACACACACACACACACACACACACACACACACACACACACACACACACACACACACACACACACACACACACACATACATATACTGACTGAGGGAGGTGGGGGAGGTGGGGGAGGAGGGGGGGAGAGACGGGGGGGGGGCGAGGTTCGGGACGCCAGACCAGATTATTAAGGATTATATCAAATTATCGGAGACCTTTCCCTGCTTCGGATATTTAACGAGATTATCAAGTTCCGTGGAATTTCTCAAAAGTTAATCCGAGGCCAATGAACGATGCTGCTGCTGCCCTTGAGAGAGAGAGAGAGAGAGTGAGTAGACGAGTAGTTGTGGTGGTGGTGATGGTGGTGGTGGTGGTGGTGGTGGTGGGCTTAACCAGCTCTCTCTCTCTCTCTCTCTCTCTCTCTCTCTCTCTCTCTCTCTCTCTCTCTCTCTCTCTCTCTCTCTCTCTCTCTCTCTCTCTCTCTCTCTCGTCATGACCAGGATAAAGTTATTTGGTGTGTGTTACTTTTATAGTGGTGACGAGAGAGAGAGAGAGAGAGAGAGAGAGAGAGAGAGAGAGAGAGAGAGAGAGAGAGAGAGAGAGAGAGAGTGATGGTGTTTGCTTACATCTACATTATAAAATTAATGCATGTAGCTCGTTCCTATCAAGGCCTCCATTATAACGCTGTAGAACATGTAGTCTGCACTTCTACGACCAGTTAGAGACACTTGTTTGTATATGTATATCTCTATCTCTCTTTCTCTCTCTCTCTCTCTCTCTCTCTCTCTCTCTCTCTCTCTCTCTCTCTCTCTCTCTCTCTCTCTCTCTCTCTCTCTCTGTATATATGTATGTATGTATGTATGTATGCCCCGAGGGAGACTTTACGTACAGCCCGCTATACCTAAGTTGATTATATGTTCAGGTTCAAAGACAACCCTTTCCTCTCTTACTTAAAAATAGTCTCGTATAACAACCTAATGCTACTGTAACATTATATTGAAGTGCATTGCTTCGTGGAATATTAAATTGATGTATTTATGTTAGTGATGTTTTAAGGCACAGCGGTGTATCTTTTCTGATCACTTTTCTTTGGAGGTGTTAAGTCAAGGGGGGACTGATGATATAATAAGAGCTTGTTTCTGACTCTACACTGCATCTGCATATATCTATTCCATTTCTATTGTATCTCTCTCTCTCTCTCTCTCTCTCTCTCTCTCTCTCTCTCTCTCTCTCTCTCTCTCTCTCTCTCTCTCTCTCTCTCTCTCTCTCTCTCTTTTGTATTGGATTATTATAACTCCATTGAGTCTCACCTCATCTACCGCTCTCTATGTCATGAATCTGCAGAGTCAGTTACGTCATTGTTGTGTTATAAGAACATAAGAACATAATAAAGTAAGGAGTTTGCAAGAGGCACAAGGCAGCTCCTGTGCACCTAACACCTACCATCTGTTCTCTTCATGCATAATAATAATAATAATAATAATAATAATAATAATAATAATAATAATCCATTATGATTTACCTTCAGATTTCACCTTTTACTAAATATTATAAAACTCGTATACATTTTTCTTTTTTTTTTCCTTTTTTATTATTTTTATTTTTTTGTGCTAATCCTCTTGATTCTCTGCGATCAACAGTGTCATCTACAAAAAAGAATTGTGATATACTTAACCTTTAACATTATCCAAGCCATCATTGCAGCTCCAACACTATAAATAAATCTTTGCACTCATTCTCTCACACTTCTATCCTATCCATGAAGAGAATGATGATCCGAGGTGATGTAGGTGATCCTCAACTCTCACACTTTCACTCACACTTTCCTCACCTTAGTGTATGCATTAATATATCTATAAAATATTTAAAATGAATATGATAATTTTCCTCACTCACTCACACACACTCCTACACCTTTTTTTCTGGTTAATCAATCATAATTTTTCTCTATCATCAACATTTATCTATTACAATATTCTACTTCATATCCATTTAATCATATATCATTTTTTTCTTGCTATTATTAACATTTCTCTATTACAATCTTTTACTTCATCTCCTGTCCTACCCTATCCTGTCTCCCTTTCGTGTTGTCCTTCCCTCCATTACATTACAAACGTTTAGTCACTCACTCTACACTTCACTCAAGGTTATGTGTGCTGATTGCTTTGCCTTACCAGTGCATCGCTGTTGGCTCTCTGTCTCTATTCGTGACCATGTTAACTGTAGTAGTGTTATGTTACCTGTTCTGCAGCCATCTCTCTCTCTCTCTCTCTCTCTCTCTCTCTCTCTCTCTCTCTCTCTCTCTCTCTCTCTCTCTCTCTCTCTCTCTCTCTCTCTCTCTCTCTCAGTTTTTTCATTGTTGTCAGTCCTTGAGTCTATCACCAAGCTGAATAAACCGAGCCAAATCTGTTTGTTATCTCCTAAACACTCTGCTTTGTCAGGGTGAGTGAGCTTCACTTGTTACAATATCACGGGTGTTATTTCTATTCTAGTTTTTTTTTTTTATAATTTGTCTAATGTTTGTATGTATCAGTTTTTCTTTTTTATCATTACGTAAATTTTCAAGTAACCTGCTGATCATGTCGCATCTACGTTGATAATAATTACAGTAGTAGTAATAATGATAATAATAATATGAAAATAACAATAATCATAGCAATCTAGATCAATCATCATCATCATCATCATCATCATCATCATCATCATCATCATCATCATCACGGACAAGACGATCACAAACAAACCCTAAACTCACAAAGCTTTGCCCGAACCCTCTACTCACAGGCAAGTAGTAATAGCAACCCAATCCTTGCCTTCCTCCTCCTCCTCCTCCTCCTCCTCCTCCTCCTCCTCCTCCTCCTCCTCCTCCCCAGGACTACTTGCATCTTGCGGGTTCGGATCCCCTTCATTATCCTGCCTTAACGAGCATAAGAGGGAGGGTGATCCTGCCGCCCTGTTCCGTTTGGGATAAGGATAAAGGTCTCTCTCTCTCTCTCTCTCTCTCTCTCTCTCTCTCTCTCTCTCTCTCTCTCTCTCTCTCTCTCTCTCTCTCTCTCTCTCTCTCTCTCTCTCTCTCTCTCGTGTATCAGTTCAATTTAACTTTATTTCCTCTTCATAGTTTTATTTCGATTTCCAAAACTTTATACATCATGTCATCCTTTATTCTCTTCCTTTTTTTTCTTTATCACAACTAATAATAATAATAACAACACCTGAAACACCTTATTCCTCATTATCTTCATGCACCCCTTTTTATACCTGTCCCCTTCCTCCTGTCTACCTTCCTATCAATTATTATATACCTTCCCTCCATGCCGTTGACTCACACAGACAGACAGACAGACAACATAAGGTAAAGTATAGCGTTACATCACAGATTGCAGTTCTTAAGTTTCCTTCCTTCCTTCCTTCTTTCCTTCCTTCCTTCCTTGGTTAGTTGGTTGGTTAAATGACGGCAAGACACTGTGGTTGATTGGTGGCCTAAAGCGTCGTGTTGCTTGGATTCATAGAACAATGTATGTGTGCTTAAGAGGGTTAGATCGTGTCAGGCTGATTAATGTATTGTTAGAGGATGGGAGGGAGAGGGAGAGGGAGGGAGGGATGGAGAGTTGGAGGGGTTGGTGTGTGCCTTTGCTTCTGTGTGTGTGTGTGTGTGTGTGTGTGTGTGTGTGTGTGTGTGTGTGTGTGTGTGTGTGTGTGTGTGTGTGTGTGTGTGTGTGAAAGAGAAAGAGAGAGAGATTCTTTTAATGCAGTGCTATGAGTGTTAATAATTAAAAAAAAACAAAAAAAAACGTGTGTGTATAATTTGATAAAACCTTATTTGCAGCTTCTATGTTATATATAAACAAGTCTGGTGTTTGTATTATGTTGTAAATACACACACACACACACACACACGGATTACTGTACAGTGTCTATTTCTTTACACATGACACAATTGTAACCTATCCATTCTCTACAGTTAAAACATGAGGAAGAGGAATAACAGCTCTATACATTCACACAAGGTTATATACAGTATGTCTCCTAATGTGTGATGGTGAGTGACTATGGTGATGCTTCGAACACAATTACAGTTATAGCATCCTGTATTGTGTGTTATTTAATGGTGTTATTATATTATGTTACCACTGTTACGGCTTTGGTTACGCTGGCATTGTTCTCTTAGTTATAGTGGTGTTGAAATGGGTTAGTGTGACAGTGGGGTCGTCTTAGCATGGTTGGCAAAGTGGTTATGGTTGTGTTATACGGTGGAATGAGAGAGAGAGAGAGAGAGAGAGAGAGAGAGAGAGAGAGAGAGAGAGAGAGAGAGAGAGAGAGAGAGAGAGAGAGAGAGAGAGAGAGGAAGGTGTTGTACTATCGAAGTTGACAGGTACCGGTGTTGCTTAGTAATAGTAATTCGCTGTGTTATAGTAATCATGTTGAAGGTTAGTCTCGGTGTTATGAACTGGTGTAGTGTTCTAGTGGTGTTACACGCAAGATGGTGTTGGTGTCGCTTAATCGAGGTGTAGCACTTCTCTACAGGCCAAGCAAGGGTTAATTAGCGTGATGGTGAAGTCATCGTAGCGAGGTTAGCGTGAAAGAGACGAGTCGTATTTCCGAGGGTGGGAAGCGTGAAGCAAATCCATTATTCTGTTCAATGAGTAAGTTTTCGCTAAATGAGGATAATTTTGTTAATAAGAAAATCACACCTCATGTCCTTCCCTTTTCCTTTCCCTTCTGTTTTGTAGTATTTTGTCTGTCTTGCTAATTGTTCAGTAAATTAATTAAGGATGTAAAGTAATAAGCGGTGGATAATACGATCTTTATTGATGAGTGTATGTGTGTGTATAATAGTGTTCATTCTCTCTCTCTCTCTCTCTCTCTCTCTCTCTCTCTCTCTCTCTCTCTCTCTCTCTCTCTCTCTCTCTCTCTCTCTCTCTTAAGTAATCCAGCCTAGATAAAACGTCTTCCCTCCTTCACCGCCATACAGGTTTTTATCTCCATCTCTTTCTCTCCCTCCGTACATCAACTATTACTTATTCTATTCTTTTGTTCCTGTTCTCCAAAGAAACTCAATTCTCCCACCCGTGTGCTATTTCCTTCCTCGTCGTAACCCCCCCTTCCCTCCCTCCCTCCCTCCCCCCCTCCCTCCCTCCCTCCCTTCACTCTCCGAGCCATTTCCCTTCCCACCCCTTCTTTAACCCCTCTTCCCCTTATCCCATCTTCCCTTTCTCCTACGCTCTTCCCCTCCCCGTAGCGGTAAAAACCCTCCTCCTCCTCCCTTTTTTGTTACGGCTGGCTTAAAGAAATTTCGGCAGCAGCAATTACGTTCCCAATCGGATTAGGGCAAATCTCCACGTAAGCGGTAAAGCCGGTGGATTATCATAGACGCACGATCGCTCCAACGTGACTAGTCGCAGGCGGATCGTAAAAAGGCGCCGTAAACCTCTGGTCTCCCAGGATGTGCTGCTAAGACGAATCTTCTGAATTATTGCAAGAAGAGCATTCTCCTTTCCTCCCCACCCCGCCCCGCCCCGCCCACCCTCCTCCCCAAGCTGTGGTGTGTGCGTCCCCTAGCGAGTTGCTCAATCTGCACCGTGTCTGGCAGCTTTGGGGAGGTGTGTAGTGCTGCAGCAGGGATGGAAGGAAGGAAGGGTGAAGCGGGGAGCCGTTACAGCCACTCATTCAGTCACACTCACTCTCACACATGGTGTGGCGGGTTGGACATCGAGCGCTTGAGATGTTCCTTACACGGGGGCTGGACGGCAACTGAGAGGCTGGTGCGCGCGCAACCCCTCGGCGCCCGGAGCCTCCGCCCCCCGACGATATTATCTCAGTTGGCGCCTCCTTCTGTTGTCGTGTTGGGTTGGAGGTGGTGGTGCGCAGTCTCAGTGACATGGGCAGATATCACACGAGTTAGCCACCGCTCATAACGTTCCTATCATCATCAAAAAGAAGACAGAAGTGAGAGCTAAACTGGTGGGTCGTTACTGCGTCTGCGCGGCATGGCCCTAATCTAGGATTATGGAGGCTTATCTAAACTCGCTGTTTATAAAGTATGTTTTCGGTGGGAAATTAGCTAGTCGTGGATGGCACGACTGGAGCGACGTATCAACGGTGGTGCTGCGAGGCCGAGAGTAGTGTCGTGCTGAGGACGCCTTCCGCGACGACCTGGCTGAGCGGTGGTCGTGACGGGGCTTACGGCTTAGCACGTGGCAGTGACTTTAATCGGTGGCGGACCCCAACCCTGGTGCCGCCTCAGTATCTCCCTGCCGCCCCCGGTGACCATGTCTGGCTCTCCCGGTGTGGCACTCTGGCTCTACTGGTGCCGCCTCGAGTAGTCACCCCCTCGCTGCCGCCTCCGCCAGCCGTCGCTGAAACCACCTAAGTTGAGAGCTTTGAAGCAACACTGCCAGCGGCCGCCCTCGTGCAGGGAGGGAGGTGGAGGGGAGCTGACCGCCCCGCCGTGACCACTGACCTGACCTGATCTGGCCTCAGCGATGGACTTTCAGAGCGCCATGGAAACGTTTGCTGAAGCGTGGATGGCTGCCAACACCAAGTCTCGCCCAGGCTCCTCCGACCACCAGGTGAGGCTAAACATTCGCTATACTCAACGTGTTAGTGGTGACGACGCTCATAGTGGTACAAGTGACACCTGTTGGTGCTGGTGTGGCACTTAGGGCCAATTGTTACGGTGGTGCGGCATCGCTCGGGGAGTAGTGAGGCAGGGCTCAGGGCTCAGCCAAACACAACTCTCGCCTACAGGTTCGACAACCTACATATAACCAAACTGACACACCTGCGATACCTGTGACGATTACAGTGATGGTCGTAAAGACATGCGATTGAATACTATAACTTTTAATGTTCTCAGTGTGTAACGCTTAAACAAAATACAACGTGAAGAGTAAATATAGTCGTGTAATGATCACTTACCGCTCCCTGCAGAGTAAGAAGTGGTGCCGCGTGTATAAGTCTGACGGCCCGTGTTGCCTCCCCACACGTGCAAACCGATACCATCTGTGGTCCGGGACGCCCCAAACTCACGTGGTCGCCGAGTAACCACCACTAATGGGGAACCGCCGGGACACTGTGTAACCCGCGTGTTGTGCGAGGGATGGGAGGATCCTGTCGTCCGTGGTGTTGGCCGGGGGAGGGAGGCGCCGGGGGATGGCAGTTATGTGGGTGAGGGACGAGTTTGGTGACAATAATTTTCTGAGGGTGACTAATAATTCATTGAGGTGTCACATTGAGAGGGGAAGGTGATGGTGAAAAGAGAATGTTTCTATTAAGGTTCGTCATGGTAGTGGTGGTGGTTGTAGACGGAGGAACAATGATGCAGGGAAAAGTACTCGTATGTCTGTCTAGGTAATGTCTAAGAACAATTAATTAAGGAAAGGAGTTTTGTGAATAATATTATTACACGTCCAGTTAAAAGTTAAATTAGAGGGTGATGACATCCAAGGAAAGTTAAATTTTGTTGACGGGGATGTACACAAAGATATTCGTAAGAAAAATGTATTAAGAGAGACGGGAATGTTAATAAGTAAAGTATTGTTATAGGAGGCGGGGAATGTTAAGGGGACAGGAAAGAGGTGTATTTAGATGGTGGTTGTCCGGGCGAAGCAATGTCAGTATAGTGCACATTTAGGAGGCTGTGGTATGCTAAAGGCAGCGTCTACAATTAACGAGGAGGGTTACAAAGCAGATGTAGTAGGAAGCACAATGGTTGAGGAGGCGGGAGGCGTTCAAAGGCCGAAGATGCTCAAGTTATAGGATAGACTGAGTGTGTGCAAAGGATGGTATAGATACTTAGGGAAGAATGTCTGGTAGGAGGGACGGCGGAAGTAAATTATATGCAAGGGAAATAGTACCTGGCAAACTTAGGTGTCCAGAAGAAAGTTTGTTCAAGGGAATAGTTAGGTTAAGGGATGCCGGGGTCTGCTGGGGATGAGGATGTATAATAATGGTAAGGACAGTGAGGATAGTGGATAGTGAGTCTTGGGGATGGATGGATGGATGGATAGGTGATGTCCGCGGGATGAAACTGTGCGGGTATTCTCATGTTCCAGAAAAGCATTAAGTTTGGGTAATTAATTGTCCGAGACGCTGAATTAAGGGTGGAGTGAATAGTTTTATTTATATGTTTGTTGTTAATTAAGGACGCGTGAATAGCTTCTTCCGCGGGCACTCTATTTTTGCGGCCGCCACAAGGCACTAGATCTTACTTCAATGTTGGGATAAAAGGGGCAACGACTCGCAAATGTGTGTGTGTGTGTGTGTGTGTGTGTGTGTGTGTGTGTGTGTGTGTGTGTGTGTGTGTGTGTGTGTGTGTGTGTGTGTGTGTGTGTGTGTGTGTGTCCTCTTCCGCTCAAGGAAAGACTTGTCGGGTTTGTTCGCTGGTCCCGTCACGTGCCTTCAGTCCGGGGCTCCAGCGGGCCTCTCCTGTTTCTGACACCGACGTTGTTGAGGGATAACTTGGAAAGGATTCTTAAAACACAGGAATACAAGTTATCATCATCATCATTATCATTTTCATTATTATTATTTTTATCATTATTATTATCATTATTATTATTATTATTATTACTACTACTACTATCATCGCCGTGGTCATCATTACGGGGGGTGGGCGCTGCGGGTGGCATTCCGTGAGCATGAGTGGAGGCATTAGCGAAACACTTCCCGCTGCAGGATGAAGGGATGAGTGTGATGAATGTGGGCGCGACAGACATCCGTCGGCGCCCCACGAGGAGGATCAAGGCGGGCGGGTGGAGGGGGGGAGTGAAGCCTCGATCGCGCTGGGATGAGCCTGGGGTGTATCCGTGGTCCGGGAAGGGAAGGAAGGGAAGGGAAGGGAGGAGGGACTTGCACTAACCCTCCCTCCGCCTCCCCGGCCAGGCCCTCCCGCCTCCTGCACCGCCCGCACCTCCCTGCCCGTTGTGATCCCCTAGGAAGGCCAGAACGGTGCTGCTGCTGCTGCTGCTGCTGCTGTTGTTGTTGCTATTGTGGTTGCTATTATTATTTTGTTAATGTTGTTGAATTACTTAATTTTCTTGATGTTAGAAAATAGTATTCAAATTTTTCCTTTTTCTTTTCTTCTTTTTCTCCTTCATTATTGTTATTATCATTATTATTATTGTCATCATCATTATTATCGTTAGTGTTATTATCCTTATTTATTTTGTTATTGATAAAGCCGGAAGAAATATTTTGGTGGTCCATTATCAAAGTAAATCTGCAAGTGAATATATTATAAAACCGCCCCACAGAGCAGGTGTTACCATTGACTATACAGAAGCTCATCGCGCAGGTAGAAAGCCTTAAGAAGCGAAGAAAATGAAGGTGGCAATGAAACTGAAATGCGGCGAGTTATCACAAGCAGCGGATGACTGTAGACAAAATGGTGGGAAGTGATAAAAAAAAAGATGCAAGTTGAAATGTAAACAGAATCTCATCCAAAAAATATACATGGTGATGAGAGAAAATGTCAAAAAATAGATGGAAAGGAAAAGAAGGAAAGGAGAAAAATAATGCAACGAGTGTGGTAAAAAAAAAAAAAAGGAAAGTAAGAGAAAATAAGGATAGGAATAAAACATTGAAAAATTAAATGAAAAAAAAAGCCAACACCACAAACAAAATCAAAAGTTAATAGAATATAACTGGAAAGAAAAGCGTGATTATTTTCCTTAATAATAATAATAATAATAATAATAATACGTAATTATTATAGCCGTTAATTTCCTCTTATTTAATGTTACATAATGAAGGAAAAATATTACAGACACAGACGTCTTGAAACTAACATTATAATACTGTCCATATGAAGTGTGTTAATAATATCCAACGTTAATATTCACAGTAATAACAAAGATAATGATGATGAAATAATAATAATAATAATAATAATAATAATAATAATAATAATAACAATAACAATAACAACACACACACACAGGTCCAATCGAGTGAGTTGTTATTTCCAGGACAAGTGAAGCAAGATTTTGGCGTCTAAGTTTAGTATTATCCAGCGTATTTATATGGGCGGGTTAGGCTTTCTGTGAGGCGGGGAGGGGCGGGGCGGGGCGGTGAGGATGAGGGTGAGGTGCAGGGCCAAGAAACGGACGGACGGACGGACGGACGCTGAACAGGCGCCTCCGATGAATGGTTTGGTGCGGCGCTAATTGGTTCGTCGTGTTTTGCGCCGTTTAGAGGAAGACCCTTAGCTTAACTTACCTTACCTTACCTTAGCTTACCTTAGCTTACCTTACCTTACCTTGCCTTACCTTGCCTTGCCTTACCTTACCTTGCCTTGCCTTACCTTACCTTACCTTACCTTACCTTACCTTACCTTGCCTTACCTTACCTTACCTTGCCTTGCCTTACCTTACCTTACCTTACCTTACCTTACCTTGCCTTACCTTGCCTTGCCTTGCCTTACCTTACCTTACCTTGCCTTGCCTTGCCTTGCCTTGCCTTGCCTTGCCTTGCCTAACCTTACCTGGCGTTACCTTACCTGTGTATAATCTAACCTTTATTCAGTGTAGTTAATTTATTCTATGTTAATTATGGGATCTTTTTATTTTTATTTTTTATTTAATTATTTTGCCTATCGCTCAATATGATTATCTTAGCTAATTATTGTATATATTGTAATTTTTTTCTATCTCTCTTTGTCTCTTATTCTCCCCTTTTTCTTTATTTAATGTAGTGACAATTTTTTTTATTATTTTTTTTCTCTCTCTCTCTCTCTCTCTCTCTCTCTCTCTCTCTCTCTCTCTCTCTCTCTCTCTCTCTCTCTCTCTCTCTCTCTCTCTCTCTCTCCTAGTTAAGCAAGTGTATTAATCTTGTCTTTGCTCCCTGACTTTAATTTCTTACATCCCGTGTTCGTTGCGGATCTAACCACTTTTTCATAATTTTCTTTCTTGCTTTTTCTCTCTCTCTCTCCCACTATAGCTAATCTAAAAACTTAAGCGGTACATTGATTTATTTAACTTATTCCCGCGTGGATAATCTGCCCTGCACATTTTATTTTTTTGTATATGTTATTTCATCGCTATATTTAACCACTAGCATCACGAAAGACATGTAATTTATATTTTTTTCCGATATATACAAATCATTTATTCAATCTATACATAGTTCGTGTATTATTTATTCTTTTATTATACATTACTAACTTTTTCCTTCGTTACATTGGATTCATCTATAGATACACGGACTATGTATATATTTTTTTCATTAATAATAGATAGATACATAGTTAATTTGGTATAACTATGTATCATTATAATATACGAAAGTAATATATATTTACATTTGATTCATCTTGATATACAATTTTTTTTTCCCCACCTTCCTTAAAAGACAAAAATGTATATAAATTTTTAATGATAATCTTAACTTGACGCATCTTCACCTTTTTTTTATTTATTTTTTATTTTTTAATTTTTTTTTTACCATTTAGTACTGTACATTCCCGCCAGGTGAGGTGAGGTGAGGTTGTCGTGGCTGTTGTGTTTTGTTATAATAGCGAGTGGTTCTTGCGTGGTGTTGTGGTCTTGTGTCGTTGTGGTGTTGTGGTGTGATTCTTAAACCATAACAATAACGTGGTATCGATAAACTTCATAAATTATTGATGGACTAAGAAACGACATTAATTTATAGGTTATGTAAATTATTTTTTATTTTATTTCATTTATCTATTTATTTTGTTTACTCAGTTATTTATATGTAAGTATTTTTTTCTGTCTTATATTTTATTTTATTTGTTTATCTATTTATATATTGATTAATTAATTTATTTATTGATTATTACTATTTTGGTTTTATTATTATCATTATCATTATTATTATCATTATTATTATTATTATTATTATTATAATTATTATCATCATTATAATTGGTCTGTGTGTGTGTGTGTGTGTGTGTGTGTGTGTGTGTGTGTGTGTGTGTGTGTGTGTGTGTGTGTGTGTGTGTCCTGACAGTCGATAAGCCAGATTTTTTTTTCCCACTAAGTTAGCTTAAGCAAGTTTTCTGGAATTGACGCTGTTTTAGTTAATCTTCTGCTATTAATAACAAACATACACTTTACACAATAACTGTACTATAAACGTGTGTGTGTGTGCGTGTGTGTGTGTGTGTGTGTGTGTGTGTGTGTGTGTGTGTGTGTGTGTGTGTGTGTGTGTGTGTGTAAAGTAGATGAAATTTTACGTAGAATAATTACACTTCATTATTATTTCAAGTAACCTAAAACCTTACCGCACCACCTATACTTCTACCTGTACATCCTCGCCACACACACACCACCACGCTAACGACACTGCGTCCTAAACTGTCATTAATACATCACAGTTCTAAGTATTAATCTTCCTCTCGTTGGGTGAGGTTCTTATATAGCAAATGTACACCCTCACGCACTCACAAACTCACATACACACGCATACACACAATTACAAACTCATACATATACACAGAGATATTTTTTTTTACCTCCCTAGTATTCTATGGACCATAATATCACCATGAAAAAAGATTAATGATGGCATCCAAAAGACACCAAACTGTTAATATTTGAAATCTTGCCTTGATAACCGCATCAACACTGTCATGGTGACGGGCACCTCCTTACCTCACACTTGATTTCTCGTCCTGTATAAATATTACTCGTGAATTTTGATCGAGTCTGAATATTTGGAATTTTTTATATATTTTTTTGTCCGCATAAATTGGTGTTTGTTTTATTACCAAATTCGACTTCCTTGGTGTGGAACTCGAGGACAAATCGAATTCTTTAAGTAATATAGAGAGACAAATAGTAGATAGTAGTAGTTGTAGTAGTATTGTTATTATTATTATTATTATTATTATTATCATTATTATTAGTATTAGTATTAGTATTAGTATTAGTATTAGTATTAGTAGTAAGGGTAGTAATATAAATAATAGTAGCAGTAGTGGTGATGGTGGTGGTGATGATAGAGGTGATGATGATAATGATACTAAAGAATAATAAAAACAAATCAACAGCAGGTGACTCTCTTCACAAAACAAAGAACAAAGTCCAGAATGGCGGAGCGTATCGACACACACACACACACACACACACACACACACACACACACACACACACACACACACACACACACACACACACCACAGACCAACTTGTTACCTCCTATGTTAGAAAAATAGCGTAGAAAAAGTACATTAGGTATAAGAAGGAAGAGGAGGAAGAGGAGGTGGTGGTGGTGGTGGTGGTGGTGGTGGTGTTCTCTCTCTCAATAGTAATACCAACATCGTATACCATCACCACCACACCAAGGCGAGCGAGTCACGTGAGAGGCAAATGCTCCTCCCGATATTATGAGATTAGAAAAGAAAGTAACTCGCCTCCGTCCGTCCGTCCGTCCGTCCGTCCGTCCGTCCGTCCGTGGCTCCGAGACTGTCTTGTCATCCTTGAGGGCGAGGCAAGTGAAGTGAGGTCATATGCAGCCTCGTCAGTGTGTTTAACTAAAGAAACGAGAGAGAGAGAGAGAGAAAGAAAAAGAGAGAGAGAGAAAAATATAAAAATAATACAGGTAGATACAGCAAGAGTACGAGTATATATATATAAAGAGGTAAACAAACAGTAGATAGCTGAATCGAAAATAAAAATACAAAAGCATACATGGATTTGAACTCACACACACACACACACACACACACACACACACACACACACACACACACACACACACACACACACAGACAGTAAACGAAAAAAACGAAAAAAAATGGAGGATCTTATTTCTTGCTCTTCCCCTCCGCGTCCCCGGGAATCAAAACAGAGTGGGGGGCGGCGGGGGGAGGGGAGGGGAGGGGAAGGGAGGGGAAAGGGGGGAGGGGGTGGGAGGCTGCGTCCAGGTAACACTGTAGCGAGGAACACCTGATGCCACCTGTACTTTGGGGTCGTGGGAGGAAGGCAAGGGAGGGAGGGAGGGAGAGGGAGAGGGAGAGGGAATACAGACCCTTGATTGGGGGTGGGAGGGGAGCAGTAGTAGGGGGCTGTGTTGGAGTGAGGAGGTGTAGGCTGGGTGATTGGGGTGTGTAGGTAAGTGGTAGGGGTGGTGTGTGGTGGTGTGGGATGGGGTGGGGCAGTGTAGATCGTGTATGTGTGTAATAGGGAGAAGGTGTCGTGAGGGGAGTGTATGCCGTAGGATTAGGAGTGAGATAATGTAAGGCGTTAGGAAGGCACATACCGTAGGAGGCGTAGGGGAAGACACATGCCGTAGGAGGGAGGGAGGAAGGGAGGGAAGCATCGGTAAAAAGCAGAATGTAAGATGGTATGTTACTAAGTATACTACATTAACATTGACTCTGAAGAAAATATTGATACACAGGTATAATCTAGTTCATCCACACCTCTCATTCTTCACCTTCACCTTATACCATCATAGGAGTTAAACCAAAAAAATATATATAGAGTAGTAGAAATTAAAATGTAGTAACGTTGTGTATATCGAGTGAAGGAAACCTGGGGAGTATGACACGAGTATAACAGACTGTTCAATGGTTTTAAGGCGGAGTGACCTCTTTATAGAACACTGTTAGGTAGTTATTGCGGGTAACTATTACGAATCTTGCTTGGAACGACTAGATTGGGTCGTTAAGGGGAAAGGGAGGCGATGTAAGGGGTAGAAGGAGACAAAACAGGTGTAAGAAAATAAGTCAAATTGGTGAGGGACGGAGAAGGGATGAAGCAGTGGAAGGGGTGGACAGGGGAGAACATTGGCAGGGGAGGGAAGTAGTGGTGGGCAGGAATGGGGGAGAAACAAAGGAGGAGGTGAAATAATGACATAATTTTGCATTTCATTCATCAGGGAGTGTAGCGAAGGATGAATAACTAACACGATGGGTAAGAATGAATAGCTAGAGTGCAAGAAGAGACTGGTAGGGAAAGCAGGGACGGTAATGACAGGGCAGGGTAAGAGGATGAACCGAGCAGCAAGGTTAGGTTAGTTAGTAGCTATAGGTGGGGGTGGAGGAGAATGAATCATTGTTAGAAGGGGAAGGGGTTTGTGTGTGTGTGTGTGTGTGTGTGTGTGTGTGTGTGTGTGTGTGTGTGTGTGTGTGTGGACAGGACAGGGGTAGCCACCGATGCAGGGGTAACAAGGAGAGGTACCCGAGATAAGATAACAAGACAGGTTTATTCCAATAATCGTAACCCACTCCAATGCAACATATTATGGCGATAACCAACAAGTGGAAGTAAACCAAGAATATCTCCCCAATCCGTTATCGAGGCCCACCAGTATCCTGAAGCTCGAGGAGGAGGTGCTCGGTGCGATATCCAAACACAACAGCAGCAGCACCTCCCTCCCTTCCCTCCCTCCCTCTAGTGGCTCCTCAGTTAGGTTATTCTTGAAAAAGTCTGCACCTCCTCAGTATCTCATTTCTCCTCTCTTTTCCTCCCTCTCTCTCCCTTAACTCTTTCCTCCCTCCCTTCCTTCCTTCCTTGCTTGCTCCCTTGTTTTCTCTGCTTCTCATTACTTACCTATATTTTTTTTTCTTTCCTCTTCATTTTTTCAGTCAGTCCTTCCCCCTTCATTCCCTCACCTCACTCTTTCCCCCCCAATTCACTCCCCCAACCCCCCCTCTCCCCCCCCCCTTCAGGTTATCTCAGAACACCTGGCTGACATTAGACAACATTCCCAAGATAATTTATAGTTTTCACCATTATATTTTCCCTCCTTTCCCTCCCTCCTTCCCCCTTCATCTCTACTTTCCCTGCCACTCTTCCTCCCTCCCCTCGCTTTCTCCCCTTCCCCCCCCTCTCTCTCTCTTACTCATCCCCCAGCATCACCCCTTCCTCTCCTTTTTTATTATTACCTCTTGCCTTCTCTCACCTTCTTTTCCCTCCTCCTCCCATCCATCAGAAGCCTTTGAGGTCAAGAGAGAGATAGAGAGAAGAGAGAAAAAAAATATATAAAATGGCATATTTGTATAAAAAAAATAGAAATATGACTTTCTGATCTTACTAAGTGACCTCCTATTCCTGTATTATACGTGTTTCCTGCTAAGTGAAAGGTGATTGTGTATAGTACAGTACATGTCCGACTCTCTCTCTCTCTCTCTCTCTCTCTCTCTCTCTCTCTCTCTCTCTCTCTCTCTCTCTCTCTCTCTCTCTCTCTCTCTCTCTCTCTCTCTCTCTTTTCTAGAACATACTAATATACAGTTGAATATATCCATTTAATTAGTCCTCCTCCTCCTCCTCCTCCTCCTCCTCCTCTTCCTCCTCCTCCTCCTCCTCCTCCTCCTCCTCCTCCTCCGCCTCACTCCTTGTATTGTTTTTTCTGTCCCGTTCTACTTCGTATTCCTCCTCATTCTCATCCTCCGCTATTTATCTTCGCTGTCTATTCCATCTCACGTTTCTCCAACAGTCACTACGTTTACTCCTCCTCCTCCTCCTCTTCCATGTCACCTCCGTTGTCCCCTCTCCGTTCTCTCCATTTCTCCCTCTTCCCTCTTCATCTATGCTTCCTTCTATTCAGTGAGAGACGAAGTACAAACTATCGAATTAACTAGTGATGTTATGTTATGTTATGTAATGTATTGTAGATTGAGGATGGATGCTTAGGTGTACTGTGACGAAATGGTTATAGTAGTAGTAGTAGTAGTAGTAGTAGTAGTAGTAGTAGTAGTAGTAGTAGTAGTAGTAGTGACCGTTCTTGCCTTCGCCTGGTGCCAGTTTTTTGAGAAGGACGTGATGGGCAGCCAAAACACACACACACACACACACACACACACACACACACACACACACACACACACACACACACACACACACACACACACACACACACACACACTCCTAGACCCGCCTATCCACAGCCTCTCCCCGCAGTGTTTATCAGGCGACGCAGGCACACTCCAGCCGCTGTTTTACACCTTTTGGTTAATATCATTCGTGTTTACCTTTCAGCGGGAGGGGAGCGCCGAGCGGACCAATGGCCGGCCAGAGGAAGTGACACCCAGGGAGTCAGCCGCTCATCTAACCAA
>JAPQNM010000005.1:10566836-10571836 GCA_029783475.1 Metacarcinus magister | reverse complement strand
TCTCTCTCATTATTTATCGTAAGGTTCAAATACTACGATGGATTATGAGCGGCGTTGATGTTCCTTTGTTTATTGAGGGGGAGGAGAGAAAGGGGGGAGAGAGGGAGGAAAGAGGATGGAGAGAGAGAGAGGAGGGGAAGGAAGGAAAGAGGGAAGGAAAGAGAAGGTGGTAGAAGTGATTTTAAGAGAGAGAGAGAGAGAGAGAGAGAGAGAGAGAGAGAGAGAGAGAGAGAGAGAGAGAGAGAGAGAGAGAGAGAGAGAGAGAGATAAGATGCATGTGAATATTTTTTTCTTGTTGTATGGCCGGTGTAATGATAATGTTATGTTTTGAGAGAGAAATGTAGGAATGTGAAGCGTCCCCTCTCTCTCTCTCTCTCTCTCTCTCTCTCTCTCTCTCTCTCTCTCTCTCTCTCTCTCTCTCTCTCTCTCTCTCTCTCTCTCTCATGCAATTCTTTTCCACCCTCACAAGGATTTTTTTTTTTCCTTTTTTTTTTTTAATTTACACTTTCTATTTTGCTAAAGTTGCCTGCCATTCCCTTTTTTTTTTTTTCTTTTTTCTTTCATTTTTTTTTTTTTTTTTTTGTCCTCTGTCTGTCTTCTTATCACTTCACTCGTTTCTTTCTTTACCTGTTTCTCTTTTTCCATTTTTCTCTTCTTCTTTTTTCTCTCAATCTTTTTGGTAGAAATAGTATTCGTGTCCAACCCTGTCTTACTGCCTTTAATATTCACAATCTCTCTCTCTCTCTCTCTCTCTCTCTCTCTCTCTCTCTCTCTCTCTCTCTCTCTCTCTCTCTCTCTCTCTCTCTCTCTCTCTCTCTCTCTCCATTCTTCACACTTTCTTCTATTTCATCTCAATTATCACTTCCATTTTTATGTATTCTGGCCGTCTAATCCTTGCCTTCTCTACCCTCCATCCCTCTCTTCCTCCGCTCCCTCCCTCTCTTCCTCCGCTCCCTCCATCCCCTTCTCCCTCACAACAAAAACAATAATATCATCTCCGCTCCCTCCCTCCACCCCCCTACCCCCCCCAACGCCACACAGCCAATCACGACTCACATGCTAAATTATATAATACATTCAGTTTGACACCCCAAGCAGAGTAGTGGGAAGAGGAGGAGGAGGAAGAGGAGGAGGAGGAGGAGGGGTGTGGGAGGAGGAGGAGGAAGTGGAGGTGGAGGAAGGGTGCGTTTTAGGGGGGTACAGTAGGACAGGCCTAATTTTTTTGTGAGGGGAGTAAAGGGTAGGTAAGGGGAAAGGGGGGAAAGGTAGGATGCAATGCTGCCTCATCCGTGTGTATGACAAATTATACTTCAGGCAACGGGATTATGGAGCTTTGCCACTCCTCGGTGTGTGTGTGTGTGTGTGTGTGTGTGTGTGTGTGTGTGTGTGTGTGTGTGTGTGTGTGTGTGTGTGTGTGTACAGCATGCTTGAATGTAAGTAGTATGTATGTTTATTCTTTTTTTTGTGTGTGGGTGTGTGTGTATATGTGTGTGTGTGTGTGTGTGTGTGTGTGTGTGTGTGTGTGTGTGTGTGTGTGTGTGTGTGTGTGTGTGTTATCGTAGTATTCGGTCTTGGAATACAGTCATAATCATGCATTGCTTTGCTTTAATGTCCAAACCAAAGGAAACGGAATGTTAAAATGTACACCCATGCGACTCGACACACTGATGGAAAGGTGTTAGTTAGTTAGGAAGGTGACGCCGGTGACCAGGTGACGGGACCACACCTGTGCACACCTACCTACCTGTTGGCACCATGGAAAAATGTTATTAATGAGATGCAGTATTGATTTTTTCGCCTTGTATCAGTTGTGTAAAGTTATGAATGTTTTGTTTTGATATGAGGAGGATAACGCAGCGGCAGAGTGAGTGTTACTGTACAATGTTTTAGCTGGATTTCATATATTTATTTATTTTTTTTGTTTATATATATATATATGACTTTGAGTGAACATTCTGATATATTCTGATGCGTCGAAATAGCAAAATGTATACCAGAGTATATATTTATCTGTTCACTAGTTCATTTCCTAATATTTTTTCTTGCTTTACATTTACATATTTATTTGTTGTGTATCGGTGGTTCAGTACAGGCGAGCCAGGTTCACTCATTGTTTCACTAATCATCGGTGACACACTTGTATCAGTAAAGGTTAACCAGCCACGACTTTGAGCAACACCCGATCTTTGCCCGACGCTGCCGCCGTCACCGCCGTCACCGCCGTCACCGCCGTCGTCCTTGTCCAGCGCGAAAATTGACTTCCTAGCGCGAACCGCGGAAGTCGGCGGGACAGCAACGAACAGACCTCACCTGAGGCCCGCGGATGACTTAACAGCAACACCTTGTATGCATGTTTATGTATCTGTGTGACTGCCTCTGAGAAAACAACACACTGGTGGCGGATGACGTGTTGCTCGGCGGCACTAAAGGTGGACCGTCCTGCACCCGCCGCAGCGCCGCCACCATCACCACCACTTAGGAACGCTGAGGGGACCCGCGTTGGGACGTGAGCCGCTGGAAGGGAATGTGATTGGATGCCGTGTTAGGACAGCTAGGTGGTTATAGTCACCCACGAGGGTGAGGCGGTGAGGCAGGGGCGGCAGGACGAGTGTGTGCGGCAGCGAGGGGTGTGCTCAGGCCCAGCTGAGACGAGGGGGAAGACTTGGTGGGTGACTCACAAGGGGAAGCAAACGCAGGGAAGGGTGGGTGAGCAGGTGACAGGTACTACAACCACGACAGGTGACAGTTCCGGAGGGTGGTGGAGGGACGGGAAGAACAGTAAGCACGGGGAAAGAGTAAACAAGAGTACATAAAGAGTGTTAGGGCGGCGTGTCGGGGGTCCGGCGCGCCAAGTATCGGCGGGAGAAAGAGGAGGAAGAAGAGTAGGAGGAAACAACGCCGTGGACTGAGAATTACTGTGGGAAACCAGACAGCCGGAGTTGAGTTTGATAAACAATCCGGAGTGATAACTTTTTTTGTCCGCCATCTGCATGTAGTTCGGATTAGACGAGTACAATCCGGGCGCGGGGGGCGATCGGCTGAGGACCACGGCGCCAAGATGGGCGACGGCAGCGGTGAGTGACGTTGAGTTACCTGCCTTACGACCAGCCGCAGGTATGGGTCGGGAACTTAGCGGGGCGGGTGAGAGTGGTGCGGGTCGTCCGGCCAAGTCGCTGGGGTCGTCACGGCCTGGGATAATGTGAGTTACAGTCTTACACACGAAGGTCCAAAACTGAAAGATATGGATTTACATGTAGGCCCTTTCTAGCTTTTTGTATCGCTGTGATCGGAAAGGTAATTTCTCCCTTCGGCATAGTGGTACTTAGAACCAAAATCCCCCTTCGCCCGCTCTTACCTGTAGCGTCACTGAGGGAGCTTTTAAAAAATGTGCACTATAACAACTGGTGAGAGAGGTCAAATTAGATCAACCACTGCGGGTACACATAGGCCCTTGTGTAATCCGGTCGTGGAATCCTGCAGATCCGCCCAATCCCTCATTAGAGAAGGATTAGAGGGATGAGGACCCCCAGTAATCCTACCGACGCACGATAGCGAAGGGGTCCACTGTTCACCACCACCACCACCACCACCACCACCACCACCACCAGTGTTCACCCTTGTTCACGGGGGCGGTGCTGGGGCCGGGGTCGAGGGTGAAGGCTACAACGCCAGGTGCTGCTTGTGTGTGTGTGTGTGTGTGTGTGTGTGTGTGTGTGTGTGTGTGTGTGTGTGTGTGTGTGTGTGTGTGTGTGTGTGTGTGTGTAGCAGCAGCACTCAGGTGACAAGTGCAACGCAGGAACCGTCGACTTAAAATTGGGTCCGCACAGAGGATGTGTTTGTGGCTGGAGCCGCTAATGTTTATGTGGAAATGTCCTCCCTCGCATGTTTAGTGGAGGACGACACCTTAATGATGGCGCCGCTACACCTCAGCCGCTGAGTGATGTGCATTGCTTCCTATAGTCATTATGTGGTGGTTCCAGCAATGCGTGACAATACCTCAAGTACACATTGTTACTTGTGCTTATACTCTCATGTGTGTTGTGAGTGCACCGTCTGACACAGTGTAGGGGAGAGAGGGCAGAACACACTCACTCACACTCAACACTGCTTCAAGGTTGACTTTGTGTGTTGGTCGGCGTTACGGAGAACACGACAAAAATCAATGCTTCCTAATACATCACTTTGTTCCCCAAGTTAGAGGAAGGCGCTTTGTTATGCATATTAAAAAAAATCTTCGTTATTTCATCGCCAGAAGTCACTCATTGCCTTTCTTTTTTTAACACACACACACACACACACACACACACACACACACACACACACACACACACACACACACATACATACACACTTGGATGTATGTACGTACGGTGGTCGAACCTTGCGTGTCTGCCGAGACATGGAAGTGAGTGTTACGTGTGTGTGTGTGTGTGTGTGTGTGTGTGTGTGTGTGTGTGTGTGTGTGTGTGTGTTTATGAAATTCACCATATCAAAAGCTAGTTCTTGTAGATGTGAATACGTTGAACCGCGAGTATTATATATCGTGTGAGCTTAGTTCCATTGTGTTGTGGGTCAGTCTCTTGTGTTGAGGTATCATCGGCACAACTAACTTCAAACACACACACACACACACACACACACACACACACACACACACACACACACATGCCCTGACGCTCCGAACAGGTAATCCCAAGGTGTAAGGGTAATTACCGTAGCTAGGATTGAACATCTTATCCCAGTGATCAATGGCTACAACTCCTCTCCTTCCCTTCCTTTCCCTCCCTTCCCTCCTTCCCTTCCCTCCCTTCCCCTCCTTCTCTTTCCTTCTATCCCCTTCCCTCCTTTCCTCCCCTTCCCTCCTTCCTTTCCCTCGCTTCACCCCCTGTCCTTGCACCCCTTCGTCCATCCGTCTGATCCTTCTCCTCTCCCTCTTCCCCATGCAGCTCAGAATGCAAGCACCTCTCTCTCTCTCTCTCTCTCTCTCTCTCTCTCTCTCT
>JAPQNM010000005.1:10539336-10554336 GCA_029783475.1 Metacarcinus magister | reverse complement strand
CAGTCTTTGCCCTCCCACCCTGCCTCCCTCCCTGCCTCCCTCCTCCCCTCCCCTCTTCATGCCTCCCTCCTCCCCTCTACACGTCTCCCTCCTCCCCTCTTCATGTCTCCGTTCTCCCCTCTTCTTGTCTCTCTCCCTCCCTACCTGTTTCCTGTTCCTACCTGTCCCTCACCCTCGTTGTGCTGGGTGGCTGCAGTGTTGGCACCCACACCCACATTTCCCCAAAACAACAGCGTCCTTGTGGTCTTGTTGCGTAGTTATGTTTATATTCTTGTCTATAACTCCCTGCACAGATTTTATTAATACCTTCACTACTCTTAATCATTGCCTGTGTGTGTGGCCGTCCGCTGGTCCTGAAGGCATTGCACTGTCTAGGCTGACGTTGTGATGAGGTGTTAACAGCGGTCACTTGTATGTACAGATATTCCTGCTTCCCTTAGTCTATCTCTTAATTAACTCGAAGATGATAAAGTAACATGTACGTGACTTGACGCTTGATGAGTCGTGTAGCTTCAGTAACTCAATCAAATCACTCCATCAAGTGCATTGGTTTTGCCGGAGTGTGTGATAGTGTGATGCATGTACAGTACGTGACAGACAAGCCTCGTGAACCAGTTTTGTGGGTCATCCAAAGGAAAACTTCAAAGGAGAGTCACTACTGTGCATCTGATGAGACTGTTACGTTGAGGAAGCTTATCCCCAGCGACGTAACAGTAACAGAATAGGTACGCGAGGGAGGAGGGGAGGTAAGGGAGGCAGGTGTAACAGTGGTCAGGCTTTATATTTCTGATTAAATTCTTTTGTGCCAGGTTTTGGGAAAGTGACTCGCCGTTCATTGTTGGTTGGATGAAGCGTACACTTGCATTGCTTCCTTGTTTTGTATCATCACGGTGTACTGTTTCCGCGTGGGGTAGGAAAGAGGAGTCAGGGTTAGCAAAGGATGCGTCACGCCTTCCCAGCACCCAATCGAGATGATGGCGTTGTTACCACCGCTGTTTGGAATCGCGGACCTCAACATCATCTTTACCTTCATATGTTAAGGGGTTGTTGGGTTATGTGAAATGTTAAGTCACGCAATCATGTCAACATCAGTACTTCTTTTTGTAAACCTTTCCGTCCCGCGGGTGTGCTGGGTGTCATGAAGCCTCGTCAATGATCACGAGCTGCTTCGCAAGTTAACCATCATCGTTAATGGTTCAAAAATACACTCGAGCTGCTCACCCAATTAAACATTGTTAATATCTCAAAATTCCAACGCCAGGCGGCAGTACAGTCACCAAACTAATTCATAAGCTTGATGATAGAGGACGGTGTTATCCATTCGTATAACACTTATCACATGCAGATAGTGGGAACACCTCTCTCTTGTTTAATTATTTAGCCTTGAGTTCCTTGGGTTTCCACAGCGGATCAGACTATTAATCATCACGTAACTTAAGGTCACCACACCACGACAGACGCAGTGGTGAACAGGTGAACAATGCTAACACTAAGGGGCACCACACGCTCACCAGGTGTATAGGAACCACTGCATTTGGGTGAGGGTTAATTTGTGAAAGTCACCTGGATGATGTTGCAGTCTTGTGAGGCAAATCTGGATCACTTGTATAGCCACTAGAGACCCCATAAGATTAAAAACGATTGAAGGCAGTGAATGATATGCTTGAGCGATTGTTACTTTCGTCCTCGGCATCAGAGTAGTTATTAATGCCTTGTTTATCCATCAGTAATTTTCTAGGTGGTTTTAAGATTGATATTTCCTACTCAAGTGATTACCTCAGTGATGCCACGTATACTTGAGATAATAAACCAATTTGCACCGTACTCTTGGCGGTCTGGGTGGAGGCGGCGGCGGCGGCGGCGCGGCGGGCGGTGGCGGTGGTGGTGGTGGTGGTGGTGGTGGACTGTTCAAACTGTTATCATTGTGTGACCTAGGAAGCATTAGATGTTTTGGTAATCCTCAGCACAAAGCCTTTCTATTGGTGCGGCGACTGTGATGGTAATGTTTTCACCTCGACTCTTCTCCTTCAACTAGGAACACTGTTGTTTACACCCACATTGTGTCGTGTTGTGTGCAATAAACTATGAACAATTATTACTATTACTATCATTATTATTATCATTATCATTACTACTATTGATGCGAATAAAAACTCGTTCACATCCATTCCTTTAACCTTCAGGGTTCAGCAACGCGGATTACGATGATTAATCAAAGAGGAAGCTGGGATTAGTGATCGAAGGGATGGGGATTTGTGGTGTTCGAGGGAGGGATCAGCTGTGTGTCTTGGCTGGCTGAGGTCAAGGCGGGGGTGGGGGAGGTGAGGCGAAGCGAGGGGAGGGGAAGGGAGGCGGTGATGGCTGGGGACGGACTCTTCTTTCTCTCTCACGACACACTTGATTATTGAGTTCATAATTTGTGGTCAAGGAAACAAGTGTGTGAGTGTGAGTATTGCCGTCACTCGCACCATAAAGTTAATGAAGCAGCGAGGGAAGGACATTATACTGGCGCTCGCTCAGCCACAGACCAGCCTCATCCGGGATGTGTGTGTGTGTGTGTGTGTGTGTGTGTGTGTGTGTGTGTGTGTGACCTCGCCCCGATGCGGATGAACGAGTCTCCGCGGCCCTACTTGGATCATCAGATAGTTGACACCGTAACAACAATGAGAGAGAGAGAGAGAGAGAGAGAGAGAGAGAGAGAGAGAGAGAGAGAGAGAGAGAGAGAGAGAGAGAGAGAGAGAGAGAGAGAGAACCTATTAGAATTCCTTAAGGTGAGCGTGAGGTGTGAGTGGTGTGTTGTGGTGTGTTGTGGTGAGGCTCACAAGCTGATCTATTAATCTACATAAACACTCGATAGCCATCCTCGGCTGATAGCAGTCACCGGACCCCAGACATGTTATCTATAAACGACGCAACAGTCTCCGGGCGATAGTGAACTGCTGTAAACAAGGCGCCATCTTGGGTTGTATTTTTTTTATTTATTTATTTATTTATTTTTTTTTTACCTATGGGAGTCATTTTTTTGGGGGTGTGTTGGATAATAATCAGGTTATTTTTTTTTATAAAATGTTCACCGATTTGTATTAAATTGAGGATTATTTCGTGTGGGCGTAGTATTAGCGAGGCGGATCATGTCAAAGTAGCGACCCACATGTCTTATTTATGGCCTTGTCTCTCTCTCTCTCTCTCTCTCTCTCTCTCTCTCTCTCTCTCTCTCTCTCTCTCTCTCTCTCTCTCTCTCTCTCTCTCTCTCTCTCTCTCACACACACACACAGTAACGGCGACACTTACGATGCAGCTTGAAATTTGACGAAGCATTCTGAGGAAGGCATTAAGTAGGATTACTGGGATGCATTATTTGGGTGGTTGGTGAAAATATAGTCTTTTGGAAGGGTGGAAGGGCGAGTCGCGTCCCAGTCCAGCAGGAGTCTCACACCAAACCCCAAACCCCTAACCCCTGACGAAGTGGTGGTGGTGGTGGTGGTGGTGGTGGGGTGGGAGGGATGTGTTTATCAGGTGTATCAAAAGTCAGTGCTGAGCGAGGTATTATCATTAGCATGTCTAGGTACTCCCTCCTTCCCTTCCCCTTCCCCCTCTTCCTGCCTACCCTCGTCTGTACTCACGGATACTCCCCCTTCCCCTTCCCCTTTCCCTTCCCCTTCCCCTTCCTCTTCCCCTTCCCCTTCCCCTTCCTCTCACCCTGTCTTCCTTCACGCACCTTACCCTCACCTCTGTTACGATACCAAACAATCACTGGTGCTAGACTTTCCATCATTGTACATTATTAAGTACTTAGAATGTTACTTACAATATATTACAACTACTGTCACCACCGTCACCATCAAGAAACTTACACACACACACACACACACACACACACACACACACACACACACACACACACACACCTTGTTTTCATCACATTAAACGAAGGACAAGAAAGATGGAAGTAAGTTCAAGTTTTCCTGATGGACTGCCGGCCTTCCCTCAGCCTCACTCTTTACTAGTAGAAGTATTACCTAACATATATTTATCAACGGAATCTTTATATTTTTTTCTGTTAGTAGTTTTTCTGTTGTTGGAAGGAAAGTGCAGGAGCTGTGTAACTCGAGCAGCGGTTAGTTACATAAGAAGAACTCTCAACACACGTCTTTTGACCACCGTTATGAAACCTCAAGGAAGCTGTCTATCCAGAGTGTGGGAGAAGCGCTGGTCAAGTGTCCTCAAGGAGTGAACCTTTAAACCCGTTTCAACAGTAACCCCCGAACCTCCCTCTGCCCTCACAACCCTGGCAAACAAAACGAACCTAATTCAAGTCTCCCCTACCCCCTGCAAGGATCTCAGGGTGATCCTCCTCAGTTTAACTCAGTGTGGGTGTGGCCATTATGAAAACTAGATATGTCCAACGGTGTGTGTGTGTGTGTGTGTGTGTGAGAGAGAGAGAGAGAGAGAGAGAGAGAGGAGAGAGAGAGAGAGGAGAGAGGAGAGGAGAGAGAGAGAGAGAGAGAGAGAGAGAGAGAGAGAGAGAGAGAGAGAGAGAGAGAGAGAGAGAGAGAGAGAGATTTTTTCCCTATGGGGTGCGCCAGACAAATTCTAAGGAGAGTTAGACTTCTTTCCCCGGGGTGAGCCATAGCCTAGTCACCCTTGGCCTTGAAGTCATGTCACGTGAGCAAAGGCTGACCCTTGCCCTGCCTGAGTCAAACAAGGCTACCT
Source organism: Metacarcinus magister (assembly GCA_029783475.1). Taxonomy (NCBI): domain Eukaryota; kingdom Metazoa; phylum Arthropoda; class Malacostraca; order Decapoda; family Cancridae; genus Metacarcinus; species Metacarcinus magister. The sequence goes on along the minus strand of JAPQNM010000005.1, from coordinate 10,549,623 downwards.
GCCCACCGCCCCCCCGCCCCCCCATGGTGACTATCATCCAGCAAGGGCCGTCACTTGGCTGGGCAGTAAACACACACACACACACACACACACACACACACACACACACACACACACACACACTGCACATTATCTCTCTTCTCTAATCCTCTTTTTCTTGATGTCAGTCACGCCTGACAGCCCGACGCAGCTGACGTCACGGAGCAGCTCGTGCCTCACCGCTGGTCGCTGCTTCCATCCCGCTCCTCGCACAGGCTCTACACAGGGTCTTGGCCAGCCATAGTTTCTCGTTAATGCGCTTGATAGGCTGAGGTGCGGCGTGTCCACCTCCCTCGTGACTTGCTGCTTCAGGACTATTCAGGACGTTGTATTATCCCTGTGTGTGTGTGTGTGTGTGTGTGTGTGTGTGTGTGTGTGTGTGTGTGTGTGTGTGGTGTGTTAATCTCCCCCTCGTCTTCTCATAACCCTCCTCCTGTTATCCACGTCACCCTTTTGTCTGTCGTTTCATAACCTGCATCTCATGGCTCAGCCTTTGTCTTCCTGTGCTCGCTGTCGTGTTGCTCTCTTAACTTTTTATAGCATTATTTATGTCGTATAATTACTCGTGTTTCGTGTGTGTGTCCTGTCCCTACGTACACCTTTTCTAGACTTATTTTTATCTCCTCTTGTCTTCTTGTCTGGTATTGTCCTGTTTTTTTGGTTTATTTTTTATGACTGGATGTATTATCTATTCGGAAATATTGTTGTCCTTAAATGGTGTGTTTTAGTTGCCATGGACACGCGTCGGCGATAAGCTTTCTTCTTCTTCTTCCTACTATCTTCAAAATCTTGATTGTTTATTTTTTAATGTTTTTTTTTTCTCTTCTTTTCCTCCTTTGCTTTCATCTTTTCGGGCGATTGAATTTCCTCTTTATCATTCAACTTTTCTCTCGTTCTTCAGTATCTGTTCCATCGCATCTTTGGTTTTTCCTTCCTACCGTCTATCTTGTCTCTCCTTTATTCCAAGTCATTAATTTTGTTTAATCTCCATACCTCCATGCACTTTATTTCCTGTCTATCCATCTTCATTCTTCCTCTATTGGTTCTAACTCTTCCTTGTTCTAAAATTTTCACCACTTTCCTTCCCTTTCCTTTCCTTTCTCAATCTCATTTTCCTTTCCCTTCCCTTCTCTTCTCAGTTACTCATTCTTACCCCTTTCCTTCTTCCTCCCCATCGCCCACTTTTAACCCCTTTCCTATCTCCGCTCGTGGCCCCCTTTCTCTAATCCCTTTGCCCTCCTTCCCTCCCTCCTTTACCCTCCCTTCCCTTCCTCTGTGTCTTCCCTCCTGCTCAAGTAACACTCGTCTCATGTTGTCCAGATGCCACCTTTTAGCATTTCAAGTTAAGCTATTTTCTTTTAACCTGGCTCGGGCCGCGGGAGTCTTGGGGAGGGATGGAAAAAGCCGTAGCCATTAGGGAACGCCAGCATCATCGTGGTAAGCGACAGATCATTTGTATAATATCCTTATCCGCCATTACAACCGACGTATTACCCAAACTAAGACGCTACCCTCCTCCTCCTCTTCTTCTTCCTCCTCCTCCTCCTCCTCCTCCTCCTCCTCCTCCTCCTCCTCCTCCTCCTCCTCCTCCTCCTCCTTCATCCATCTCGTCCCGCTCCCCACTCACCCCCAACCCCACATCTCTCCTTCCTGAAACAAGCGAGGGTCGGGATGCGTTGCTTTTGTTATTGTTTTCGAGTGCTACCGTTGTTGCCGCTGTTACTGCCGCCACCGCCGCCGCCGCCGCTGCTGCTGCTACTGCTGCTGCTGCTGCTGCTGCTGCTGCTGCTGCTGCTGCTGCTGCTGCTGCTGCTGCTGCTGCTGCCACCTACCGGAGGATTACTGCGTTATTTTGTATACTACAGACACGTTCATTTGTTATAATTAAGAAAAACGTTGGATTATTTTTATTATAAACATGAGAGTTTGCTTGCTTGAAAGGCGACGAACATACATACCTACGAACACCCTCCTCTTCCTCCTCCTCCTCCTCCTCCGTGTTGGCGCGCCACACACCTGAGTGAGTCAAGGGGCGTGTGAGTGCAGGTGTTGGTGGCTTATCGAGACAGGTGTATGAAGGCCGTCACCCCCTCCCCCCCTCCCACAACCCTCCCCTCACCCCCCCAACTCTCCCCTCCCTCCCTCCCCCAGCCCTCCCATCACCCCCCACCAAAAGGATCACTCAGCCTCCGGGGGTGGGATTGAGAAGGGGAGGATGGGAAGGCACTGGAGGGGGAGGGGGGGGGGTGTGCGGGGGCTTTCTGAAAGGGGAAACTACAAAGTTAATAGAGGTATTAAAATAAAGGTATTAATGTTGACGTTTACCTTGCCTCTTATCTTTTCCACTTTCATTTATTTTCTTTCTTTCTTTCTTTCTTTTTTTTCTTTTCTTTTTAACCTCCTCTCATTGGTAACTTTATTTCTGTCTACAAACGCGGCTGGGGTAAAAAAAAAAAAAATATATATATAGTAATTATATATAAAAGATAAATAAATGAATTCAAACAGATGAAAGAACACGACAGAGACACACTCAAAAGAAGTTACACTATGGAAAATGTGAGAGAAAATACGGAAATTAATGTGTAGGATTGAAAGTAAAGGAAGGGAAAAGAGACTAAAACCTGATGTAGGGGAAAAAAAATATAGTTAAGAACCACTAAAAAAAAAAGGGAGTATGTAGAGAGAGAGAGAGAGAGAGAGAGAGAGAGAGAGAGAGAGAGAGAGAGAGAGAGAGAGAGAGAGAGAAGATAGAGATTTAACCGAGAGAAGACAAACAATAATGAACAGAGTAAGAATTAGAGGAAGATGAAAAAAAATGAATAAAAAATAAAACAGGAGGAAAAAAACTGGAGGAAAACTATGATAAATAATAATAATAAGAATAAAAACAAAAATCAAGAACAAGAATAAGAACAAAAAAAGAATAAAGAAAGAGAACAGCAAAAAAATCGAAAGAAGGAAGAAAAAAGTGAAAGAAGAAAAAAACGACGAAGAAGAAGAAGAGAAAGAGGAAGAGGAAGAGGAAGAGGAAGAAGAAGAAGAGGAAGATGAAGAGGAAGAAGAAGAAGATGAAGAGGAAGAGGAAGAGGAAGAAGAAGAAGAAGAAGAAGAAGAGGAAGAGGAAGAGGAAGAAAAGGAAGAAGAGGAAGAAGAAGAGGAAGAGGAGGAAGAAGAGAAAGAAGAAGAAGAAGAAGAAAAGAAGAAGAAGAGGAGGAGAAGGATAATCTTGATTGATGTGGAGCCGGGGGGGGCGGGCGGATAGAAACTCGGTGGCTTAGGAGTGGAGATGAAGCTGGCAGGATCAACGACTCCAAAACGATACAGTCTGCCAGAATTGAACTTGCCCCCACCCCCCCCTAACCTGACCCCTAACCTGACTCCTTACCCTCTCTCTCTCTCTCTCTCTCTCTCTCTCTCTCTCTCTCTCTCTCTCTCTCTCTCTCTCTCTCTCTCTCTCTCTCTCTCTCTCTCTCTCTAAGAAACCCATGAAGGATTGTATACAGGTGATAATAATAAGAGAGAGAGAGAGAGAGAGAGAGAGAGAGAGAGAGAGAGAGAGAGAGAGAGAGAGAGAGAGAGAGAGAGAGAGAGAGAGAGAGAGAGAGATTGGAGGTATAAGGGATAAAGGTAGACCTGATATGAAAGTAAGAAGAAAGACAGTAAAAGGAATAGGAGGAAGAATAGAAGGAGGAGGAGGAGGAGGAGGAGGAGGAGGAGGAGGAGGAACGTAGAGAAGATTAAGGTAGGGAGGGGAGTAATGAGGAAAGAAGGGGAGAGATAAAATATGTGGAGGGGAGAGAAGAAAACTACTACTCAAGGTAAGGAAGGAAAGAAGGGGTTAGGGGGAAAGAGAGGAATAGAAAGGGAGGGGAAAGGGAAGAGAAGAGGAAGAGGAAGAAGAAAAGGAAAAGGAAGAAGGAAGGAAGGAAGGAAGGAAGGAAGGAAGGAAAAACAATATAACCTCGTGATGCGTGAGGTTAAAACTAACTACCTAACTATCTACTGAAGAAAAAAAAAATGTATATGTATATAATAACAGAAAAAAAGAGGAAAAATAATATATAATGTACAGTGGAATAACTTTTGTGTGTGTAGTGAAAATAAAAATAGAAGTAAATAAAAAGAGGGTTAAGCGTACCATTAGAGAGAAAGAGATAGAGAAAGAGAGAGATAAAAAAAAGAGAGAGAGAGAGAGAAAGATACTCCTTCCTACACCACTTCCCTTCCCCTTGTCCCTCACCCAATCTCTCTCTCTTTCCCTCCCCTCCTCCTCCTCCTCCTCCTCCTCCTCCTCCTCCTCCTCCTCCTCCTCCTCCTCCTCCTCCTCCCACTCCTTTCTTTCTCCTCTCGAACTCACAAAATAGCGGACTTTTACCGCCGAAACTCCGCCTAAGAAGTTAATATTTACTTAATGAGTCAAAATGTTCGTCGTTCTAATCTTCTTTGGATTGCGAAAAATCTAATTAATCTTCACCTTTAATCACATCGCCCCTGATTAGCGAAATTTGGAGGGGAGAGAGAGAGAGAGAGAGAGAGAGAGAGAGAGAGAGAGAGAGAGAGAGAGAGAGAGAGAGAGAGAGAGAGAGAGGAGAGAGAGAACAAAACAATAATAATGATGATAATAGAGGATCACATTTTATTATGAAATTTTATTGATCAAGTACAGGAAGCAAAGAGAAAGTGAGAAAAAAAGTGAGAGAGAGAGAGAAAAAAAGAGAGATAAGAAAGAAAGAAAAAAAAGAGAGAAAGAGAGAGAGAGAGCGTGAAGCACCTTCTTCCAACTGCCTTAATTTTCACTCACACAGGTACTAATTAATAATACCTGTCCATGTTTGCTTTTTTCTCCCTCAAAAAAACCCGGGTTCTTCCTTTAGTCTTGAAGAGGAGGAGCAAGAAGAAGAAGAAGAAGAAGAAGCGGAAAAAGAGGAAAGAAGAAGAAGAAGAAGAAGAAGAAGAAGAAGAAGAAGAAATCAGTCACATGGGAGTAACCAGTTGCATAATCCAGTGTTCAGCTTCTTCCGTTTCGTACTTTGGCGCTGCAACATTTTTAATTATTTCGCCGCCGCCTAGGCTAGCGCGGCCCGGGGTGGAGTGCAAGAAGATTTTACTCGTCAACAAATTAGCAAAACGTCGGGGAAGAGCAGAGGGAAGGCACAGTGGCGAGGGGGAAGGAAGGGAAGGGACACACACACACACACACACACACACACACACACACACACACACACACACACACACACACACACACACACACACACACGGTCGGTCAGGGAGGAAATATGTGACGCGAGCGAAGCGTAGCGAGGAAATCTGAACCACGGGGACAGGAGTGCTGCAGAGGGGAAGGGAAGGGAAGGGAAGGGAAGGGAAGGGAAGGGAAGGGAGGGAGCCGGGGAGGGAAAAAATAAGCACATTAATTATTCAGGGTAAAATATGGCACTGATCATGGATTACGTTCGTGGTCTGCATCAAAGGATCAGAACTGGCCTTTGAAGGATTCCAAACGTCTATTGTGATCGTATTTTTCCGCCCGAAGACAGCCTGTTGTTGTTGTTGTCGCCGCCGCCGTCGTCGTCAGGGGGAGTTGAGGACGGACTAGTGGAGGAGGGGAAAGGGAGGGAGAGACACTAAGGATTTAACGCCCACTTCCCTCCTCTCCGCCCTGACTCTCTCTCTCCCCCCCACACACCTTTGCCCCGCCCCATTCTGCCCCCCTTTTTCGCCCCGCCCCGTCACTGTTTTATATGTGATTTGATTTAAAAATTTTTTTTTATATATATATTTTTTCATTACTGTTTTCCTGCCATAGTTTTACGATTGTACTTTGGAGGAAACATTGTATTTACTCTGATGTTTAAAGGGAGGAAGGAGATATTTAGTACAGGATGATAACACCGATGATGATGATGATGATGATGATGATGATGATGATGATGATTATAATAATGACGATAGTAACAACAACTACAAAAAAAAAAAATAATAATGATAACAATAATGAAAATAACGATAATAATACATAACAGAGCAACAAATAAGAGAGATAGAACAAAATTAAAAGTGAGAGAGAGAGAGAGAGAGAGAGAGAGAGAGAGAGAGAGAGAGAGAGAGAGAGAGAGAGAGAGAGAGAGAGAGAGAGAGATAATATTAGCCTCCTCCCTCTCTTTCACCTGTGTAAAATTAAGTAATCAGTCCTCCCCCCACCCCTCCCAGCACCTTTCTGTCCACTTGGCTGCTGTATAGAGACTCACCTGTGAAATGGTTGTCCAAAGTTACCTGTATGGAAGGAAATAGTTACTTATATGAAGAAAAATAAAACTAATGTACTGACGGGTGATGCATTATTATTATTATTATTGTTATTGTTACTATTATTATCATCATTATGTGCATTTAAACAGATAATTTCGCTCCTAACTTATTATTTAAAGTGTTAGTACTAAATGGTGACGGTCGTTTAGTTCATGTCGTTCTGTCACCTCTACTGTTTTCATTTTTTAGTTTTCTCACTTCCTTTGGTCACCTCACTGTAACTCCGTTGTTCACCGTAACTTGACAGCTTCCTCGGTGATGAGTTAGCGGCCGCACAGAGCAGGGCAGTGGACGCCCCGACAAACCGAGGCACACAACACAACAAGCCGCTCACACATCTGCTACAACAACATCCCCAAACCAGTGATGAAAAGCAGAACGTTGTGCATTAGGCTTCAAGGCGAGGGTAAACACTAAACAGAAGCGCCACGCAAAAAAAAAGAAAATAAATAAAAAAAAAAAACCCAGCAGCGCTTAGTGACTCCGTCGGCGTTAATATACTTGAAATATAAAGCCAAGCCTCTGGGCCCCTCCGCGCACTCTTTCCACCTCTCTCGCCTAGTCCGACTTTCGCTGTTTCTTTGATGTTCCTGAGGCGTTTGTGGCTGGGAAGCGCAAGGGTTAGAGTAGCTTGTTCCTCGTTAGCTTGAAACAGATGAGCTGTGCAATTTAGCCGTAAATATGAGAGGATTGTTTAGCTGGCGCCATTATGATCTGACGAGTGCCCCGGGAAAGGATTAAAACTGGCTGGAAATGTTATTAAATCTTTGGCATCGAGGCTGTGAAAGGAGAAAGGAAGGGAGAGGATGGGAAGGAGGGAGGGATGGAGGGAGGATGGGATGGAGGGAGGGATGGGGGGTCTACGGGGAGAGCTCCTGCGTGCCTGCTGTTTAGAGCTCTGAATTACCACATCTTATGACATGATCCCTTTACAAAACTCTCGTGTGCTTAATGTTACTGTGTGTGTGTGTGTGTGTGTGTGTGTGTGTGTGTGTGTGTGTGTGTGTGTGTGTGTGTGTGTGTGTGTGTGTGAAGAGCGAGAGAGAGAAAGAAAAATAGAGAATACAAAAAATTCCAACAAGCTAAGGATATTATATTGAAACATCATCTTTTCCCTGCCTTTCCCTCTCCCCTTCCCCTTTATCCCACCCAAAGCACAGCACAGCACAAACACAGCACAAACACAGCACAACACAGCACAGCACAGCACAGCATAACACAGCACAATACCCAGTCTTAATACCTTGCGACATGATATCCTGCTTATTAACAGTGGAATTCCTCTGCTCACAACGACACATTTCTTCTGCTACAAATTTCCCTACTTACCTACACTAACCCTTGAGCTTGTGTGATTGTTATTATTATTATTATTATTATTATTATTATTATTATTATTATTATCATTATTATTTTTATAGTAGTAGTAGTAGTAGTAATGTTTTTTCTCTTCACACAAATGGAAATATAACTAGCCTTGTATAAAATCATATATAAATAGTTTAGTTAAATCCTTATTGGTAAAGAGAAGAGATCACAAGTTTATTCTGAGGCGAGTCTGAAACAGGTATTCTTTGCTCTGCCTTGTGTTGTGGGTTGTGTTGTGGGAGGTGTGCTTGGGGTGGGTGGAGGGAGGCAGGGGATGGTGGGGCGGCTGACTCACCTGAGGAAGAATGACATGAGGGGAAGGAAAACAGTGTGGAAAAAGGAAAAGACAGTAAAGTAAAGTGGGAAATCATTGAAAGTGAATAGAAAAAGAGAAAGAGAGAGAGAAAAAAAAATCAAATCAGAGAAAAATAAAGAAAGGGGAAGATTTAAGTAACCTAATATTGATTTTTTTTTATTACCTTCAACACACACACACACACACACACACACACACACACACACACACACACACACACACACACACACACCAACACTGTATTAAAGGAAGAATGAGGAAGACAAATAAAAGTGTGAGAGGGAAGTGGAAAGAGCGTGGAGTGAAAGAGAAAGGGAAAGTGAGGGAAAAGGAGGAGGAGGAGGAGGAAGAGGAGGAGGAGGAGAAGGAGGAGTTTTTTTGCGTTGTGAAGAAGTGTGTGCAGTGTGTTCATGTTAATGTGACTGATCGGTTTACAGCCTTTGAGGTTAATAAGTGTGATCATGTTTTGTAAGGCGATCGCTGGGTAAAGGTATAATCTGTCGAGACTGGAATATGCAGTGGTGGTGGTGGTGGTGGTGGTGGTGGTGGTGGTGGTGGTGGTAGTGGATAGGAGTGTGTGTGTGTGTGTGTGTGTGTGTGTGTGTGTGTGTCGGAGGCTAGGTATTTTTAAAAATGTAGATATTATAATAATTTTCATTATTATTATTATTATTATTATCATTATAGTTTTCATTATTATCATTATCATCATCATTATCATCATCACAGCATCAATAATATTTACATTTTCATTTCCTTCCTCATTCTCCTTTGCCTTTCCTATCCTTCCTCCTCCTCCCTCTACTCCTTCCCTCCTCCTCCCTCTACTCCTTCCCTCCTCCTCCTCCTCCTCCTCCTCCTCCTCCTCCTCTCTCCACTCCTTCCTCCTCCATCTCCCCCTCAGTGTCCTCACAACCCTTCGCCTCGTCTTCAAATAAATCTCCCGCGGCACCGAGCAAATGCCTGTTTATATATTTATCTTATTAAGCATTTTAATTGGTCTTTTGAAGGTGCGCAAGCTGAGAGGAACGCGACCATCGCCACCATCGATACTTCATTTAATTGGATCTTGGCTACAGAAAATATTAATTAACTTTCGATGATATTTCCTCCTAGGAGTGGTCAGGGAAAACGAGGAGGAGGAGGAGGAGGAGGAGGAGGAGGAGGAGGAAGGCATACAGAGACAGGATAAAGGAGAATGTGGAAACACTCCTCTGGTCTCCTTAATAAGAGAGAAAACCAGGAGAGAGAGAGAGAGAGAGAGAGAGAGAGAGAGAGAGAGAGAGAGAGAGAGAGAGAGAGAGAGAGAGAGAGAGAGAGAGAGAGAGAGAGAGACGGACACACTGACGTATAGATAGATAATTATTGGCATGTCGGTGGAAGGGAGTGGATAGTGAGCTTGCAAGGAGGAACGGTGGATGGATAAGTAGGTGGTGGGTGGGTGTCACTCCACATTAACACAGTATACATAACAAAAAAAACTGAAACTGAAAGGGAATACAAATAATCAGGTAATATATGTATAGTAAAGGAGGAAGATAGAAAAAAAAACTGTGAATGAGGGTAGGGGGGAGAATGAGGGAGGGAGGTAATGAGGAGGGAAGGAAATGAAGGGGGGAGGGAGTGAGGGGAATGATGGGTTGCTAAGGTGATGAACGCCCTTCCTCTACCTTGTGTCATCCACCTCATTACTTTCTTGTGAGTGGCTAACTGGTGGTCTTATCTGTACTGTGTTGCGATTAAGATGATGATGCCAGGGACCTTGATGCTCACTCACACACTCACTGATTGACTGACCGATTGACTGACCGACTGACTGCTGACTGACTGACTGACTGACTGACTGAATAACTGACTGACTGGCTGACTGACTGACTGACTGAAGGGATGATAAACTAAATAGGTTACTGACTTACTGAATATAGCTCCTTGTAAACTATGATATCATGTGTAGCTAACTTTCCTCTGACTAACTGACTGGCTGACTGAATGAATAGTTAGCTGGATGGCTGGCTGGCTGGGCGACTGACATTGCTGGTGATAGTAGATTTAACCTTCGGGCGGACATCTCTTAGTTTGCATCAAGTGAGTTAAACTTATCTATGCTTGATTGTGTGTGTGTGGTGATCTTCCTCCTCCTCCTCCTCCTCCTCCTCCTCCTCCTCCTCCTCCTCCCCCTCCCCAATCTAACTGGCCTGTCACATATACATACCTCCTTCACTCTATCTCTAAAACTTGACTGATTGACT
>JAPQNM010000005.1:10514336-10536836 GCA_029783475.1 Metacarcinus magister | reverse complement strand
GTGCCGTGGCCCTTGGAGAGAGAGAGAGAGAGAGAGAGAGAGAGAGAGAGAGAGAGAGAGAGAGAGAGAGAGAGAGAGAGAGAGAGAGAGAGAGAGAGAGAGTGAGAGAGAGAGAAAGGAGGGGGAGGGAGGAAAGCTTATGTGTGGCTCTACATAAGTTAAAATATTCATAAGACACTCTGGGATCAGCTCAGACCACGACGGGAGGATGGCGGGGAAAAAAATTATGGTTTCTAGGATTTAAGTGTCTTCTTTAGAGAGAGAGAGAGAGAGAGAGAGAGAGAGAGAGAGAGAGAGAGAGAGAGAGAGAGAGAGAGAGAGAGAGAGAGAGAGAGAGAGAGAGAGAGAGAGGGCATACAGATAGACATGTAAACAAACATTAAGATATCTATATTTTTTTTCTAGACTGGTTTTGTTTAAAGAAAATGTTCCCGCTTTTTATCCTTTGTTTGACTTCTGTCTCCTATTTGGTCTGCTTTAGAAAGTCTCAAAAGTCACGGCTCAAAAATTAATCATTAGTTAGTATACATTTTATCCAGTATATTAGGAGTTATTAACATGAGAACACTGCCCTCCTGCGGTAAGCTCTCCAACTAGCTGGCGACTCCACTGCCGTCTGGTGATGGATTTCTGAACTAAGTGTTGGGAACTGACATCTTTGGCGTAAATAATAATAATACTCCGTTGTTCTTTGATCTTTAATTTCACAACCATTTGACGTGGAAATTTAACACTAATATAATGTGTTGCTCTCAGCTTTACTTATGTTTAGAGTTTTTCGTGTGATTATTGTGAGACTGCTTTGCCATCAAGCTGTGTCATCGTCATATATTACCGGGCGGGTCCTGTTTGTTTAGCGAGTCTGGCTTACGAGGGTTAGTTGTCGATGCAGCTCGTGTGTACTGAGTGACCAAGCCTCGTGACGCCCAGCACATCCACACGAGGCTGAGGTACTGATAGTGGCATTACTCCATGACTTTGCATCACACATAATCGTGACAACGTACCCATGAAGATCCTTTCGAGTATCGTTGGAGTCCACGTTCTACACTTGGAAGACCTTTGCACGGAATGTTTGTTAGAAATATAATCTTTCTCACTTCTTGGTAACATTTCAATCTTAGTCTTAATTTGTTGATGGCATGAGCGGCTTTCCTTATGTGTGTGTCTTTTGGAGCAGCACCTCAAGGTATTCTTTGTGTAATACTTGCTGTAATCAATTTACAGATGCATTCAGTAATTTTCTGCAGATCTCCTCTTTGTCGTATTCCTGCTTCTATCAATTCTTCGTTACATTTACCAACACATCGAATCTTGCTTATGTAGTCCGCTTTGTTACCTTTATTTCTTCTTTTTGTCTTTGTTTCAAGTATCTCGTTTGAAGTCTGTAGTCCATTGTGACATTTTCCTTTTCACACTGACGCTGTTCCTCATGCTATCATCCTTGTTATCATTGCTGCGTCGGCCAATACTTCATCACAAAATTTCACGACTCTTTCAGCACTTTATGTTCAGTTGATTTTTCTCGTAGTGTTTAATTACATCTTGTTCGCTATCACTTCCTCCCATCTTCACCCCGCAGGTAAAAGCCTACCTTGTGTATCACCTGAGGATCTCTACACTCCAGGCTACTCAATACAGTTCTATTTATTACAGTATTTCATCTCGTTGCTGAAATCAATCCCAGGTATAATTTTGTTTCCTTGCACTGACTTCTCTATAATTATACTTTCTATGGGTAACTATTTTAATTCAGATATTCTAAACGTTAAATTACTTCTTCTTTTACATTACATGGTTATAAATACATGTATATCGTCTTTTTTTTTTGTCCTTCCATGTGTCATATTCTAACTTGGGTGTTTGGTGTCTTTTATTCTCCCTCTGTAACACCTTCGCGGGCATGGGAGGGAAGCAGGTTGGTTACTGTGATCCCCGACACTGCATCACTCTAGCTAGGATTGAGCTGCCCCGTTTAGCTCCTCTGGCCCCGGAGATACACGAACCGCTGCGAGAAAAAGGTTGTTTTCCTTGAAGCTGGAGGGTGAAGGGATGGGGTTAATCCCTACAAAGAAAGATTGAGATGAAAAAAGGAATAAGTCATGAGGTGTAATTATTGATGATGTAATGCTGGTAGTGATGAATTTGTTATGGTTATTATTATTATTATTATTATTATTATTATTATTATTATTATTATTATTATTACCCCAAAAGAAAAACATCATGAACGGAGGAGGAACAGACAAGGAAGGAAGGAAAGAAATGAGTGACGGAGAGCTTGAGGGGGGTAGGGGGGGGAGGGGGTGAAGGCAGAACAAATGCGAGGAGGAAAGGAAAGAAAGAAGAGAGGCAGGACTGAACAAGAAAGGTGCTGTCGTAGGTGAAGTGTGTTATAGAGCTGAGATAAGGTCAGTTATCATGAGTGAGTCACGGCAGAAAGGTAACCGCGTGGGTGGTGGTGGTGGTGGTGGTGGGGGTGGATCATGGGGGGTGGGGAGGTGGTTGAATGGCCCGGAGTGTAGAGAGGGGGGTGGGTTATTGTCTCTCAAGGCCATGTCAGAAGGAGGAGGAGAAGGAAGAGAGAGAGAAAAAAAAAAAAACGGTAACATTCATGAAACCAGAGAACATTAAACAACACATTATATTTTCATAACAACACATCACTTCATTATCATACCTATACTTACCTGTTTATCTGTTCTCCTTCACACCTGTCTTTTATACCCTCACGTAGACACACACACACACACATCACACCTCCACTCCCCTCCTCCTCCTCCTCCTCACCACACTTCACCACACTTCACGAACCGTCCCATTCATTACCACCACCACCACCACCACCACCACCACCACCACCACCACCACCACCACCACCACCACCACCACCACCAAGCTAGTGCCCATCTTAATGAAGCTTAACTATAAGTAATAAAGATGATTAAACCTACCATTAAGTGATCGTGTTACTCCGGCTGAGCGAGGAATCTGGTTATGTTGCTGTCGTTGTTGTTGTCATTAGTCACAGCTGTTGATCATGTCACCTCGCCCTCCCAGGCTCTCAAGTATTCGCTAGCTCATCGTTGTTATATGTGTGTATGTATGTAATTATGTAGTATATATATATGTATGTTTTTGTTTTGTTTCTCCCTTCATGTCTAAGTAAGTTGTTTTGGGGTCAAGACAGCTTAGGTATTCTTCTCTATGACTGATAACTAGGGATTTTTTTATATTTTTTCTATATTTTGTTTTTGTCTTTTCTGCCTGTTGGTAAGATTAGAATTTGTAAGGTGAGGAGGAGGAGGAGGAGGAGGAGGATCAGGAGGAGAAGGAGGAGGAGGAGGAGGAGGAGGAGGAGGAGGAGGAGGAGGAGGAGGACGAGAAAGACAGACACAACATCAACACCACAGTCATTATAAAAGAAGAAAAAAAATCACACTATCAACAGCACCTCCTCCTCCTCCTCCTCCTCCTCCTCCTTCTCCTCCTCCTCCTCCTCCTCCTCTTCCTCCTCCACCAAAATGCATTCCCATGGGCGGTACAATTAAGTTCTCTCGTCATTAGTAAACACGGTACCCACACTTGTATATAGATGTTAATATAATTACTAGCACTGATACCTCGCATTCCCCTGACATGTGTGTGTGTGTGTGTGTGTGTGTGTGTGTGTGTGTGTGTGTGTGTGTGTGTGTGTGTGTTCAGTGACAGTGAATGCGAGAGAGAGAGAGAGAGAGAGAGAGAGAGAGAGAGAGAGAGAGAGAGAGAGAGAGAGAGAGAGAGAGAGAGAGAGAGACACACACACACACACACACACACACACACACACACACACACACACACACAGACCTACCCTCCCTTGCCTCGCTACTAAGTACATACATGTCTACGTGTAAGGAATTAGTCATAGTTTTGTGATGCTAAAATCTCAAGGGTTACAAGACCTCACCGCAGCATCCCTACCCTCACCCCCCCTTCACACACACACACACACACACACACACACACACACACACACACACACACACACAGGGGTAATGCTGCCTCTTGTGGGGGAGAGATTAAAGGGTCTGGGGGAGAGAGAGAGAGAGAGAGAGAGAGAGAGAGAGAGAGAGAGAGAGAGAGAGAGAGAGAGAGAGAGAGAGAGAGAGAGAGAAAGAGAGAGATGGTAAAGGCGTGGGTATAGGTTTAAGGGAAATAGGGATAGTTATAATACTACTACTGAGGGATAGAGGATAGGAAGCTAGAGAGGAAGTGATCTGAAGGTGATAGGAGACAATAAGTAACAAGGGAAAGGTGTAGTTTTGGGGGAAAGAAGACCAGTTATTGTTTAGTTTTTTGTGTGGATATAAAAAAAATGTGAATATGAATTAAGTGACTATCAAAGAAGAGGAGGAGGAGGAGGAGGAGGAGGAGGAGGAGAGAAAGGTGTTGGAGGCTTTGGAATGTGGTAGGGACGGGAGTGAGGGGAAGGGAAGGCTAAGTGAGGGGAAGGAAGGAAGGGAGGAAAGGAGGGGAGGCGTGGAAGGTAGGGAGGTAGACTGAGGGTGTTAGGGAGAGGGAGGATAGAGGGGAGGATAGAAGGGAGGATAGAGGGAAGGGTTGAGGAGGGGAGGGGAGGTAGTCAGAGGGAGATGAGAGAGAAAGGGGGAAAAAAACCTAACACCATAGGGATAGAATGAAGAAAAAAGCCAAACACACACACACACACACACACACACACACACACACACACACACACACACACACACACACACACACAAATGAAGAACAAGAAAATAAATAAATAAAATAAATCAAATGAACACAAAAAAAATTATATACATACGAAAAAAAAACAACAACGAAAATTAGATAAATAAAAGAGAGAGAGAAAAAAAAATTATGAATTCCAATGTGTTTCGGGAAGATGTGAGAAGCGGGAACTGCAATAGACTTTTGGGCAAAGATTACTTCACAGATACAACTAATATCCACTTAAATACAGGGGGGTGCTTCTCTATGGGTAAGTGAGGGATTAGTAGGGAAGGGCGTGTGTATGGGGGGGTGAGGGGGTGAGGGAGGGAAGGGGAAGGGGAAGGGGAAGGGGAAGGGGAAGGGGAAGGGGAATGGTGTAAGAGGATTGTGTATATTGAAGGAAAAGGGAAAGGTAGGGTGGGGGGGGGGTGTAACGTGTGTATAGGGAGAGAGAGAGAGAGAGAGAGAGAGAGAGAGAGAGAGAGAGAGAGAGAGAGAGAGAGAGAGAGAGAGAGAGAGAGAGAGAGAATTTAGAGTTTTACATCTGTATTAGGACACTGCTGTTTTTACTTTCTTCAATGTAATATGAGAAGAGCAACACACACACACACACACACACACACACACACACACACACACACACACACTGGAGGGCAGGCCAGGTGGGCGGTGCGAGGGGTGGGGCGGAGTAGCTGGTGGTGGTAGTGGCCAGGGAATGAGGGCGCTAAGTGGAGAGATACCCGATGGAGGCAAGGCTGTGCAGGCGTGGGCGGGGCGGGACGGGACACGCATCGGGGGGAGCGGTGGTGGCTTGGAGGCGTGGCTACCAAAGCGTGGGGGGCGTGGCTAAACAAGCTGGATGCGTAATTAGTTGAGCGTATGGGTGCGGGAGTGGCGAGGGGCGTGTGGGGGAGGTGGCGTATGTTTTGTGGAAGGCGTGTGTGTGTAGGGCGCGGGGCAGGCGTGGAAGATGTGTGAGGGGGACGTAGGGAGGGAGGTGGAAGGACTGAATGAGAAGCGTAAGGTGTATGGGAAGCTTATGGTGTTGGGTGTGTAAGTAGGTAGGTAGGTAGGTAGGGATGTGTGTGTGTGTGTGTGTGTGTGTGTGTGTGTGTGTGTGTGTGTGTGTGTGTGGCTGCATAAATATAGGTGCACCTCATCTGTATGTTTGGCCCTCATGTGCTCTAACTATATTCATCACTATGATATTACTACTACTACTACTACTACTACTACTACTACTACTACTACTACTACTACTACTACCATCACCACCACTGCTTTCTCCTCCTCTTCTATTTTTTATTATTACTGCTATCTATCTATTTTTTTTTATATAGTTTTTCGTTCCTTGACATGCAGAACAAAATCATACAAGTCATTCTTTTATGAGGTGACTGACAAGCCTTGAGTGTTTGTTTGAGTTCGTGTTGTTAGTCCGTATCTTGTTGCACCAAAAATATTCCTCAACATTTGAAAAGAGTGAAGAGAAGTAAGAGACTTGAGTGACCTCTTGGTTCAATTGTTTCGCAACATTGATTGGCTTATCACGAACAGTTGCTGACGTGATCTGGTAATCTCACTTTTTTTTCAAGTTTATATTACTGATTTGTAGGGAGGGATAAGAGGCTATTGCCACAACGGCGTCATTAACATTAAAAATTGACGCCAGATGCAAACACTGATACAATTTAGGCTTGACTCCCTAAGCAACAGCAGCAAGATAATTTGTTGCATTTGAATATCTTTTTAAGTACTTTTAGATGCATGTTAACGTACACCACACACAACACACACACACACACACACACACACACACACACACACACACACACACACACACACACACACACACATTCTCACTCACTTACCAATTGCCTCTACATCCCAGAATATGTTTCATAAAACAAATAATTTTTTCCCCCCAGTGTACTTAAATATCTTTGAAAACATGTTTTGTGAATATAAACTACATACTAAATGATAACATATTTCAATGCTGCATTTTTAACTGTAAAGAAAATATATTTATGAAAACAACATATAATCTCAATGTATATTTATTTATATAAATATAGAAATGAATATATATATATATATATATATATATATATATATATATATATATATATATATATATATATATATATATATATATATATATAATTTATTCAAACATATTTGATTACATTCATCAAAAACATTATTTTCCATATTAAGTATTCATACACTCACACTTACACTTACACACACACTCACACTCACTCACACTCACACTCACACTCACACTCACTCACACTCACTCACACTCACACTCACTCACACTCACACACACTCACACTCGCACTCATTCACACTCACTCACACTCACACTCACTCACACTCACACACACTCACACTCACACACTCACACTCACTCACACTTACACTTACACACACACTCACACTCACACTCATACTCACACTCACACACACTCACACTCACTCACACTCACACTTACACTCACCTCACTAAGAGAGAGAGAGAGAGAGAGAGAGAGAGAGAGAGAGAGAGAGAGAGAGAGAGAGAGAGAGAGAGAGAGAGAGAGAGAGAGAGAGAGGGAGAGCTGATAACCTTGAAAGTAGTAAAATATATAGATAATGTACACTCGTCTTCTTCCAATCTTCATTCTTTCTGTTTTTTTCTTCTGCTCCTCCTCCCTTCTTCCACCTCCCACAATCTTTCTTCTTCTTCTTCTAATTCTCCTTCCTCTCATCTTCTCTCTCCACCATTTCCTTCAATTCCTCTTTTATTCTTTCTTTTCTGTTATACATCTTTGCCTTTTTTATTATTATTATCTTATTTTATTTTATTCCTCCTTTGTAATCTAAGTTATAGTTTTTTTTTCCTCCCTTGTATCCCTTTTCTGCTTATCATCCTCCCTTGCTACCTCCTTCCCTTATCTCTCCCTTACCCTTAGATTTCCTCCCTTCGTTCTCCCTCCTTCCTACTGTCCTCCCTCGTTTATCCTCTCTGTCTATCTCTTCTCTTCTTCTTTACTATCAATTACATCTCTTCCTTCTTTCTACTCACCTTCAAATCTTTTCTTTCTTTCCTTTCCATACCTTCTTTATTTTCTTTACTCCTCCACTTTCCTCTATCTTCCCTTCCTCCTTTCCTCCTTTCCTCCCTTTTACCTGCCCTGGCCCCCTCCCCCCCCTCAATACCTCCAATCAAGGGCGTCACTCTTGCTTGTTCAGGTAATTTGAACCTCAGTCTTCCATTTTTAGCTCCAGCAGATTAAGGAAGGGAAGAGAGGAGGGGAGGGTAAAAAAGGGAAGGGGAAGGGAGAGGAATAAACCCTCCACTTTACCTCCTACTCTTCTTCTTCTTTTTCTTCTTCTTCTTTTTTTTCTTTTTCTTCTTCTTCTTCTTTTCCTTTTCTTTCCATTTTTTCCCTTATTTCTATTATTTTTCGACATTGATAAACTGATAAATGAAAGAATCAGCAAAGAAGATGGTAAGCACAGTGCTGATTCAGTGCTGACTTTACCGTTTCCTTCTCTACCTTCTGTCCTGCTGCCCTTCTGCCTGCCCCTCTGCCTGCCCTTCCTCACGTGCCTTCAAGGGGAACTCTCCTCAGCCCTACTTTGCTCCGTTGTTTTGTTTTGCTCGGACCAGCTGTTGTGTTCCCTTGTACTGCCTCCTCCTTCTCCTCCTCCTCCTCCTCCTCCTCCTCCTCCTCCTCCTCCTCCTCCTCCTCCTCCTCCTCCTCCCACCCAGACCTAAGAGTGCAGAACGCCTGTGACCTCACGTGGCGGGGTGACGTGTGTTTTCGTACGTGAGTTAGGTTAAAAAACACGTGACTCAAGTGGTACATCAGTAACAACATCAGTAACAACATCAATAACATCAATAGCAGCAGCTAATCGCTAATTGATGTGGTATTTTGCGGTGAAATCCAAATACTTATAAACATTTTAAAACAAGTTCAATGTGTGCTCTGCGATATTTTTGCTGGAAGTGTTCAGGTTTCTCAGTGGGAAGGAAGGAAGGAAGGAAGGAAGGAAGGAAGGAAGGAAGGAAGGAAGGAAGGAAGGAAGTACATTTATATAACGAGGATTTTGATTCTGGTCATCCAAAATTCTTTTATCCGCAAATATTTTATTTTCCTCCAATTAATCCAGATAAAACGGGTTTCATTTGTAATTTAATCCTCAATAAATTAGCGTTATTCTTCTTATTCAAACACATACGTTGGATTAATACTTCTCTAGCCGTCCATCTAGTGTTTAGCGTGACGAGTGAAAATTTCAACTTCTAATCATTATGAAGTTCAGAAAAGTCAGCGAGTGTTACTGTTGTACCATTGTCACGCAGGCTGTCGTCGCCCGCCATCCAGTCTTGCTAAACTCTAGAACTTTAAGGCAGTAAATCTTGGGCCACAGCGAAGCATGTCAGGTGCCCTAACAGGGGTTCGAACCCTTATGAGCTGGCCGGCAGATCAGCAGCCAGCGACGCTAACCAATTCACTGAAGGTCTAATAGATGTAAAACCTCTATAAAAGGAGTAGACACAATGCGTACCTTACTTCTTCTCTTATAAGGTGTGCGAGGACAAGTGACTTTCCCTCTGGACCCTCAATTGCGTCCGCCCTTGCTGAGAAAAAGGGTTTAGTTGTATCATTTAAGCCTCATTGGGCAGAGGTATCAGACAGACAGGTATTCCAGAGGCTTGTATGTATAGAAAATATATGTGAGCTGCTGGAAGACGAGGCAAGACTAGGAGGACGCACCTCAATCCCCTGGGAAGGAACAAGGTGCTGGCGAGGATCTGAAGGGAAGGTGAACACAACCACGTGTGTTGTCTTTGTCACACTGGCCGGGAGGAACACCAACACTGACGCTGCCTCCACTACTCCCCTTTTTTGAGGCACACTTGTCAATACACGTGAAAATAAAGTCATTGTGGTGTTCATGTTTTCCAATGCAAAGCGTGCAGTCCCGCAGCACGAGACAGGACGGGTGTGCGCGGGGCTGCGGTGGCAGGCAACCCTCGGGCTGATGTAGAGTTATCCTTAACAGGAAACAAACGTGTGGCGTGTGCCGCAACACTGGCTTGGAAGTGGACATAAACAAGTGTTGTATTTAACGTTTGATCTAACATTGATGTCCGATTTGTAATGACCTAAGGTCAACATCCTTCATCAAAGAGAATGACAATATCATGTTCACATAGATCTCGTATTCAAAATTGATGTATCACAAAGCTTTAACGTGTATTTACAATATTTGTTTGTTGTGACGTATGACACACGCAGGCCACAGTGATGGGCAAGATCACCGCACCTGTGAATATTGCACGAGTGTCGCCCGACACTTCACAATACAACGATGAAAATATGTTTCTGGTATAAATTCTGATATTTTAACGGTGTTAATTATGATCTGGTAAAAAGCCTTTTTGCCCATTTTGAGCCGAAAAAAAGTATGAAATACCTTTTCGCGGATTTCCAAACAAAGGCAACCCATCACTTACTGCAACACAACAAACTTTACGCAAGCAAACCTGTAGAGTGCTCACCCTCACGCCGTGTGTGGAAAGTATTGTTGTGTTGGGATACACATGACTGTACTGTACAACACGGCGGCACACACATACCAAGGGAATAAAAATACTGATCTGTGATGACTACCTGTCACTCTATATTGGAGGCGAGGATCACGTATTTGTACTTTGTAGTTTGTGCTTTGTACTGTGTACTTCGGTGACACTGAATTGTGACTTCAGTGTATTTTCCTTTCATCAATATAATTAATATGGTTGGTTAACTGAACAAAATTCGATTGTAGGAGAAATGTGCTGAGTATTATTCTTGGATGTATGAAGGACTCTTATTCAGTTGGCAAAGGAAAAAAAAATAGTTTAGGATCCCCCGCCGCCAACTGATCCTGTCTCTGACTGAGCTAAGAGTGTTGCCGCCATCGTGTTGGTGTCGCCTGGATCTAAAAGTACACACTCGAAGGTTCAGATTGGACGGAGTTGTCGTTGCAGTTCGGTAACAGCCGGCGACGCGACGGCACTCCGCCGCCCACGCGGAGTGGTGGCAGCCGAGTCTTGATTCTACTTAACGATGCCTTCACCTTGATTCACAGATATTCAAGATCAGTTCATCTGTATGTATCTATGTTCATATATATGTATGTATGTATGTTTATCTGAGATCAATCATCTAAATTACCAACAAACACACACACACACACACACACACACACACACACACACACACACACACACACACACACACACACACACACACACACACTGTAAACGTCAAAAGTCCTCACTCGAGAACACTTTCATCGGCTGTACGACTAGAAATACAGGAAAGAAAAAGAAAAGATATTTGTGAAACTCATGTCTTTGTGTGTGTGTGTGTGTGTGTGTGTGTGTGTGTGTGTGTGTGTGTGTGTGTGTGTGTGTGTGTGTGTGTGTGTGTGTGTGTGTGTGTCAGCCATTAACAGCCACACCTGAACCAAGCTCTCCCTGACCTTCTTCATGAGTCACGTCACTATGCCAATCTTGGACCATTTCTATCTGCAACTTTTCAATTCCTTTCTCCACCTCCTTCTTGGTCTCCTTGTCCTGTGTTGGTGTCGCTTTGGATCCAGTCAGCCAAGTTTTTGTCCTTTATATTACGTGATTTATGAACCCCACTCCATTTTGCGTATTAGATTCTGTTTTGTTTTTCTTCTTCCTCTATCCATGTTGATCTTTATAATCCCTTAGAGTTATTGTAAATGTTAGCCTTTCCCCTTGCTTTTTTTTTGTACTTTTTGTCTTTTTCATCAAATGTTTTCAATCCTATGTCGATGTGTTCTTCTATATCCTCCTGTTCATGATCTTTTTCTAGTGTTTGGTCGGGACTCAAATTATGTATTAGGTTTAATTTCTTCGATAATTTCACCTCCAGTGTTAAAGAAGCTTCTGTGTGCTTTTTTTGTTGTTGTTGTAATTCTTGTGTTGTGTTAAAGTTTGGAGGAGTGTTGTGTTGTACTTGTTAATTCTTTATTCACGTAATGAGTCAAAGGCTTTTCATAGTGTAGAAAAGCCAAGCATAATGGTTTATTATATGTTGTGATTATCTTCATTAGGTGGTGTAGTGTGTCCGGCTTGTGTAGAGTTGAGCACAAACACATTCAAGACCCAAGTTTGTTCTCCTGATTAATTTTTGTACATTTTTTGCCTCATCTATTGTGGAAACTTTGGAGAAAAGTATAATAATCTTGTAGTTATTAAATATCTAGAGACTTACCAGCTAAGGGTGAAGCAACTTCCAATTGGATACACACACACACACACACACACACACACACACACACACACACACACACACACACACACACACACACACACATACACACACACACAGGACGAGAGGTTGACTGGCTTATTAATATTCCCGTGTCGAGGTTCCATAAAAGGTAATCCATCCCTGGACACAAGGCACAGCTTGCTTTGTGGTGCACGTACAGTGTGGACATGTGATGCATTTGTCGTGTGTGTCATGTCAGAGCCGCTGTGTGTGGCGCGGACACATCTGTGTTTCTTCATCCTTTTATCACGAGGCTCTCGTTGCCCACTAAATGGTGTCCTGCCATACAGCTGCGGTGGTGTTTTGTGATGGTCATTAGGGAGGTCTTTTCAAACCACTTTGTGATGTCATTGTTTTATACAGTAATATGGATTTATTCTTTTGTCTTGTAGAAGAAATGTCTACCTTTAATTCATGGTACGCCTCGCTGCCTCGGGCCTCGGTTCAAATCCAGAGTGAGTGGGTGTTAGGGCACAACCCACTCCAGCGTTCACTCTGTTTTGTGGAAGGAATGATAAAGATAAACGTGAGCAAACCTGAGGAAGGTAAACTGTGCTAACCCTGACACCACACTGTTCCTGCGTCCCAATACAAAGAACTGTCACCCACCACAGGCTCAAAGGCACCACGAACACAACTGACGGTAGAAGCAACGCAAACCTTACCATTGTAGTACCCTTGACTCTACCTTCCTGGGACCCTTAACACTTTCCATAATCAATACTAACTTTTGAATCTACACTTATTTGCAGCTGACATACACTTCTTTAACATGTAGTTGATCGTAACACACTGAGACTCACACTTTGGGCCCAGCGACGCAGACATTGGCGGGACACAGGTGGGGACCCTCGCACGCCGCTGCCTGGCCGGGGACACACACGCGGCACCGATGCGTTACAATGTCCTTCCAACCCAATGGAGTTACCGTTTAATACATCACCTGGACGCTTGTTGCACTCATCCGCGACTCCACTGACCAAACGGTAGTTGCCTAAATCCCCTTTGAAACGGAATTTGTTTGGAATGAAATCGGTTGTGTACGTTCCAACTCGCTCACTCCCTTTTAAAATTGTACTCATATCTCCGCCATTGAATCCTGTCATCCACTTGTATCGGGTCTCCGTTAACCCTCCATTAGGCTGAGTGGGACACCGCTGCGACGAACTACTACCATTATTATTATTATTATTATTATTATTATTATTATTATTATTATTATTATTATTATTATTTGGAAGTGGAAGCAGCAAAGGGTAGAGGAAGATTGGAGGTGTGGGAGGTGTGTGTGTGTGTGTGTGTGTGTGTGTGTGTGTGTGTGTGTGTGTGTGTGTGTGTGTGTGTGTGTGTATGCCAGCCATCAGGTGGTAGACGCAGCGAAGGTTTTATGGGAAGTTAAAGAAAGTTACCTTGTCACTTACCTACAAAGTTCATCATGTCTATGGATACAAAAAATGAGAATGTTTAATAATGCCATTGTGTTTGTGAGACGTGAGAGGCTGAGTGGAAAGATTAAACATAAAGGAAATGTAATGTTTGATGATAATTATAGACGTCAGGTTATTTGGTAGCAATGGAATCAGGGAGATGCATGGAAATAAGGACAGATAAGGAGATAAAGTAAGTAATGGAGGAGGAGGAGGAGGAGGAGGAGGAGGAGGAGGAGGAGGAGAGCTTTACATGGGAGGAAAAATGGAAGAATCATTACTATCTACGATGAAAGGAGAGAGAGAGAGAGAGAGAGAGAGAGAGAGAGAGAGAGAGAGAGAGAGAGAGAGAGAGAGAGAGAGAGAGAGAGAGAGAGAACCAGGTACATTGGAATAGTGTAACAGTCGTGATAGTGACTTATGGAAATGAAAATGAATGTCAAAGGCGCTTGTTTTGTGTTTAGAGTGGATGATGAGAGTGATTAAAGTGTGTGTTTATGTAAGTAAGGTTCGCTGTGTGGGTACGTATAGGAAGGGAGAGAAGGAAGGAAGGGTGGTGGTGGTGGTGGTGGGGATGGTGGTGGTGGTGGTGGTGGTGGTGTGGTAACTTGTACTACGTCGCGCGGGTGTGTTGGAGGTGTCATGAAGCCTCGTTATTATAGTCGAGCTGCTTCACTTAGTAACCATCGTTGAGGGTTAAGAAATATACACGACCTACTTCACCTTTTAACCATCATTTATAGTTGAGGCGGCAGTGCAGTCACCAAGGTAGTTCGTAAGCTTACTACCGTAGTGGTGTTGTTCCCTTTGTCATAGCTTCCACCTTTCACATGTAAATGGCGGTGACAGTTAACTCTCTCACTCTCTCGTGTTCAATTGATCAGCCGTGAGTCATCTTTCGTCAACAGGTGATAACAATTATAATCACCATGTAATAAGAGGTCATTACACCACGATAGTCATAATGGTGAGCTGGTAAAAACATAGTAACATAATTATGTACATCACGTCTCATTCAGTGTGTGGAGAGGACACATTCAACACGTGTTTGGGAGATATACAGGGACAGAATGATGAAAACCCTTTGTAGGTCAGAAGGAGAAAGTATAAGGATAAGAGGAAGACCGTGAAAGAACTGGGAAAAAACTAATATTAAAATCAAGACTCAGATGAAAACATAAACTCCTGGTGTTATGAAAATATTAAGTCACACAGAGACGTGTAAAGAGCTATGAAGGTGAAAGGTGCTGTTTGGATACAGTGAGTTAGAGTTAATAGAGAAACGACTCCTCGCTGACATTACATATTCATTTATTCATTCAAAAAACAATATATTTATCCTCGGAAACACCGCGGCGCAGCGACCCATTGGACAGTGTCATTGCAAGAACAAGGAACAAACCATCAAACGAGGCGCCTTCCATTCATACAAGACGTTACCAATGACTCGACTCTAACCTTTGATACTTAAATGAAAGACAGAAGCAAGCAGCCATGATACTCACCCCGCCTCGCCTCCCCAACGCCTTAATAGGAATGTCCCCAACTTCGGCGGGGCGTGCAACAGTGTCTTTTAAGGTGCTGGCTGGCTGGCTAATGGCTAATGGCTAATGGCTGAGTCCCCTGCAACACTCTTGAAAATTATTGGGGACAGGCTGGCGGCTGGGTACGAGGGGGACGGAAAGAGAAAGGAAAGACAAAAAAGAAAGACAGAAAAATAAAGAAAAAAAAGATTAAGGAAAATAGAAAGTGGGAAAAAAGGTTAAAATAATGAGCAAAGCAAGATGGATGGATAGCCGGGAGGCGTGAAGAGAAAGGGAGAATAAAGAAGGAAGGAAGGAAGGAAATGGGATGAAAGGGAGCAATGGAGATGGTGGTGGTGGTGGTGGTGGTGGTGTCGGGAGGAATTAAGGAAGAGGAGGATAAGGAGGAGGAGGAAGAAGAGAAGAGAAGGAGGGAAGAAGGTTAGAGGGAGAAGGAGGGTGTGTTGAGGGATTAGCATTTAAAGGCCACAAAAAGAAGGACTCGAACCCACGGCTTGGTATCATTCATGCAATCCTTCCAGCCAAGCATTAATCAGGCTTACTGGATCGCGCTGACTCCAGGCTTTCCATCCGCCTAATGCCGCCTTGTTTAGCCAGCAAAGGTTGGGCCGTACTTACCCTCCACCACCACCACCACCACCACCACCACCACCACCACCACCACCATCACCATCATCGTTCTGCCTCCAACTCTTTTTCCACAACCTACTTAGAGACGAAGCCTTAACCTAACCTAACCTAAGAAAAAACAACTTATTTCCTTTATTTTTTTTTAAAGACTTCCATCCTCTCTTCCCCCGCAAAGAAACTTAACTAAAGGAACTAAGATTCAAATATATAGCAAGATAATAGGGATATAAGTATTCAATATTGGGTTTAGTGGTGTAAGTTTTTTTTTAATGTAACTTAAGGCAGGTAAAAAAGATGATTCAATACCTGTTGGATGGGATGATGTAGGTGTGAGAAAGGTGTTGGTTGGATCGATGTGTCATATTGAATTAACTTGAAGGTTAACAGACATACAAGACTGTTAAAAATGAACTAAATACTATGAAAATGTCTTATTATATTCCTATGTATCCACTGTGACTCTTTCTTTATCAATTTGTATTTATTTATCTATCTATCTATTTATTTATCTATCTCTATCTATCCACCAAACTCACCATCACGTCTTCTCTCCTTCCTCCACAGGCAAGAATATACCTCTACACGTCGTGGTGGAGACGGTGCCGCTGTGTGGAGTGGGCGTCGAGGATCTGCGTGGGCGGATCGACATGGATAGCTACGCCCTCATCCCCGCCCACACCCGTTTTACCGACCTTCTGCAGGCCGCCCTTGTCAAGCTAGGCTACTCAGAAGAACTCACGCAAGCTAGAGGTGAGTGGATGGTAGGGTGTGAGGGGGAGGTGTGTGTGTGTGTGTGTGTGTGTGTGTGTGTGTGTGTGTGTGTGTGTGTGTGTGTGTGTGTGTGTGTGTGTGTGAGGGTAAACCCATTCCACCTAATACTCAGAATCAGTGACTTAGTTGTATCCCTTTTTCTTTTTTTTTACGTCTCCTGTGTTTTCTTGCACTTTCCTGTTTTTAATTCATCGTACTGTCATTTTTTTCCCCCCTGAAGTTAGTATTTGCAGTCACTCAATCGGCGTTCATGTCTTGTAATATCACTGGAAACTAAGTGATACAAGATTGTTCTATATTATATTGTCTCTGCGTTGGGTGAGTTGATTTCAATGGTTTAGTAATTAAATAACTTGTAAAGATAATTTAGAAGTCTGTTAAGCGCCCAAAGCTGCCCACCAGCTACTCTACTTTGCTACATAATGTCTTACCTACGTTTTCATCTCATTTCTGGAGACATATCTTGCTTTGTGGCTGATTAATGTGACTTATTATCATCGTTAATGTCATAAATATGTTTTAATACGACTTACTGTGTATATTTATTTCTCGCTACACTCGAGATCATCAGAACTGTTTCTGTTTTTATCACTCAAAATCTCTCTTAGCACGAAAGCCGGTTGTATTTAGCTGGCTTAACATTTCCAGATCAAAAAGATAGACTAAATAACAACAGTAATAAAAGGAAAGCTTAGTAATGACTTATAAACTGCACTCTATAAATATGTTTCTAAAAATTACACTTAACAACAAAAAAGAAACTAACACAGAGAACTATTAGTATTGTCTGACACTTAGATATGCTCCTCTGCCTTGTGTAAGTGGCGTCCCGTCCTGAGGCATCCCTTCGCTGGCTGTATCACTGTGAAAATTTGTGTAAATGTATAGTGTGTGCTGCCACGGACGCCTGTAAATATAAATGGTGAAGGTGGACGATGGTGTCACCTTACCTCCGCTGCCTCGTGAATACATACACATACTGAACCTCTATGTATACTTCATGAATGTCGTGATGCTCCGTTAAAATGGACGTGTATGTATTTTTGATCAAGATGTGAAGATTATTACTATGGTTGGTGATGCTTGTCTGTCCCCACACTTCCGAGATGACTATTGAAGCAGATCAAATAGAAAATACTTGCATTAGAATAAATAAGATAGAAGGAATATAAGTCACACTGTTCTGCTTGCTCTCATGCGCCGTAAAGAACATCAAAGTTTGTCCCAGCCGTCACTCCTCGTCACTCCTCGTCCCTTCTCGTTCCCTCGTCGACACTCAGGCAATACGGAGACAAGACATCTACTCTGCCTCCCCATCTTTCAGGCAGTTTGTGTTTATAATTACGTTAGAGTCCCACACTTGCATGACTTCAGTATTACAACTTAAACATTTTGACGTGTTGCGCTTCACCTCCACGAATACATGCATGATGGAGCTCACTTAATTTATTAATTAATTTATCACGTGTACGTACATACCTGCACGGTGTATTTCTGTATAATAATGAACGTATTCTAAGTGTATTTGAATAACGAGTAATATTTGGAAGAACAACAACTACTACTACTACAATAACAACCGGAAATTTGATAATTTTTAATTTGCTTTCATTTTTTTTTACGTACAAATAAATAATTTTTCTTGTTATATGCGAACTTGACTTATATTATGAAGTGCGATTCCCTGGTTTCCATGTTGAGGTAGACAAGTGTTACCTGACCACACCTGTATCTCACCTTCACCATAACACAACCAGGCATACTGGAGGAGGAGGAGGAGGAGAGGGAGATACTCACCTGTCACGCCTGAGATAACCTTGCCCTACCTGGCCTTCTGCAGGTTTGCTTCAATTGAGGAACTGGCGCCCGCTGCCCCTGGAGACCATCCCAGAGACGGAGGATAAGACTGTGGCGGAGGTGCTGTGTGATGTGGCGCCCCTTGCAACCCTTACACGTCCGCATCTACAGGTAAGCCACGCAAACCATACCATACCTAACCTAGTGTGTGTGTATATGTGTGTGTGTGTGTGTGTGTGTGTGTGTGTGTGTGTGTGTGTGTGTGTGTGTGTGTGTGTGTGTGTGTGTGTATAAAAAAGGATGAAAAAAATATATATAAACCTTATGATCATCTGTGTTTTCCTCCTGTTTGGAAATAAAAACGGTGTAAGTTGAGGCAAGAAGGAAGGAAGGAAGGAAGGATTGTGTAAACTGAAAACATTTACATAAACTCAATCAGGGGCTGGTGTGTGTAGGAGAGGATCAACATTAAAACAGGATAAACTGAGGAGAAGTGAGGACGAAACAGGGAAAGAAGGGATGAATCGAATGAAAAAAAAAGAGGGAAAAAAAAAAGAAAGTCACTCTTGGCATCATCTGCATTACAAAATCATTTCCCATAATAAATGTTCATAATATTGTCGCTTTTTTGGTATGGATTTCAGTGAATGAGCTTTGGTGTGTGTGTGTGTGTGTGTGTGTGTGTGTGTGTGTGTGTGTGTGTGTGTGTGTGTACGGGGTGCCAGTGTAATTAAGGTATAGCAAAACAGGAGCGCGGGAACAGGTGAGGGGAGGTAAGGGGGGAAACAGGGAGAGGAGAGGAGAGGAGAGGAGAGAGAGTAACGGGCGCCGATATAACGCTAGCCTGTTCTCTGTTTATATTTGCGAAGTAAAGTTTTTCTCCTACGTGCGTTTTATATTTTTTTGGTGTAGGATATTAGCGAGGCTCCCAGGCGGATGAAGGGCGAGCCGCTCTAGTTTGGATATAGAAAAAAGGGGAGAGGAGAGAGCGCGGAAAAAATATCTCTGCTGGGTGTGCCGCTGCCGGGGAGTGGGTGGGCGGGCGGGTGGGTGGGTGGGCCCAGCCAATGCTGACACCTGTCTCTCCCCACCACCTGCACCTGCTTGCCTACCTGCCTGCCTGCCTGCCTGCCTGTTTGTATGCATGCCTGTCTGCCTGTATGTGTGTCTCTCTGTTTCTCTCATTTCCTGTTCCTGTGCTTACCTTACCTACTTACCTATAACTTACCTGCTTATTTACCTTTATACCTGCCTCCCTTCCATCCCCCATTCACCTGTTTCTCTCCTCTGTCCTCCCTCCTCCCTTACCACAGTTTACTCTATATACCGTCATTCTGTATCCACCCTTCTTCCCATTCTTCTTCTTCCTGCCTCCCGACACCACCTCCATTCTTCTCTCCTTACAGTTTACTGGCCAAAGCAGCCTTCCATCTTCCTCCTTCCTTCTTACCTTCTCTTCCTTGTCCTCTTTCTCTTGCGCTTCTTCTCTCCTTCTCTCCCGTCCTGTGGCTGCGGCGAGGTGAGGGAGGAAGGGAGGGAAGGGAAGACATCTGGATTCTCGATGTGATTGTGATGTGAAAGAATGATTGAATCTATTGTGTGTGTGTTTGTGTGTGTGTGTGTGTGTGTGTGTGTGTGTGTGTGTGTGTGTGTGTGTGTGTGTGTGTGTGTGTGTGTGTGTGTGTGTCTGTGTGATTGTGTGCATTTAGTGGGAGTTAGCTTTTTTGTGTGTGTGCGTGTGTGTGTGTTTGTGTGTGTTTATCCTCATCTTGTGTGTGTGTGTGAATCTGTTCATCCTTTGTGTCGGTCGGTATTTGGACGCGTGTGTGCATTGTCCAAGTGTGTACGGCTGTGTGCACCTCCTGTATGTATGTATGTATGTATGTATGTATGTATGTATGTGTGTACGTAAGTAAGTACATGTACGTGGCGGTTTCTCTGCTGGTGTAAAGATATGAGAAATATAAACCGATGAATATTTCGTTAACACAATGCATATAGATAGATGTGTGGCTACAGGTTTACGAACGAATATTCCTCAACGAACACACACACACACACACACACACACACACACACACACACACACACACACACACACACACACACACACACACACATGCAGCGGGGAATCATGATTGAGAAGGCTTCTGGAGCAGTACCAGCAGCAGGACTGAAGGGAGGAGGAGGAGGAGGAGGAGGAGGAGGGTGTTGCCGCCTGCTTGGGGCGGTGGGTGTCTAGGAGGGGCGGGGTGGGGCGGGGCGGGGCAGGGATGCAGAGGAGGTCCTGGGAAAAGGGGGGGATGAGAGTGGGGTAACGTAAGGGGGGGGTGGTAGGGGGGGGACTTCACAGCCCAGATAATCCTGTGTAGGCGCTAAGCCAGGCATTAGTGGCGTGGTCATGAAGGCATTCTCTCTCTCTCCCTCCACTCTCTCTCTCTCTCTCTCTCTCTCTCTCTCTCTCTCTCTCTCTCTCTCTCTCTCTCTCTCTCTCTCTCTCTCTCTTTATAGGAAGATATATGGAGAGAGAGAGAGAGAGAGAGAGAGAGAGAGAGAGAGAGAGAGAGAGAGAGAGAGAGAGAGAGAGAGAGAGAGAGAGAGATGACTGCCTTACACACTTACACACACACAACAAATCAAAGTTATATGCGATTGTTACATTTTTTTTTGTGTAAATTAAATATACTTTTACATTTGTTTATGTTGTTCCTTTGTTTTAGTTGCAAGTTTCTTCTTCGTAATCTGTTCTTTCTTATAGTTCCTCATGTCATCTAATACGTACACGCACACACACACACTCTCTCTCTCTCTCTCTCTCTCTCTCTCTCTCTCTCTCTCTCTCTCTCTCTCTCTCTCTCTCTCTCTCTCTCTCTCTCTCTCTCTCTCCCTTCATCATCACATTTCTTCTCCATCCCTTCTCTTTCCTCTCATTTCCCTCCCCTTCTCCCCCCCCGCCCTCTCTCCCCTTGCCAGGACCGGGGGGGGGGTTGGGGGAGGGTCTGCCATTGTCACAAGGAAGGGGAAGAGGAGTGGAAGAGGACGGAAGTGATGAATGAGGAAGAGGAAGAGGGAAAGGAAGGGAAGAGTGGGAACATGTACAAGTTATTGCTAGAAATATAAGTCTTGCTCTCTCTCTTACTCTCTCTCTCTCTCTCTCTCTCTCTCTCTCTCTCTCTCTCTCTCTCTCTCTACACACACACACACACACACACATAGAGACAGCAAGAATAGAAGAAAGATATTCAGTGAGAAAGAGAGAAAGTCAAAAAATAAAATAATAATAAAAAAAAACACACTAAAGAAAGACAGACAGACAGAAAAAATATATATATAAAAATAAAAAAAAGTAAGAGTAGTAACATCAAGAAAAAGATTTGATATCACTCTTGAATTCGAGCGAGTGAATCAGTAGAAGAATGGTAATCCACATACCGTCGGACCTAATCCAAAGTATAAAGGTTCCAATCCCACGTTGCGTCACGAAGCGGGACCAAATCCATGAAACCCTACACGCGGACCCCAGCTGGCGGGCGTAGGAGGACTTGCTTCACACCCCTCTCTATCCCTTTCCCTTCCTATGTGTCCCTCTTCATCCTCCTCCTCTTCCTCCTCCTCGTTGTCCTTCCTCATCCCTTCCCCTGCTTCCAAAACGCCTCACTTTTCCTCTTCTTCCTCGTCATCACTCACTCGTCACACCGTCACACCGTCACACCTGCCCCGTCACACCTATCTCTTCTCAGGTGACGAGGAGGTATAGGACATGAATGATAAGTAGGTGTGAATATAAATCATAGAGGTTTATAGTATACTTTGATGCCACCCTCCCTCCCTACACACACTCTCTCTCTCTCTCTCTCTCTCTCTCTCTCTCTCTCTCTCTCTCTCTCTCTCTCTCTCTCTCTCTCTCTCTCTCTCTCCTAGTCACAGCCCCGCCCCGCCCCGCCCGGCCTGCCCTGCCCCGCCCCTTCCAGTCCCACCCCAGGCCGGACACCCAATCAGATTAACGCAACAAAATAATAAACGATTGAAACTTGATCGGTTATCACACCCATGCAGAGATTCACAGGAGGATGAAGGGATAAAGCCAGAGAGAGAGAGAGAGAGAGAGAGAGAGAGAGAGAGAGAGAGAGAGAGAGAGAGAGAGAGAGAGAGAGAGAGAGAGAGAGAGAGAGAGAGAAGGGGGAATAAAGGGAGGGATGTGTGTGGAGAAAGAGTGACAGATCTCTAAAGGTGAAAGGG
>JAPQNM010000005.1:10461836-10499336 GCA_029783475.1 Metacarcinus magister | reverse complement strand
GAGAGAGAGAGAGAGAGAGAGAGAGAGAGAGAGAGAGAGAGAGAGAGAGAGAGAGAGAGAGAGAGAGAGAGAGAGAGAGAGGTATTAGTGTGTAGGAGAGGAATAGAGTAAGAGAAGGTATTCTCATCTCATCTCTCTCTCTCTCTCTCTCTCACTCACACACACACACACACACACACACACACACACACACACACACACACACACACACACACACACACACACACACACACACACTCGTAATGTCCCCTGGAGTGTTTAGAGAAGGTCAGTCAGTCAGTCAGTCAGTCAGTCAGTGAGAGAGTGGAGTGGGAGGCAAAGATGGATGAAGGGAGGGAGGGAGGGATGGGTGTGGTAAGGAGTGGATGGTAGGGGGCTGAAGGGGAAGCATTGGGTGGAGGAGTGGTGGGTGGGGGTGGGTGGGAGTGGTAGGGGGGCGGGGTTGGAGGTGCCTCAAGTCCTCACTAATCAGTCTGGCTGCGGCGGCAAATGGTGAGGATCAGAAGGAAGGTGAGGGCTGAAGACGTACTGTTAGGGGCGGGGCGGGGCGGGGCGGGGCAGGGCGGGGCCACGTGGAGCAGGGCAGCGTGAGAATCTTTAGACGTAGGAGAGAAAAAGAGAAGAAGAAAAAAAAATGGGTTAATGTATGTGTGTTATATATAAATACTTGTTAGGTGAGATTACTGAGTGAATTAAGTATTATCTTATATTTACGATTCCTCAACACACTCTTCTTTCCTCCCTCTCTCTCCTTCCTTCCTTCCTTCCTTCCTTCCTTCCCTCTCCTCACCATTTTTCATACTTCTTCTTTATTTCCTTTTTTTCCAATTCTTCATGCTCTTCCATCGCTTATCCCTCACTCATACTCATTCCACATCCTTCTTTCCCTATACTCAAGTTTCCCATCCTTCACTTAACCACATTCGTTTTCTCTTTCCTCCCTCCTCACTTCCCTCTCACACATTCGTCAGCCACTCAGTCAGTCAGTCAGTCAGTCACTCCAAGGCGGCAGGAACAACAGACAGACAGACAGATAGACAGAGACAAGAAACACACACTTCAGCACCTCATTCTCGCTGAAATCAAGCGTGTTAGCTGTAAATCACAAAGCTTCAATAGAATGTCTAATCTCAGCTAAGTTATGACCGCTCTAACCCAGATTCTGTGTGGAGGAGATTCCGACGTTAAGCTGAGGAAGTGTTAAAACGTTGAACAATGGGCTGAGACAGGTGTTCAAGGATGAATACTTTGCTGGGAGAATCTTGTGGGTGTGTGGGTGTATGTGAGCGTGTGTGGGGCTGGATATGTTTAGCTATTACACTTAGTACTCAGTTATGTCATTATGTTTGGGTTTCAAGGAAGAGTTGGAGATTAATAGTGTGAAAACAGGTCAATAGCGATATGTTTCTGTGAATGTTGAGTGTGTGAAGCGATTGTTCCTCCGAGAAGTCGCCGCTAAGCTGTTTTGTCACGATCACACTCATTGTAACACTGCTTTCACGGGGAATGTCATGATTGGTGTTTAAGGAAAGGAATAATGTTTTGTTACTCAAGCGGTTATGTAATGAATGGAATGACAAGTTAGAATTTTTAAAAGTTTACTAAAGATAAGAAAATAAAAAAGAAAATATGTATACAAGTTGAATTCAATACGGGAAGCCCAAAAAACGTGATAACATGTAATTAACCTGTTATATTCTTGAACTGTGCTGGTTGTGTGTAGAGTAGTAACAAAAGCAGCAGCAACAGTAGTAGCAGTAATAGTAGCAGCAGCAGCAGTAGGAGTAACAACCTCATGGCTGCCACAACCCTTACCCCCACACCCTCTCCCCCAACACCTCCCCTCAGCAGGACAGACACACTCGACTGTCTCCTGAAGGCAAGGCGTAAATCAGACAAATCCTGCCGGTGATCCTGCCGTGGTCCGCCTCAAGCACACGGCATCCAGATCCAGGTGGAGGCGTTCGTGGTAATCGCTACCGTGACGCTGAGATGCCCAGATAAATGACCCGATTATCTGTGTGTCGCCTTGGCCTGTGGCACACCGACCGACTCCTGCCCCCCCCCCTGCCCCTACCCCTGCCCGTACCCCGCCGCCCAGACTGTGTTCCTGCTGCATGCACACACCACTGGATCACACACACACACACACACACACACACACACACACACACACACACACACACACACACACACACACACACACACACTCGTATTAAATTGTATATAATAAGTAGATAATGTAAAGAAAAAAAAAGTTATTTACGTAAAGTATTCCTGCTACACACTTAACATTAGAACACTTTGTTGTTCAACCCTTTTCGTTCCCAAGAAGGTGTTAGATAGTGACAGGTGTGTAGGTAACTTGTAGCCACTCCAGTTACCTTGTTGAGTGATCCCTTGATACTAAAATGTGACTCATGGTCTGCTGTTTTCAGGAAGACAAATTGAGGAACAGGAAAGTCATGCATAGGGATTAGGCTGCATTTTCTTTATCATTGTTGCATAACTGTTGAGTGTTGCAGGGAAGTGTGTGTCAATGAAGAATGAATTTATATCAGAGTTCAACATAAAATACGCGGTGACTTCCTATTCTTAAGCGACACATAAACCATAATAGCGATTAAAAACGAATTTATTATATTATTAAAAGAAAAAAAGAAAAGTTCAGCTTCCCGTCCACGACTTATATCATTGATAAATATTATGTTCACCTAAACCTATAAAGCTCTTTCAGTTTAGATAAATAATGGAGAAAAAAAAACCTGATAGAACTTAATCGTGAGTAAGCCTGACAACCTCAGGCCACGATTGTGATTACTCGACAAAAGTGCGGATTTATTACCAATGCTGCAACAAAAATTTCCTCAGCTGCTAGGCGACGCATTAACCTGACATCACGAGACAAGGAAACACACTTAACTGACTTCCAAGATCACTTAGAAGCTCCACCTTCCCACTAAGCTCATGCATGTGTGTGTGTGTGTGTGTGTGTGTGTGTGTGTGTGTGTGTGTGTGTGTGTGTGTGTGTGTGTGTGTGTGTCCCTACTTTATGTCTGTCTGTCTGTCTATTTATTTATATCTTAAAAGAAGGATTTTGACATTCTTGTAAGGCTTTTCTCTAATACTCAGACTTACATTATGAGCTTAACTAAATTCCTTCCGCGTAGATCATCCGTTGGTTGTGTTGGATCCAAGTCAACGTCACTCGCTCGGCTCTGAGTAACCACCTCACCCTTGTGTCACCCTCGTTTGTAATAGTGAATTGTAAAACCGCTAAAGTGTATTTCAATATAATGTACTATATTAAAAAATGAAAATAAAGTATGTTGTGAAGGCTACAGATAATATGAAATAAAAGAAAGGTCATCACACAGCTTTTCCTCGTATAAAATTGACAACAAGGAAAAACAGGAAAAAAACAGGAAAATAGATCAAGAATAATAAAAAAAAAATAAACTGTTTTTATGTGACGTACTTCGAGCGAAAGAAAGTTATTTTTATTTTGAAAGACACACACGAAACATTAAAAATGTCTCACTCATATATATAAGTAATAAAATCGACCGTGTGAAAAATGAACAACATATTTGGTAACCAGTGAATAAAACCTTCAATCATTTCACGAGCTCTCTCTCTCTCTCTCTCTCTCTCTCTCTCTCTCTCTCTCTCTCTCTCTCTCTCTCTCTCTCTCTCTCTCTCTCTCTCTCTCTCTCTCTCTCTCTCTGCAGACATCAATTAGTTAACCTCTCACTCCATACCATTAAAAGACCCCCTCTCACCCACCCCCTCTCACCCACCCCTCTCACCCACCCCTCACACCCACCAAAACCCTAATTTAGTTCTTTATGAGTGTCCTTCTTCCTTCCTCAGAGTCTGTTGACGGCGTTGATTCGAGGCTCCGGAGAGGTGAGTGAGGAGTCAGCCCGCCAGTTCGAAGCTTGGTGGGCTGTGCATGTGTCCCGCCCGCCCACCGCCGCCCATGTTATGACAGCCCCCCATCACATCCACGCCCGGCCACACCCTCTGGAAAAACTACAGCCAGAACCTCTCCACCCAGCTATACAGGTACGTGTGTGTGTGTGTGTGTGTGTGTGTGTGTGTGTGTGTGTGTGTGTGTGTGTGTGTGTGTGTGTGTGCTTCGATTAGTTGCTTATGATTTATTTATGGAAAGAAGCGTCCTGTGTATGTACGTTTGATGTGTACTTTGTGCGTGTACGTAAATGTGTGTGTGTGTGTGTGTGTGTGTGTGTGTGTGTGTGTGTGTGTGTGTGTGTGTGTGTGTGTGTGTGTGTGTGTGTACGTAATTTGCAGTAAAACAAAAAAGAAAGCAATCAAGTCCATCAGTGAGTTTCCAGCAACACACTTTTCTCTTTCTTATCTTTTTTTTCCCTCTCTTTTTTTCTTTCTTTCTTTCTTTCTTTCTTTTGATTGAGTAGATTTATAAAGCCGATTATTTTACACCGCGTGGGATGTCTGCAATTGAATATCAAGTCTTTCTATCTATCTTTCTTTCTTTCTTTCTTTCTTTCTCTCTCTTTTTCTCTTTCTTTGTTTATCTCTTTCTAGTGTAATTTTTTTTTCTTCCTCCTGTGTCTCATTCATATTATTTTTTTGTTCATTTCCACATTCTTGGTTTTGTTATTTTTGGTTTTAATTTTCATTTTTCTTGCTTAGTTTTTTTTTTGTATTGTTATTTTTCTCTCTTATTCTTATTCTTATTCATTCATCTGTTTAACTGTAATTATTTCTTTTTGTTTAAGGTGATTTTTATTCTTTCTTTCTAAACCATAGTATGTTTGTTTTGTTTTGTTATTAGTATTGCTATTAATATTATCATTATTATTATTATTATTATTATTATTATTATTATTATTATATTGTCAATATTATAACTATTATTATTATTATTATTATTATTATTATTATTATCATTATTATTTTTTTTCTCTCTATCTTTCTTCTCAGCGTCTGTTACTATGGGTGAGGAGGAGGAGGAGGAGGAGAAGGAGAAGGAGAAGGAGAAGGAGAAGGAGAAGGAGGAGAGGAGAAGGAGAAGGAGAAGGAGGAGGAGGAGGAGGAGGAAGAGGATGCATAGAGTTACATAGGAAGAACAATTACAAGGAGATCTGATAGTCTATAACGAGAATGTCTGTTCATCAACTACTATGTCTAAACAGCGTATGGGAGACCAGGACAAAGTAGAGGAGGAAGAGGAAGAGACTCAAGCTTCTGTTGTGTTGATGAAAAGAATCAAGACTTATTTGTCATATTTCTGCTCCTCATTTTTATTTAGTAGTCTTTATTTTTTATTTATTTTTTATATTTTTTTATAACAAAATGCTGTCGCGTTTACTTATTTACCTATTTATTCACTTTTTACTTACCTGTGTTTCGTTTTTTATTTTTTTATAATATGACTTTTTTTTCTTCAGTTTTCAGATTACTTGGTGTTTTTTGGGTCGACTTTTTTTTTTGTATTTTTTATTTATCTTTTTTAATTTTTACATATTATTAAACAATTATGAAGCAGATTATTCTTACCTTTTTAACATGAGGAGAAAATTTTTTTTTAATTCATCTTCAGTACAACAATGTGCTTTTTTTTTTTTTAAGTACTTTTGCAACACGTATTTCTTTTTTTTTTCGAGTTAATTTCTTGTTTTCATTCTTTCCTTCTATCTTTTATTTGACTCTTTTTTTTCCACCCTTCCGGCTACTGTAGATTGGAATGCGGGTTGTAACTGAGTGTCGTAAGGGTACAGGTGCTGACGGGGAGGGTGTGGTAGGGAGGGTGTGTGGGGAGGGCGTGGGGAGGGTGTGGGGAGTGTGTGGGGAATGGGGAGCATCACCTACCATCACCAACACATTTCAATACCTGTGCACACTTGTTTAATCACTCTTAATAAAAAAAAATATATATAAATACATCACACGTTCACTGTCACCACTATTGTCATTACCATTACCATCATCATCATCACTATTATCACCATTATACTGCAAACCTTCGTCCACTAATACTTTGAACTAACTGATAAACGAAGAGACAAAGATATAATGCAATTAGATAGATAGAGATAAACAGATAAATATGTTAAACAGGTAAAA
Source organism: Metacarcinus magister (assembly GCA_029783475.1). Lineage (NCBI taxonomy): Eukaryota > Metazoa > Arthropoda > Malacostraca > Decapoda > Cancridae > Metacarcinus > Metacarcinus magister. The sequence continues at coordinate 10,493,225 of JAPQNM010000005.1, read as the reverse complement.
TAAACAATAAAGGATATGTATGTATATATAAAAAGCAAAGGTACTGTATGTATTTGTGTTTGAACTCATCATTGCGTGGAAGAAGGTTATGTAATCCAGCGCTGCCACCATTTATGCGAAACACACACATATGTTCGTTCCTCTATGTCTTGACCGCGAAGAAGACCTACACGAGAACGTAAACATTTGAGGCGTCACTATCAAAAAAATCTGAATACCTACGCCAAATAACAGGCGAGGCAAGTCCATCTGTGCCTCCATAAGCCTACTGGCGCCAACGGTTAATTGATATAGAGAAAAAAAACCTCTTCATTAACTAGAACCAACCCAACTGTATTGACAAACATGATTATAACCTTCACTTCACCTTTGTACTTACTCTTTCTATCTTCTATACTCTCCCTCTCTCTCCTTTCCCTTTTTTTCTATGTATTATCATATATTTTTCTTCCTCCACCGTTCGAACTCTTGCTATTTCTTTCTCTTAATTCTTTCTTTCTTTATTTCTTTGTACTTGAGGATGTAGTTCAACCTGTGCAGCCGACGCCTTGCGGTTGTTGGCCTCGTGACTTGTGCATCCTGAAGGAGAGGGGTGGGGCGGGGCGGGGTTGAGTTGTGTGTGCGTGTGTGTGTGTGTGGGTGTGTGTGTGGAGAGGGGGTGTGTGCATGACGGGGTTGTCTAGTTGGTGCTCCTTACCTTCCTTCCCCTTACTCTCCTATCATCCTGTTGTGGCCTTCCCCCTCCCCCTCCCATGCCTCTGTCTGTCTGTCTGTCTGTCTGTTTTTCTCTTTTTGTCTGTTTGTCTCTTTCTATCTGTCTATGTCTTTCTTTCTTTCTTTCTTTACTCTCTCTCTCTCTCTCTCTCTCTCTCTCTCTCTCTCTCTCTCTCTCTCTCTCTCTCTCTCTCTCTCTCTCTCTCTCTCTCTCTTCCCTTTCTCTCTCTTCCCGCCCTTCCCCCTGGTGTTGAGGCCGTCCCTTCCCCGGCAGACGGCAGGCAGCCAGTACGGACCTCAGAAGACAAGGATGAGGACGAGCTTTGACCCTGAGCTGGAGTTACCGAGGCTACAGCGATGGTTTGCCGAGAACCAACACCCGACCCGCCTACAGGTTAGTACTATGTGAGGCTGTGTTGAGGAAGGAGGGAAGGAGAGAGGGAGGGAAAGTCTGTCTGCCTTGCTCCGTACAGTCAAGAATCAGTCAGGAAGTAGTATTAGTGTTGTGTTTTGAAAGGCACGTGTGTAGCTATGTGTGTAGTTATCCTTGTTTTCTTGTTTTTGTGTTATGATATTTGCTTTGAGTTGTTTAATGTTGATAGTGTTGGGATTAGTGTGGGTTTGCTTGGTTTAGTTTGTGCTGTGAAGTGTGAATGGTTTCTGATATTTATTGTGTTAGTCCACCCTATACACCGCCCCTCTCCCTCAACAATGCACATTCTTTGGCCGAATTTGAGTAGTCTCGCGTTCAGTAGACAAGTAATTCGTCTCATGCTCGCCCTGTCCTCTAAGCCAGTGATAGCATGGCAGGAAAGGCGAGAAGAATGCGAGTGTTGTCTTTAGTGAACGCGAAATGGTTGTATCAATGTGTCTTTGTTGTTTAGGTCACCTCGCTGGTTTGGAACTCTTTCTTTCTCTCTCTTTTTCATTTCACTTTACTGTTACTTTCACCCGAGTTACTGTTGGTCTCTGCTACGAGTGTTACAGAGACACACTCGCTTGACTCGTATCACCAATTTGACTTCTAATACTTTTTTTTCAGCCTCAGTTTACATTATTTTTGTTTATAACCAATATTTAACTTCTTTTTTTTTCTGGACTGTTACTATGCCTCACACTTTTAGGAGGTGGGGGAGGGCAAGGCGACGCGGTGCAGCTTGAGGGGAAACATAAAGGTGGTTACAAGCTTTACAGAGTCTTTCTTGGCTCAAACCATAACCATACACCTCTATATTTTATCTCGCCCTGACACTGTGCCCACACTTCCCTGCTTACACATCTCCCTTGTTAGTGGTTACTGTATTCCTCTTGTATTGACGAACCTCACGTCTTTGTTACTCTTTGTCCGCGCCGAAAGTCCTGATGTCGTGCATTTTACTTCTGTTTATTTTCCAGTGTTCAGTTTCCAATTTCGTCTCACATCCCTAGAATGTCAAATTCATTTTTTAGTGCAATCACTACCGCCGTGCAGCTCTGTGTTCCTTTCCTCCCGCTGCACGAGGCCGCGCGCCCTGCCTAGGTAGATCCAGTAGGGCCCAGACAGGCGGTGCTCCCGAGGCCCCAAGACTTTCTTTCCGGACAAAAAATAAATGAGACAAGATCCCCAGCCCAGCTTCCCCCTCGAGCGTGGCGGGGACACACGCTGCAGGTCGTGGGCGAGACCGTCTCACCCCTGTATGACTGCATACATTAATTCTGAAAGTAAAGAAAAGAAAAGGAAAAAAGAGGGTGAAGATAGATCTACGAGCAAGGAACGAAAATTATTAAGAAAACTTGAGAATAGCTAGCAAATAATAGTAGCAAGTCGTAGTAACAAGAAGAGTAGTAGTAGAAGTAGTAGTAGTAGTAGTAGTTGATAATAGTTGTTGATTATAGTAATAATAATAATAATAATAACAGCAACAATAATAATAATAATAATAATAATAGCAATAATAATAATAATTATTATTATAATAACAATAGTAACTGTAGTGTAAAATAATGATACACTAACCACCTTGTCCTCTGTTTTCCGTCTTCAGATCCAGCAGTACGTGGCGGAACTGAACGCTCTGGAGTCTCGTCGAGGTCGCAAGCCACTCGACATCAGCAACGTTGTTTACTGGTTCAAGGTGAGTTGTGGTGGACATTGTAAGCAGGGTGAAGAAAGGTGCATGAGAGGCATGTCAACACTGGAAGGCATGGGGAGGCGACAGTCATCATGGAAGGGGATGGGGCCTCTCTTTCAGCAGGGATGGTGATGCTAGGGTGTGTGTGGGCAGGGAAGGGAACGGGGAGTGTCAACAGGGAATGGAATGAGAGGGAAGTCAGTAAAGAAGAGAATGCATGTTGTTGAAAGAGAATGTATGATGTTGAAAGAGAATGTATGATGTTGAAAGAGAATGTATGATTTTAAAAGAATGTATGATGTTGAAAGAGAATGTATGTTGTTTTGGTGGAGTGTGAGACGCGTTAGCAAGGGCATTTAAAACTGTGTGCTCGGCTGTCACTCTTATCTAGAATGAAACGCGACCCGCCCAGCCCAGAGAGTATTCTCTCGACGCTGGTGGCAATAGGTGTCTTCTCTTCCTCTCTCCTTCCCTTCCCCCTTCCCCCACTCAGCCCCCGCACCCGCCGAACCAGTCTGCTGGCCATGTTGGGGGCCACGGGTGGGACACCTGCATGCATACAAGTATCAGAAATAACTCTATTTAGGGACCTGCCTCTCTCTGCTGTACGTGTGTGATGGCTGGTGTTTGTTTGTGTGTCTGGAGGACGAGTATGAGCGGCCGCCGCCACCGCTCACTGTCCGCTGTCCCATCCCCAGAACGCGCGGGCTGCCTACAAGCGGCAGGAGTTCCGCACCTTCAATGGCCTCAAGTCTCCGCCGCCGCAGGACGAGACGAGCGTCAGTGATAACGAGGACGCCACCGCTGCTTCCACAGCCTCCGCCGACCCTTACCCTGGCCCACCCCCATCCCACCACCCTGCGGGACCCTCCCCGCCTCCGACCACCCCCCACGACCATCCGCATTCCCACCAGCAGTCACAACAGCAACATCAACAACAACAGCAACAACAACAGCAACAACAACAGCAGCAACAGCAGCAACAACAACAACAACAACATCAATCTCAACAGGAAGAAAATCAGGTATATTTGCCGTCATCAAGGTAGACTGACAAACACTGAGAGCGTTGCCTGCTCACCCTCACACTTGATGCTCATTTGTTCATTTCTGTCTTGGCTCAATGCTAAACTGAGATGCTTTACGGGAGGAGATGGAAAATATTACTCATGGCTTCTATTACTCTTTTGTAGGAGGATGAGGAGTCTCGGCCGCCCGGCTCGGATCCGCCTGAGAGCTTGCAAGGACGCAGCCAGACGGCGGGAGGAAGTTCCGGCGGTCAGAACTCAAGCGGAGAGCGATGCCACGCAGAGAGTGACGTAGACATGAGTGAAGACGAGGACGACGTGCGGTCACGGGACAGCGTGAGCGTAACTCTTGAAAGCAAAGTGAGTATTGTAGCGAGTCTCACATCCCTCCACTCCACACCATCTTGAACCCAACCACCTCACTATCAACACATACTTACTCCCAAACACACACACACACACACACACACACACACACACACACACACACACACACACACACACACACACACACACACACACGCACTGCCTCAATCTACTTCACACTTTCATGCATTCATATACACACCCTTACCTACACCCACACCTAATAATACAGTACCTCACATTCACGCTACACGCTACAAACACCCATGCACGCACATCCTTACACCTTCCCTACCTTGTCACTGCTCTTCCCATTTCCCTTCTCTCACACATACACTAAACCTGCATTTCCATCCACACATCCTACCTTGGTATTGGTGTTGGTGTTGACATCGTATATTTACTGGATAGGGTTGAGGATGTTGCTAAACGATTGGTGGTTAGGATCGTTCTTTTTCTTTACAGTGTTCCCCTCCCCCTGTGGTGTCACCTGGCGCCCTTTCCTTGCCACCGTACCCACCTCTCACGGGACTAGGCCAGGCGGGCATGGAACGGCTGCCCTACCCTGTGGTGCCCGGCTCGCTGCTGCAACATTCCATGATGTACATGGCCCACTACATGCCGCAGGTTGGTGTCTCTTACCTTGGCGGCGCGACGAAAATAATGGTTGCCGTGTGACACCCAGCCTATGAGTAGCAGCATCCCTCTCATTCCTTCCTCTCCATCTTTTCACACTCAGGTTTCACCCTTCTCCGGCGGCCTTGGGAGCAGTGGACCACCGGAGGAGCGGCGCAAAAGGAATCGGACCTTCATCGACCCGGTGACGGAGGTGCCGCGTCTGGAGCAATGGTTCGCCATCAACACTCATCCCAGCCACAACCTCATCCTCAAGTACACTGAAGAGCTCAACCGCATGCCCTACCGCCAAAAGTTCCCAAAACTCGAGCCAAAGAATGTTCAATTTTGGTTCAAAAATCGGCGCGCCAAGTGTAAGCGGCTGCGGGTGTCCATGTGAGGCGCGCCGTGGTAGGCTCCGCCGCGAAGCCAGAACGACGCGGAGTTACTTTGTTTTGTGACTTGCGGTGCAGCCTCTGGCGGGGCTCAAATTACGGGTCGCAACAACTTGAAGGTCACCTCCTCCCTCCCATGGTAAGAGGGGGTGGCCGCTACTCTTCGACGCCCTCGTCCTGTAGATGGTGACGCCGCGCTGGATCACTCACAATACTCTACAATATTGAACACTCTTGGTGCGATAAAGTGTCAGTCGGCGTGGACACTTATACCAACGCTTATATCAACACTTATACGTAGGATCACGATGCCAAAATTACATCCGGTGGAAAACTAACTGTTATTATATTGAATAATATATTGATAATTATTGCAGTGGAATTAGTGCAATACTCTATGAAAAAAATACTTTCATTATATAGCGAGTTCTGCTGAGGTTTAAATGAGGACGAGTCATTTGCACAGCCAAGACCTCGGTGGCCAAGCAGCACATGGCCTTGGCGGGCAAGGCGGAGCGGTGTGCCTGGCCGCTCCAGGCTAGGGCAGCGCCGCCCCGCCTCACTGGGGCAGCGGACACCTGCTGCACCTCAACACAGGTGACCTCACACCCTCTGTGTACCTCACAGGACAACAGCGGCAGGATTTGTTACTTAGTTTTACTTTGATTGTAAAGAAAAAGAAATGTAGGATTATCGTAAATAATTATGTTGCGTAGATAACGCTTTTGTAATGACACCAATCATTTCAAATTATAGGAAATATAAATATGATGCAATTCATGAAAATTTGTAATGCTATACATACATTTACAGCGGACAAATCTGCTAGATAGCAAGCCTCATTAAGCTCATATCCTATATTCGTTAAAACTTAAAGTTTTAGGACAATTTTGTTGTCTGTGGCTTGATGTCGCGGCCTTCAGTGATACAGGCGACGGCTCCGACTACCAAGCCTGCTGCTGCCACGCCCAAAAGAGGGACTGTTGTGGATATGATAATTCCCTTTCCCATGTTCCCAAGACAGTTAACCAAACGATCGGCCAAGCTGCTGCCAAAACAACTTAGTGATGTGTTTTGTTCAACTTGTGTAACACATGTTGCAATGATGTGTCGAATATATATATATATATATATATATATATATATATATATATATATATATATATATATATATATATATATATATATATATATATATATATATATATACCACCAGTGTTGTGCTCTAGTCTACTCTTCCGCTCCATTCCTCCGCTAAAAAGTTAAAAGTAATATGGTTACTTTGTAAGATTTTTTTCAAGGCGTAAATATAACTGAGCGGCGAGGTGGTGAAGTTCATCCCATTCTTAGGGAAAAGAAAGGAAAATTGAGTGTAGCGTGGAGTTCTGCTCCCATTCTAGGGAACAGTGCACTGCACTCATATATATATATATATATATATATATATATATATATATATATATATATATATATATATATATATATATATATATATATATATAGTGTGTGTATATGTGTGTGTGTGTGTGTGTGTGTGTGTGTGTGTGTGTGTGTGTGTGTGTGTGTGTGTGTGTATGACTAGCAGACCTCGTGTGTGGTCGGCGGGACGGGTGAGCGGCTGTAACCTTGCGTGGAGGGTTGGTTGCTTCGCCTCCATGAGCTCAACGATATTGGTGAAAAAGACATCGATCTTTTTATTTTTTATTTAAAGCCTATTTTGCCTCCGAAATCCAAGTTGACAGTACAGTGTCGGCGGCAAGTGTATGCTGCTCCCAGGACTGTGGTTCATCGTAACCGTTCATTATACTTGATGATATTAAAGTACTTAGGATTATGTCTATGTCTGTTCCCTGGAGAGTGTGTCTTATTTATTCAGTGTGTGCGTGTGCATGTGTGCGTCACCGTGCCCGAGATCTAGTCAGTAGGTGCCGCCACGCCTTGCAAGGGCTGGGCGGCCGAGGGGCGCGGTTCTCTGATCCCCTGCGGGACAGCACTTCCAAATCCTCTATGAATTAAATTATAAATGGAGATATTGGTACGTATAACGTGCAAATGTAATAGACATGTATATTAAGAAATACTCGTACATATATTTGATATGTATCAGTATTTTTCTATTTTGAACGGAATTATTCACTTTGTTTTGATTAGTACCTGTGCGTCATGTTGCAGTTTGTCGTTAAGCAAAACCTTCACTTCGTGTCGCCTCATTATCAATAGTCACCTCTCAGCCGACTGGCGCCTCGATGCCAGTCTCGCCGCCATGGTAGTCCCATCCCTCCCTCCCTCCCTCCCTCCCTCTCCCCTCACGTGTCCGGGCAACACCGACGCCCCGGAACACAACCCGTAGATATGGACCGTTTCCCTCTGGTTCTTTGTGATATTTTATTATATACAATACTTGACGTGTAAATAAGATTGTTATATATTTCAATTTCAGTGTGACTGTGACTGTGTGTGTGTGTGTGTGTGTGTGTGTGTGTGTGTGTGTGTGTGTGTGTGTGTGTGTGTGTGTGTGTGTGTGTGTGTGTGTGTGTGTGTGTTACGGGCACTCAGACTCTCCCCACACACAACAATTGCAGTAAGTCTTCTAGCCGGCAGTGTGTTGCAAAAATATCCTTCCTTCCTTCCTTCCCTCCTTCCTTCCTTCTTTCCTTCCCACACACACAAACAAAAAAAAATTGAAAAAAACTATTGTAAAAAAAATATAAAACAATTACAAAATAATCCAACAAGACCTGTAACATACCGATGATGACGACTATAATGATGATGATGATGATGATGATAATGATGACGATGATACGTGTAAACAGTGAGTGGGGATGTATAGTAATATGTTCGTTGGTCAATACTATTCATCCACCCACCCACACACCCATCCACCCACCCACCCTAAAACCCACCCACCCACCTCCTGTGTTTCTGTTAGCCTTGGAGTATACAGTCTGTCAGTGTTGTGTATGAATTCTGTAAATATCCAGTTTTTTGTACGTTGAATGTTTACTAGAGAACGTTTGTGTAAAGACATTCTTGGGCTGAAAAATACGTATAGTAATAAATAAAGAAAAAAAAACATAAATAAATAAACGGAAAGCGAGTGTGCCATCCCTTTTTAAGATCTCATTTCTCTCTCTCTATCTCTCTTTTTTTTTCTCTCTCTTTCTCTCTCATTGGGTATGCTCGCTAGTGTTGTATATAATGTTAATACAATGTTGTCAAGAGGTGCAGTGTAGTGTTGCTAGCTGTCTCCCCCTCACTTCCCCTTCCCTCCCCTCACTTCCCCTCCCCTCCCCTCCCCTCACTCTACCCCTTCCCACCCCTCACTCTTCCCCTTCCCTCCCCTCACTCTTCCTCTTCCCTCCTCTAAACACTGCCATGCCTTCCCCTCTCTCTCTTTGCACTCTTTACCTTTATTACCCAATCTATGCCGTTCAAATCGACTTTTTTCCTCTCTCTCATCATCCCTCACATCTCTCTTTTTCTCTCTCTTCCTCATCTCTCCCATCTCTTATCTCCTCTTTCTCCCCTTCCTCTCCCTGATCATTAGACTCCTGCCCACTTGCCTTCTTTTCCCCTTTCTCCTCTTTCCCCTCTCTCCCCTTCCCCCCCACCCATAGACGCGCTCTCACCTCCATTACCTACCACAGAGTAATTCATCTGGAGGGGCGAGTAAGATGTACTGATTCAAGTGTTGTTCATAATAAAATATGTGAATTCATTATGTATTTTCTTTCGTTATTATTCCCCCACTTCTTCCTCCTCCTCTTCCTCCTTCTTCCTCCTCCTCTTTCTCTTTCTCCTTCTCTTTTACCTCCTCCAGAAGCAGAAACAGAAGTAGCATCATGCATAACAAGAAAAATAACAACAATAAAAACAACAAGAACAATAATAATAATAATAATAACAATGAAATAAATGATGTTAATAGTATACTTACAAAGTGTTATTATCTAAAAAAAAATTCTTCTTCCTGCTCCTCCTCTTCCTCTTCTTTCCAAAGATACAACAAGTCTATAGAGAGCAGTGAAGAAAGGAAAGAGGAGGGTCACGTTCCTCTCAAGGCGGCTTCAGTCTCTTCCCCCTATTTCACCCCCACACCCTCTCCCCCCTAACCCCCCCCTACCGCCCCTAGCGTCCCTGAGATCACCCGAAGGAGCCGACGCGACCATTAATGTTGCTTCTTTCATGTTGGCCAGATTGTGAACAACCGGTAACTCAATTATCCAGAGTTAATTAACCGTTAAAAAGGACAAAGTCTTAGCTTTTAGTCCAATTCTTGCTAATAAGGCGGCTGGAAACATGATCAGGAGGCCAGACGCCGCTCCCGAGGCTGGCGGGGTGAGGCGGGGCGGGGTGAGGTGGGGCGGGGCGGGTGGTAGAGAGAGGCCGCAGGAAAAACGAGAGAAGGAATGATTGCTTAGAAGAAGGTAGGAACGAAAGCTGGAAAATTACGCCGTAAGAAGCTTTGGTTGGTGACGACGTGAAGCAAGAAAGGACTTGAGGGTGAGAAGGTGAGATTCAAAGTGAACGTAAGCTGCATACACACACACACACACACACACACACACACACACACACACACACACACACACACACACACACACACACACACAGACATACACATACACATACATACACATAAACATACACATACACATACTATTATATGAAATACATATAAGAAAAAACTAAAGAAGAAATTCCATATTTGTCTTGATCTTAGTTCATGTAACAAAACATACGATACATTCAGACATAACCTATCATAATTGGAACATCGGAAGGTATACAATATTCTATGTAATACAACAAAAGAACACAAAAACATTAACTATAAAATCATACATTGTCTTAGTTGTCTAATGCTATCTTACTTTACCATTTCCTCCTCAATTACAATACATAATTAAGTTTTTCATCTCCTTTTAAAATACTGACCCTTGCGCATTGTTGGCTGACGTTCACACTGCGCCGCGTTGCCATGCCGTGAGGCCGCGGACTTGAGTTATTTTTGCGTTTAAACCCATAATTCAAAGTGTTCTTGTTACCATGCATCATTGTGTGGACGCGTGTGTACCTCAAGCATGGGTAGGACGACGAGAGACGCTGAAGGACGCTGAAGCAGCCTGAACAGTGCAGTGAAACGAGACAGCGTGTGTGTCGAGGTGAGTTCAAGTTGTTTTGTTGTCATTCTCAACACCAACCATGACCACGAGGAAGGAAATTTGCGTCTACCGGTGTTATTTGTTATTATTTTCATGTGTGTACGTATATGTGTGTGTAATTGAAATCGTGTTGCCAAGCAGTACTTATTAGGTTCCTCAACATTCCAGCTACCTTGACATTTTGTACAATTCGTCTCCTAGCAGTACACGGTTATCCAGGTCAGGTTAGGTTAGTTTTGTGTATAATTACAGTACTTTAGTTTATCTTACATTCACTTCAGGTTAAATATCCACCAACTTGGATTAACTGAAGGGAAGTGATCGTGAAACTTGAGTGTGGTTAACCAATAGCTTATTATGGGTTCGAACCGCGTTAGTGATTTGAAATGAACGAAATGAAGTGGTTTGGGCGTGTGTTGAGTGATAAGTCATTTTGAAGGCATACAGGAGGGGGGAAGGAGGCAAGGAATACTAGGCCGTGTGATGAAGGAAAGTGTATGAATGTGTAAGTGTGTGTGTGTGTATGTATGTATGCTATGATGGAGATTCGAAGAGATGTATGAATTTTAAGATTTCTGAAAATACTCGGTAAGAAGCGAAAATTGTAAATGGTGTTTGTTAACGAGTTTTCCTTCCCCTTCTCCCGGTGGTACTAGCAAAGGAGTGACTGTAGTTGGGTGACTGTAGTGCAAAGTACAGTTGTGTTAGGTCCGCGTTGTGTTGCAGGCATGTGATAATGATGATGGCGGTTTTTCTTTTCTTTTCTTAGTGGTAGTAATAGCCTTATATTACTCCTATTTTCTCACTTTCCTATACAAATTCCATGATAGTGTGTCCATACTACATGGTATCACTTCCTCTTCCGGCCAGCTTCGGCTGGAGGGAAGGGTGGGTGGGGAGGAGCCTACCACTTTGCTTTAGTAGTAGTGTAGCTACACGGACAACCTCGTTAGGTCCAGTAGGACTGTTGTTGCCTGTTCTTCCTTAGTACTCTTTGTACTCCTTTGTACTTTGAGATGTGTTGCATAAAAAATGGTGTTTGTGATAGAAAAGCGTTTAGCATTTTGCTGTTAAAGACTGTTATGTTGTATATACATTTAGATATTGAATACTCGAGTTCTAAGAGCAATATTATCAAAGGTAAATATTAGTCTAATGGGCATCAAGTGGAATTATTAAAGTCCATTGTCATATACTCCTTAGGAAAACAATTATTTAATTTTTTTATAAACAAATCTAGTCCTAAGGCATATAACCAACCATTGCTGGAATGATACTCAGAGGAAAAGTGTATTTGTAATGTTTTGATGTTCGCTGTTCTGTTAAAGAAAACTCTGCTCATTAGTGAATAATTTTTCCTGGTGTGGTGTGTGTGTGTGTGTGTGTGTGTGTGTGTGTGTGTGTGTGTGTGTGTTGTAGGCTCGCAGGGGTTTTGGCATATGGACCCCTAGAGGCTGCCTTCTTAACCCCCCCACTTCCCCCCCGCACTCCCCCCCCCACTCCCCCACCGGAAAGGGTGTTTCGCTCTCCTTTCTGCCCCAGTCAGCCTTGCATCTTCCTTTCCAGTAAAGTAATTGTTCTCCATCAAGCATCATCCTCTCGACATGTAGAACAGTATTCATATCTTGTTCATACACATGTTTCCTATGACACACCTCCTGCACACATTGATTCATACATACGTAAAGTTTTAAGAGGCAATGAATTTAGCTGGTAGCATGTCACAAAAATAATCCTTTTTAATTATGTTAAGCACATCAAAATTTACGTTTGTCTCGGTAAATTTTCATGTATTTTAACGTACGTAACAAAGTACGATTGTTTGTAATCTGGCATAAGAATATACTACAGTTCAAACATGATATTATTTCTCGTCTTAAATATCCGTCAGAGTTAGTTTATATTCTTTACTCGGAAAGATTCTGATTTTATATTTTCATCTTTTTTGCTTAGGATTATAATTTCATACTCACTAATTGATATGAATTGAGTAACTTTGTTATATTACGTGTTATTCTGATGAGTTTTATTCTTGATTGGCTTCGTCCGTATTGCACGCACTCGTGTCGCCTCGTTATTGCTGCTATCTTGCTGTGTATCAATCACTTTTGTTACTCATCATTATAGTGTGTCTTTTTCCATGAATTTTTCTTTGCATTTTTTCATCGGTCAATCATTGAGGCGTTTATTTCACTTCGTAAAAAATTCTTAACACCTTTCCTTATCGTCTCTTGAACCGTCCATCGACACAACGCTATCCATCCGCAGTCCTTCACAAATTTACAACACATGCATACGTTACCTTGATAAATAATTTCATTACAAGCAATCCCGGTGCTGCACAGTACACTCCATGAAGTTAGTATTCACTGGAAATGTAATAGAAGAGAGAATTGAATTATGAAATTGTAAGTGACGCTGTAGTGAACCGTGACGACAGGATACTAATGACCATTTACTGTACCGTGGGACTGCTATACTGAGGCCTCCATGTCACCTCACAACCTTCCTCTCCTACAGTCATCTTCTTTTTTCCCTGTCCTCTGTATACGTCCACTGTGCAGCCTCTCCTCCCCATACAAGTATTCTCCCATTCCCTTAGTAAGCAGTCTTCCCTCTACTAGCCTTTTCTCATTTCTGTGGCTGGCTGGCTGGCTGGCTGGCAGTCTCTCTCTCTTCCTCCCTCGCGCCACCAGCATTTCCCAGCCATTCCTCTACTTCATGGCATTGTTTCTTTGCTTCTGGTTTTCCCTCAATAGTCTGTTCACGTTTTTATTCTTATTTATACAAATATATAAATCTGCCTAAATCCTTTTGAACGGCGGATACCCTTCACCCCCCCTGACTCTTTTAGAAAATGCCATTGTCTTAACGTAATCCGTATTCGGAAACTTCGGGTTTTTAAGGACGCAGCCAGCGGGTTTCACAAATATCCTGGCGTCCGTTGTGTTCCATGGTAAAACATAACCGCAACGCAAGAGTTAACAAGAGATGAGAGCCTTTCGAAATCTCAAAAAATGTACGCTGGGTAAATGAAAGCTGAAGGGCGGAGGCGGCGGTGCGCGGGCGTCGGGCTGACTACCGCACGCCTCCACCCTGCCAGCCCGCGCTACTCAACACCCGCCGCCCACCTGTTGATGCGCCACGCCGCCCACCATTTTTACTCCTATTAACCAGATTTTGTCATTATCATCCGCGTCAGAGCAACTTTTAAACGGTTGTTAGAATGATTTATCCTCACCTGACACACCAAGGGTTACGTAATGACGGTATATAGTTCACCTGTATTACCTGCTCTGCTGTGTGCGCCCCATAGGAAGGAAGACAGGTGTTCAGTCGGCCGGAACGCACGTGTTTCAGCCTCAGGGAATTGATGAATGTGGTGACTGTGTTTTTATATCTACACATCAAAGGTTGCAATAGGAATTAATTGTACATCTCGCGACTCTGAATAGCAAGTTGTCATTTTTTTAAATATATTATTTAGCGGCTCTTTTTTTTTCTCTCTCTCTCTCTCTCTCTCTCTCTCTCTCTCTCTCTCTCTCCTCTCTCTCTCCTTCTCTCTCTCTCACACACACACACCACACACACACACACACACACACACACACACACACACACACACACACACACACACACACACACGCACTAAAATGAAGCAAAACACACTTCATCAATATTTTCAATCACTTCTACTAGGCTGGCAATCCCTGCGCTGGTTCTGTGCATCAAATCTATATGAGGCTTTACCATCAGTAAGTAATTCTCTCATAGTTACAGAATCCTTTATTTCTCATCCTTGTCATATTTCGATTGGGTTGCAGATGACGTGTGGGGTTTGTAACATCAAAGAGCTTGTCTATCCAGCTTTGGGCTTGATGTAACCTTCAACATACGCACGACTATACAGTTGTTGTTCTCATCTCCATCGGTGGAAACTTAATTTAATTTCTTCAAGTATTACATTGCTTTTTTATTTTGGACTTTACTATACTAGGCTACACCGTTTTCATACTTTTTAATCGGCTCGGTACAGCAAGCTACATTGTGCTGTTATATTCTGGTAAGCATCTAACTTTTTTCACTTCCTCCGTGTAATTGCTTAGCTTATACAGGGTGTTAATGGTGTGGAAATACGCCTCGTTTACATCCTTCTGTTGTGTAATTTTACACTTCCTGTATTGTGAAGGGAAAACAAATGAACTCTTAAGCTATTTTTACGCCAACTCGTTCCTTTACTCCATCTAATCTGTATATAGTGACATTGTATAGGAATCTCTGACTAAGTGTTGTCCTGAACTTACTGACTGCTGCTTATCGTCTACCCAAGGATAAGATTTATTTATTTATGTATGTATATTTGTCGCGGTAACAATGAATGGGATACTCAAATGTAACAGGTATGTTAGGTGAAGCCAGCTGATGCCAGGGTGTTGCATTTCCTTATACTCGAACATTGGCCTAGAACGTGTAGCCTAAGAAGTAGTGGTATTTTATTATGAAGACGAAGGTGAGAATGGCAGGACTGTGACGGTTCGGTGCCTTGCGTGGTGTTCGGGGTGGGTGGAGTACAGAAAATTATGTCTTAGCTTCGTTGATTTAGTTCAGTAATTTTAAATTCCTATATTATGTGCGTTACGGAAATTGAGTTAGTTTGTGATAGTGGTGTTAGTAGGAGGAGATGGAGGTAAAGGCGGAGGAGGAATATAAAATGAGGCATGATCTTTAAACTATTGTCAGTAGATTCTTCCTTCTACCGCCTCGTTATCTGTTGAGTCTTCGTTAGAACGGCTTTCACCCCAGTATGAGAAGCAGTAATGGTCGGGTGGTGGTACATACTGCGTCATTGTAAAGTACTTGGGTGGCACAGTGGCTCCAGCTCCTTACCTGCGGCTCTTTACCTGTGGGTTGTAATCCTAGATGACTTTCATCCACCTCGAATGGAATATCTTTTCACTCCTTTCTTGTCTACGATATGAAAAAATAAAATGAAGGTTCGGTTTATCAAACTATAAATCCACTGGAAGACATGTTTCTGAGGTGTTCCTGATGAATACAGATTGAACCTTTAACAGAGTTTACTGAAAACTGTAGAGTGATCCGATAAAGTGGAGGCGGCCTTCAACTTTCCCGTTTACCGATGACACTTCCTTCAAACCAGCTTAAAGAATCGAAGACTATCATGTAATGCGTAGAATAACTCTAAACATTATGTTGCCTTATAGCTTTCAGTATCTATTGTAAGGTATAGGTAAACAGCATGTCAAAAGGATACCATAGTGCACGTAACATTTTCCAATTAATAATATAAATAATGATAATAAAAAGTTAATCCTGATTAAACTTACACTGTTATAAAAATAATATTAAAAAAATCCTGCCACTAAAATCACATTCTCGAATCATAATGTAATGTGTTCCCAGGCTTCGTCAGTCAGTAGTAGGAGTAAGACGCACACCGTATTCCCTCCACGCGTCAGTTAATGGATTGAAGTGCACTATCGTCAAATGTATGTTGATTTCTCAAATTACTGATGATATCGTGAGCAAGTGATATAAGCTGTAGCAATCGTGCAGCGTTACACACACACACACACACACACACACACACACACACACACACACACACACACACACACACACACACACACACACACACACACGCCGATGATGACACTGTTCCACGGACCTGAGCTTTCTTTAACGCATACAAAGATGAACAGAGCGGCGGTGAATTATTACACAGCATTGATTTGATTGAGCAAGACCCCCAAGGACGGTCCACCTCTTAAACACGGTGAAGCAAAGCATGTATGTTTTATGACTCTATTGCTGTAGTATGTAGCATTGTAGCTCCGTCTTGGGGGTGTGAGGGATGAGGGGGGTTAGCAAGGTGGTGGGGCGGATGTCTTCCTATCCTGTGTGTAGTGCCGCGGAAGCCTGGCCCGAGGAGCGGCGGCGTGACAGAAAACAAGTGATGATCAGCCGGAAACTTAATATCCTGATGGAGTTTAGCGTCGAGTCACACCGTGGGAGCCTCGTCCGATCCCTTGGCTTACCTCCCCTGGCCGACACTAGATGGCAGGGTGTGGAGGAGGAGGAGGAGGAGGAGGAGGAGGAGGAGGAGGAGGAGGAGGAGGAGGAGGAGGAGGAGGAAAGTTGTAAAAATGCTTATTGATATTTTTCTTTCTTTTTGTTGTTGTTGTATAAGTTCTTTGGTTTGTTTGTTTGTCCACTTTTTATCATCGTCTATATCTCTGTCTTTGTCTCTGTTAGGGATGTACCGATGTATAGGTATCTCTCTCTTTCTCTCTCTCTCTCTCTCTCTCTCTCTCTCTCTCTCTCTCTCTCTCTCTCTCTCTCTCTCTCTCTCTCTCTCTCTCTCTCTCTCTCTCTCTCTCTCAGCATCCGGGAATCAGGTGAATCAAATCCTCGAGAGTAAATCGTCTCAACCGCGAAAAACCGGATGGTATCGAGGGTTTAGTCGAGAGAGAGAGAGAGAGAGAGAGAGAGAGAGAGAGAGAGAGAGAGAGAGAGAGAGAGAGAGAGAGAGAGAGAGAGAGAGAGCTTGTTTTCTTGCTACCATGTCAGACATAGGAAATTAGTGGAAGGGAGTAAGAAGTGGAGTTGTGTAGGAGGCATCTAGGTATACCCATTCCATCCCCCTTCCTTCACTCCCCCTTCCCGCCACACCGCTACTCCACCACTAGTACGCTGGAGGAGGAAAGGTAACTATGATAACTAGGTAACTCTACATTAAAATACTCACAGGAAACAGTACTTACCATTTCTATTACGTTTATTTAATTTTTTTATATGCGACAGTGGGTGCGCGAGTAATACATTCCGTTTTCTGTTCATAGGGGAATACAGGTAGTAAAAAAAAAAAGGAGGGCACAAAACAAAGATTAAACCAAAAGTGCCATTTATATAAAGCTCAAAATCAGTGAAGAGTATTATAACACAGAAAATGCCAAACCACTGGAAACAAAAATATTTCATTCACCGTTATCCCGGAAACCATTGTAAATAAAAGAGAGCAAGACAGCATGCAAAAACCAATGAAATATTAAACCTGGGGTATCCATGAACCGGTTAAGCCATCCCATCACCACCACCACCACCACCACCACCACCACCACCACCACCACCACCACCACCACCACCACCACCACCACCACCACCACCACCACCACCACCACTTCTATTCAAAGTATGTGAGTTTAAATCAAAAAAGTATACGCGCCATGTCATAGGAATGGAGAAAAGGCAAATAAATAACAGAAGAGTATACATAGAGAATACAAAACAAAAGACTGAAGAGGAGGAGGAGGAGGAGGAGGAAAAAAAGAAGAAGAAGAAGGTGGTGAAGGAAGAGGAGGAGAATGATCAAGGAAGAAAATAAAGATGAAATGGATGATCAAAAAGAAAAAGAAGGAGGAGGAGGAGGAAGGAAAAAAGAATAGGAGTAGGAGTAGTAGTAGGAGTAGGTGAGGTGCGTACGATGAGCCACACTCGTGATCCCCACTCAGACCTATACTGCCCCAATTGGGTAAGCCTGTAAGAACTACCAGCAGGCCAAGTACTCATCGCCTACAACCTGTCTGACGTTTACTTTTTTCTCGCATTAATTCACTCACTCCTGCAACGGACACCCAGGAAAAGCCTTACCCGCCACCCCTCCCCCCTCACTCACTCACTCACTCACTCACTCACTCACTCACTCACTCACTTACTTACTCAACTTATTCACTCACTCACTGCCCTAGAGGAAAGAAGTAAGTAAGTAAGTAAGTAAGGGAATCCGGTAGTTAGATCAGAGATGAACGACAGGAATGAACGATTGCCCGCCGGCTGCTCTTCTCTCTCTCTCTATCTCTCTCTCTTTCTCTCTTTCTTTCCACACTTTTTTTTTTTTGTATGTATTCTCACTCGTATATCTTGCACTATTATCTCCTTGATTCTTTTTGGTTAGTTTTTTTTTTTCTTTATGTTCTGTGTTTTTTTGTTATGTTATGTATTTTTATTTGATTTGTAAAGGTCAATGCTTTAACCCAATTGCTGTTAAACTACACACACACACACACACACACACACACACACACACACACACACACACACACACACACACACACGCACACACACACATACACATACATACATACATATACACACATACACACACACATATGCGAGTATGTATATATTTACTAACGACTTCGCGCTGACTTAAGTCTGAACCAACACTGGAAGCGTCTTATTCTACCTCATGAAGTGCTATTCCTGTGTGTATAGTTGGCCAGATCTCTCTCTCTCTCTCTCTCTCTCTCTCTCTCTCTCTCTCTCTCTCTCTCTCTCTCTCTCTCTCTCTCTCTCTCTCTCTCTCTCTCTCTCTCTCTCTCTCTCTCTCTCACACACACACACACTACGTTCACTTAGTCGTAGTGTCTCGCTGTCTTAGTAATATTACCGTATTTTTCGCTTTTCCCCTAAATACGAGAGAGAGAGAGAGAGAGAGAGAGAGAGAGAGAGAGAGAGAGAGAGAGAGAGAGAGAGAGAGAGAGAGAGAGAGAGAGAGAGAGAGAGAGAGAGAGGAAGAGAGAGAGAGAGCCAATTTGTCGGACTTTTCTTCGCCCGCATTATGCCACACGATCCCATAGTTGGTGAAGCGTCTCAGCCTTTCCAAACCTCACCGTCGGTATACAAAGATTGCTAAGCTAATTGGAATATGCACTCTAAACCGGCGGGAATCCAGTTCTAACAAGCATAATGCCAACGAGTGTGTAAGGCTGATGCTCTTCCCTCTCCCCTCACCCCTCTCCTCTCTCCCCTCTACCCTTCTGACTCTCTCTCTCTCTCTCTCTCTCTCTCTCTCTCTCTCTCTCTCTCTCTCTCTCTCTCTCTCTCTCTCTCTCTCTCTCTCTCTCTCTCGCTCTAGGACAGCTACCACCACAATCATAACTACCACTGCTCGTAACTATTGCTATCATTACTACTACTTCAGCTGCTGCAACTGTGTGTGTGTGTGTGTGTGTGTGTGTGTGTGTGTGAGAGAGAGAGAGAGAGAGAGAGAGAGAGAGAGAGAGAGAGAGAGAGAGAGAGAGAGAGAGAGAGAGAGAGAGAGAGAAACGTGGTAGTGGTGATGGTAGTGGCGAGTTCTTATCATGATTTTGTTATTTTCTTTAATTTGAGTAATGTTTCACTTTGTTTCGTGATCATGATTTGTGTTTGTCTTATATACTACATAATTCTGTGTTCATATTCCGTGTTTTTGTTTGTTTTTGTTGAGTTGACGTGATGTAAATGTTGGACGATATAACTTCGGTTCAACAATATCATTTTCCTTGTGACTAAACACTAATACTTGCATCGTTATGTCTCAAGATCACGTTTACCGGGAAGTTTGTCTCCAAACAGACATCCTTTGATATGATACACGACTGTCTTGTAGGTAAAAGGAGAATTATTTGTGTGCTTCTTCCTCAAATCCTTCTCTCGCGTCTACCTTAAACTATGCACTCACTTGTATTATGGTGGTGGTGGTGGTGGTGGTGGTGGTGGTTGAGAGGTGTACAGGTGAGGTAGAGGCTGCCAGAAAAACCCTCTCGAAGTTAGCATGAAATTTTGTCTCTAATGAAAAGAAAAGTATTGCTAATATAGGAAGGAGTAAGAGCTTCTTGGGATGGAAAAGGGGAAGGGAAGGGTAAGGCAGAGGCTGAGGAAGAAAACACTACCTTGAAGTTACCTTGATATATAAAAAAAAAAAATTTAGAAAGTCTGTCCACTGAAACTTAGGTTGTAATGTAGTGGGGGCGAGATGCACTTTGTGTGGCCCTTACGAGAGTGTGTCAGGACTCCACAGGTGTATTGGTGGGGGTGATGGTACAGGTGTATTGGTGGGGGTGATGACACAGGTGTATTGGTGGGGGGAGTCATAACTCAGGTGGAGTGTGACGGGACAGGTGTTTGGCAGGTGGGTCATGTCCTTGGGGTGGTGGTGGGGGGGGGGACACTGGCTTTGGCTCCCACCAGTACGAGGACCTGTAAGTAATCCTTTGTATCCGGCAGCAGCAGCAGCAGCAGCAGCAGCAACAACAGGATCCAAAGCCCTGCGTGTAAAGAGCGCGAAGCCTCTGTTTCTTGTTTAGTTCGTAAGAAGCATGACACTCGTCACGCCTCAGCAATAGGATTGGGGAAGCCCGGGCCAGGGACGGGTGACACTGATAAGCTGGATTCAGGAGTGTGCATTAGTGTCGCTGCAGGAAAGCGGGAAAATGTTATTGGTAATTGCTCTAGAATAAATCAGAATGTACATATTTCAGAGAATGAGATGTAGTATTAGAGTAACTGAGTGTTAATAATTATATACCAGCTCACCAAGATTAGGACTCGTGGTGTTGTGGGTAAGAGTATGATTCCTTCCTTCCTTCCTTCGCAGTGGGTTGTGTCAGTACTGTGGATCGCATGGATGGATTGTGTTGTCTGCAGGTTATAAGGCGAGTTTTCGCCGAAAATTTGTTATCAAGCTAAATTTGATTGAGCTTCCTTCGGGTTGCTCTGGATTGATGCCATCGCGAAAACAGCCCGGTGTGGCCTGCTCTCAACTCCTTATTCTTCTTAAATAATGCTATCTCGGCTATTTTCATATGATGTATGTCTCCTCTCCAACCTCAAACACTGATTTCAATTAATTTAAGACCTTAATCTTCAATAATACTTATGTTTGGATGAACTCCATATCTGATGAGACGATATTTCTCGGTGTGGACGCCATCTTTAAATCAGCAAGCGGCAGCCAAGCGAGAGCAAAGTTCCCGCACAGCTGGGTTGACTTCGGTTGGTTAAAAGTCAACCTACGGTTGCTCAGAGTTGCCTCTCCGGTACTCGCGAAAATGGCTTTTGTCAAGCAGAAGCAAAATAAGTCAAGCTAGGTTGGTATTTTCGCTCACGAAAACGCGCCTAACAGGCTTTTGCACTCTTCTTGACCGGGATTTCCAGTGTGTTACATGGAGGGTATGGGCAGCGTGGTAACAATGTTTTATTTTGACCTACATATCGCGTGCAGGTC
The DNA here is from genome assembly GCA_029783475.1 of Metacarcinus magister. Classification (NCBI taxonomy): domain Eukaryota; kingdom Metazoa; phylum Arthropoda; class Malacostraca; order Decapoda; family Cancridae; genus Metacarcinus; species Metacarcinus magister. The sequence goes on along the minus strand of JAPQNM010000005.1, from coordinate 10,471,760 downwards.
GTGGCATTACAGAGAGTGTACTTACACAGTTAGTCATTCCATAAGGTACTTAAGCTTTTCTTGTAACAATAACTTTGAAAAACGCCACAAAAATAATAATTCACGAGAAAGGAAAGATGAGAAACCTAAGAAATTACTGGCCAATAAGCTTACTATGTGTAATATAGAAACTTTTTATTTCCTTTTTTTATCATTATCATTAAGACCTTCAATTAGTGAAATGCATTTGTTTTCATAGTAAAATAATTATTATGTCATCAACTATCACTATTCCCTCTGTGGCTCCGAGGTATAGACTTGCATTGAATACATGCATTATATTTGCTACACTCACCGAGGGCGACGCGTGATGCATTACAGCTTGTCTGGAAATGCTGAAATCCTTGACTAAAAAATATAATAATGAGTCTTCCTCGCGGAGCTGCCTAGTCAGTAACTACTCCAAGAAATAACCTGTTATCATATATTTCCTGCAGAACATTAAGGAAGGTAGAAGCAGGTTTAGAAACGGTGGTGTGTGTACTTAACGAGGCGACATAACAAAATACAGCACAATACAACAGGAGGAGGAGGAGGAGGAGGGGGAAGAGGAGGAGGAGAAGAACAAGAACCAGAAGGAAGAGAAGGGCGTCCGGGAAAGAAATGAGAGTGAGAGATGGAGATAAAAGAAAGAGGGAGGGAGAGAAAGAGAAAGCGAGATGGAGGGGAGGTAGGGAGGGTGAGGGTGAAGGAGAAGGAGAGAGAGGGAGGAAGGGGAGGTAGGGAGGTTGATGTGTAGGTTAAGTTCCGTTGAAAGCTAATGATATCTCCGTGACTGCTGAGAACCTTCTGAGCTCTATAGTCTTGGCAATGAGAGATGAATGTAATCAGGACGAAGGGGGAGGGAGAGAGAGAGAGAGAGAGAGAGAGAGAGAGAGAGAGAGAGAGAGAGAGAGAGAGAGAGAGAGAGAGAGAGAGAGAGAGCGAGTCAACGAATACAATAATAGATAATGACATTGGGAAGAGAGTCAGAGATAGGAGGGGAAGGAGAGAGGGGAAGGGGAGGGGGAAGGGGAAGGGGAGGCTCCCTAAGATTAGCAACTCCCTAATCAGGATGGAACGACATGCACTCTCATCCCCTCATCTCCCTTCCCCTCCCTTCCCTTCCCCTCCCTTCCCATCCCTTCCCATCACCACCCTACCTTCCACTTTTTTATTTCCTCTCCTTTTCCTCCCTTGTCCTCCTCCTTTCCCTTCCCTTCTTCTGTTTCCGTCTCTTCCCTATTCTTCACTTCCCTTCCCTTCATATCTGTTTCTCTCTCTTCCTCCCTTCACTTCTTCCTCCTCTTCTCCTTCATTATCTACCGTTTATCACATTATTTTTTTTCTCTTTCCTCATCTTCCCTTCCGCTCCCTTCGTACGCCCTTCCTATTCCCTCCCTTCCCTTACTTTCCTCACCCTTTTTTTCCCTTGCCTCCCTTCCCCCTTCCTACTCTTTTTTTTCTTGTGCTTATGTATGTATATGAGAGAGAGAGGGAGAGAGAGAGAGAGAGAGAGAGAGAGAGAGAGAGAGAGAGAGAGAGAGAGAGAGAGAGAGAGAGAGAGAGAGAGAGAGAGTTTTTTGTCTACGGAAACTCACCTTGAAACATCTTAATTCAACTCACAAAGAAGACTAAAAGAACCAACGTATAGGTAAAGTTTCCTCTACTCCTGAACGCAACATAACCAGTCACCAATCTAGAGTTCGGTACAAAAAAAGTAAATGAATAAATAAATAAGATAAATAAATAGATCAATTCTCATCATCATCATCATCATCATCATCATCATCATCATCATCTACTGAGGAATCAAGAATATAAGGCACAACTGACGGTCATTTTTATCTCTTATACGTTACTCCAAGCAAGATGATGTACGGTCAAATCTTGATCTTGATTTGTATCGTAAACTGGCAGACTCCGGTACTGAAAGCAGGAATTAATATCACATTCCATCGTTAAATTAGAGAAAACCAGTGACGTGTTTCTTTTTTTAATTTAAACTTATCTGCATTTAGACTATCAATCCTCTATTCATTGCCTTATTTCATTATATTATTTCGTCCCTACATCGTTTTCTTTACATATATCACATCAGCATATTTGTCGTCCACCTATTCCACACCTCTCCACCCAAGCCTACATCATGTCCCTTCTTCCTCCTCCACTCCCTTAGAACATACTCCTCCCCAACCCACGCACCTTCCACACTCTTGCTACCCACCCTCAGTAACTCATTCATCCTCCCTACAACCAGCCTTCCTTCCCCACTCCAAAGCTGCCTATGCCTCCCCTCTGTGACTCCCCAACTTTCTCCCCTCAGTAACCCTTGTTTATATCCCCTTTCTCTCCCTTTTTCCCCGTCCCCTCCGTCTATCATAGTCCCGGATCACCTGCTCACCTGCGTTACATTTTCTGTTGTAATGGGAGCTGAGGATAATTCTTCTTTTTCTTCCTTTTAATGCAACTTTACCGACGTGAGGCTATGTGACAGGTGTGGAATTAGTGTTAGATTAGTGTATAGATAGAGATGTAGAAATAGATGTAGCTTATTACTAAATGGTAGATCGAAGGTTTCTGAAGTGGTTTGAACAAGTGGGAAGAAGTATAAGAGTGAAAGGAAAGTTTCAGAGGTCTATAAATGCTTTGAAAGGCTAAGGGAGGAAATGAATGGATATGTGAAGGAAGCATTGTATCGCTTATCATTTAGTGTTCAAGAGGATGAAAGGTGTGTATGGTTATATAGGATTACATAGGAAGAACTGATGCTAAGAGGCTTGTCTGTCTGTAACGAGGTTGTATACTGAACTACGTACGACTACTGGTAAACTAACTACATGTGGGAGGTCATTGGTATAATATAGCAAGGATGTGTATGTGTTATTATGCTATGTATGGTCTGTTATTGTTAGTATTGTTATTATTATTATTATTATTATTATTATTATTATTATTATTATTATTATTATTATTATTATTATTATTGTTATTATTATTATTATTATTATTATTACTGTTATTATCATTATTAGTATTGTTATTACTATTATCATTGTTATTGTTAAAACTATTATTAGTAGTATTAACACTATGCAGCCGTTATCAATTCACAGTAATTTATAGACTTACTTCTATTTCCTTGAATGTCAATCATGATCACACACACACACACACACACACACACACACACACACACACACACACACACACACACACACACACACACACACACACACACACACACACACGTGTTTACATGTTAAGTCGGCGACATGCTTACATTAATTATATTTGGGAATTAATCAATGAGGGAAAGAAAATTTCTAATTCCATTGTATACGCAACAGATCCTCCTTTGTTAATCATCACTCCGCAAATTGCGAAACTGTTTTTACCGTTGAAAAACTTTATATGAATCGTACGTTCGATGGCGGACACACTTAATTCAATTGACTGGACAGGAGACAAATCCTTATTTACGGGACGTGTCACCAGACTGTCCCTCCTCCCCTCCCCCCTCCCCCCCTCCCCCTCCTACTCCCCACCTCCTGCCCCGTCCACTACCGTCACCTGCTGCAGAGGTGACTGGTTGGGGGTGTGTAGGGAGGCTATCTTTCTGGGGGGCAAGTAGGGAGGAGCACGGAGATATGGAGATGAAGTGTTAGGGTGACGCGTGGAGGGATGGGATGCTTAACAGGATGGTGAGGGGCAAGGAGGGGGTGGTAAGGGAACGGTGTCTTGTGTAGGAAGGAGGCACTAAAAGGCAGGGGCAGGGGCAGGGGCAGGGGCAGGGGCAGGGGCAGGGGCAGGGGCAGGGAGTGTGGTGTCCTTCCCGCCCCTCAGCCACCCGTAAGAGGCGCCGCTTCGTCCCTCACAAGAATTAAAGAATTATTGTAAATTCAATTGGGGAATGGGAGTGATTGCCGTGATTACTGCCAGTACGGAGGGGCAACTACTCTCTCTCTCTCTCTCTCTCTCTCTCTCTCTCTCTCTCTCTCTCTCTCTCTCTCTCTCTCTCTCTCTCTCTCTCTCTCTCTCTCCCTATGCGGCGTTAGGGTGAGTGCAATATAATATCTTGAGTATTTTGCTGCATTTCTCGTACAGGTGTCGCCGGTCACCACCACCACCACCACCACCACCACCACCACCACCACCACCACCACCACCACCACCACCACCACCACCACCACCACCACCAGGACCTCACAACGTAATTACAATTTGCACCACCGGAAAGCTGCTTCTGACGTAGGAGGTATTTTCTCCATATCCAGTTAATATTTGTGTGCGTTGAGTTGACACAAGTAAATACTGTTAGCACTACAAATTTCCCATTTACAAACGAGTTTTATTGTAATTGTTTTGTACGTAAGCGTTGACATTTTATTTTCGTGTTCGGAATTTTGCTTAACGAAAGCGTTGCGAAAGCATGTAGGTAGAGGGAGGACAAGGGAGAGGGAGAGTGTGGGAGGGTGAGGGAGAGAAAGAAGAGAATTGATAGGGAGTGAGGGAAAGGAGAAAAAATTGGAGAGATAGAAATGGATAGGGGAGTAAAGGAGGAAGAGAGAGAGATGGATAGGTGAGTGAGGGAGTTAGAAAAATATTTGGATAGAAGAATGAGTGAGGCAGAAGGAGAGGTGTACACGGAAATATAAATAGAGGAGTTAGTGAGATAGGAAATAAAACAAGGAAGGCATGCGAAGGTAAGGGAAAAAAAATTGTGAATAGAGGATTGGGGAAAAAGAAGAAAGAGGAGTAACAAGGGAAGCGCTTATTTCAGGTGAGACGCAGAGTGTGACGGTAACGATGGTAGTAACAGTGACGGAGAGTGACAGGAGTGGGTAGCGGGGCACGTCACTGTGGGGCGGGATTACTGACGGGCGGCGGGGGGGCGGGAGGCGGGGGCGTGACACAGGCTGGTGGCGGCGGGGCTGAAGGAGTGGCGCTGGTCACTTTTACGGCCAATTGTATGTGTGGGCGGGATCCTGCAGGGCCGGGAGGGAGGGAAGGAGGGGAAAACAGGGCTAGAGGGGAGGTGTGAGTCTCCCGCTGCCCCTCTCCCTCCCTCCTTCCCTCCCTCCTTCTTCCCCTCCGTCATAAATAGCGGCTAGTGCGAGCTTATCTCTGATTTACTAGACACTACCGCGACACTCACTTATGAATAACATTAAGATACCCGGGCGGGCACCTTCAGCGGGCCGGCCACCCATCCATCACCCCGCAGCACCGTCTTTCCCCTCTACGCACATCACACAACCGCCCTTACCACCACCAGCTCCAAGGTTCGAACCCCGCCCACCGCCGCCGTTGAGGGTTAAGGCCCCCGCGCCCGCCCGCCCAAGATACAGCCGACGGTCATTCCTAGCCGCCGAGGGTGAAAAAGTGCGGTTGGCCGATGGCAATGATTAAAATAATGCTAAATCAAACTTTATCTTTCACCGCCTGGAATGAAGTGACCACTGTGGCGATGGGGGGGTGAGGGGGGGAAGGAGTTAAAGGAGGGGAGAGGAAAGGAGGCCAGAGAGAGGGGACACAAGACAGGACGAGGGGAGGAAAAGGGAGACACACCATACCCCTCTTATCCTCCCTCCCTCCCTGCATCCCTTCCTCCATCTCTCTCACTCTCTTATTCTCTTCATCTCTCCCTCCCTCCCTCTGTGCCTCCCTCGATCGCTCCCTCTCCTCGTAAACCACACTCACTCGTCTATCATGGTCCGTTTTATGTACGTTGGTGGTCCAGGGGGGAAAAAATGGCTCTTCTGTATCTAAATCGAAAGTCCGAGTTGTCCCTAATCGATGGCTGCTCTCACTGTCCTTCATGATGCTGGGATGATGCAGAGGACGAGTGTGTGTGTGTGTGTGTGTGTGTGTGTGTGTGTGTGTGTGTGTGTGTGTGTGTGTGTGTGTGTGTGTGTGTGTGAGAGAGAGAGAGAGATCGTAACTAGAGAAAAAAATATATATAACCTGTAGATGTTGTAGTACGTATAAGCATCAAGAAGCTGCCACCAGTTTGTGATTACGTTAAGAGGGTGTGTGTGTGGCTGGCTGATACAAATACTCTGCGTGATGCTAAACTCAGCCTCCATTAATGCGCGGGCAGGACAGGACAGGACAGGACAGGCAGTAAGGGCTTAAGACACCAGCCTGTAGAGTATGAAGTCAGGGCTCTTGTTCACATTAATTTCATATTCTTATGCATATACTTTTAAAAGATTAGTTTCTCCATCTGACTTATTACAATTTTTTTCATTTTTTTATTTATTCACCAGTCATTTAAATCTACCAATGTTATTTTCCATATATATTCATTAATGTGCATCACTGTTTTAGCTGTGGCTGATACCTGCAGTGCCTAATGGCTATCTTAACACACCTGGAAGGAAGAAGGAAAGATATTTATACTACTAGGAGTGTGGGAAGGGCAGCAGGCACAGGGGAGAGGGGAAAGAAGGAGTGAGGAGTGTGTCCCCTCAAAGATACTGCTGGGAATGAGGTGGTAGAAAGGAGGTGGTGGTGGGTGGGGGTGTGTGTGGGTGTGTGTGTGGGTGAGTGGGTGTAGGGTGGGTCGAGGCTTGAGTGCTCCGAGTGAAGTGTGTTGAGAGTCCAGTCTTTTCACTTGAGAGAGAGAGAGAGAGAGAGAGAGAGAGAGAGAGAGAGAATAAAAAACACAAGAGGCTTCACTTTCCCCTCCCTCCCTCCCTCCCTCCCTCCCCCTCGACTAACACCCTTCTCATCCCACTCCTTGCTTCCCCTCGTACCCCACCTTCCCTCATTCCTTCCTTCCTTCCTTCCTCCCTTCCTTCTTCTTTTCTTTCCTTCAGTCTCTACTCTCCCCTCCCCCCCCTCCCCCCCCAATTGACACGTGACACTAGTAATCTTTCCTAACACCGTGAACCAACAGAACTCAAGTGCCACCCCCACCTTCCCCCTCCCCCCTTTCCCCTCCCTTCACCTCACCCCTCATCTCTCTCCATGTCCTCTTCATCCTCATTGGCTGCCTCGATTCTCTCCTTCTTCCCCCACTTTAATCACTCCCCTCACTCTTCCCCTTTCCAATAGTTTCCTACCTCCCCTTCTTTCCCCTCTCACCCCTACCACCACCACCACCACCACCACCACCACCACCACCACCACCACCACCACCACCACAATCCAAGCAAGTCTCCTATTGGTTAGATTTCCTTACCCTTGATACTTTGACCTTGAGATTTGATTGGTCGTGTGAGGTGGTGACGAAGGGGCTTTGTCATTGGTTACTGGTTGGTGTGTTGTCTGGTTTGCAAAGGTGAAGGGGGAGGGAGGGTGGGTGGGTGGGTTGGGTGGGTGGGGTGGTGAGAGGGGTGAGGGTGGTCTTCCTGGCCTGCCTCACACCTGCCTCAAGATCCCTCCCTTGATGACAGTCAGCCAAGCGTCCCTGCCACTCACTCCCACAGTAACATCAGTCAAACGGTGCAACTTACTCTGTCAGGCATCTGTATTTACATTGCTTTCATGTCTCTCTCTCCTCCTCCTACTACTACTACTCTTCCTCCTCCTACTCTCTCTCTCTCTCTCTCTCTCTCTCTCTCTCTCTCTCTCTCTCTCTCTCTCTCTCTCTCTCTCTCTCTCTCTCTCTCTCTCTCTCTCTCTCTCATAGTACGTAGTTGTCTTCTTTCTACATCATCACCACCACCACCACCACAACCACCACCACCACCACCACCACCAAAAGGGAAAGTGATATTAAAAAAGAGAGCACATATGAAAGGAAGAAACAAATAAATGAATAAATAAAAGGGCAGAGAGAAAACAGGAAATGGGACCAAGAAACCATTAAAAAAAAAGAAGGGAAAAAAAATTAAGGGGCCTACTATATAATTGTAAATGTAAAGAAAACGAGAAACAGTAATAATAATAATAATAATAATAGTAATAATAGTAATGATAATAATGATAATAACAATAATAACAATAATACAGAGACAGACAGACAGACAGAGAGAGAGAAAGAGAGAGAGAGAGAGAGAGAGAGAGAGAGAGAGAGAGAGAGAGACAGAGAGAGACAGAGAAAGAGAAAGGAAGATTAGAGCGAGGGATGGAGGGTGTAGAGTGAAGTGTTGACTCCACAGTTAAGCAACCCACCAAATATCCGGCCAACTCGTCTCTCCGCTTCATGAATGCCCTCTCATCCACCCCAGAGATAAGTGGCGATGGTCAGGGAGTGCTGGAGGGGGAGGAAAGGGTATTAGGGGGAAAGGGAAGGTGGGATTAGGGGGCGATAAGGATGGGGAAGGTCAGGGGAATGGAAAAGAGGAAAGGGTGACTTGCTGGTGATGGGGTGTCAAACTAAGGGAGTGAAAGGGTGAGTGAGGGGCGGGTGATGGGGGAAATGGGTGTTTCTGTAAGGGAAGAGACACTGACAGATAGATAGAGAGACAGTTAGTAAGGAAAGTGATAGAAACAAACAGACAGACAGACAGAGATATGGGTAGTTTTTAAACATTGATTTTCTCTTCAGTATTCCATTGACTTTCTTCTCGTCTTATTCCTTTTTTCCTCTTTTTTTTTCTTCGTTCATTCTCTCGCATTAGTGTTGCTCTCTCTCTCTCTCTCTCTCTCTCTCTCTCTCTCTCTCTCTCTCTCTCTCTCTCTCTCTCTCTCTCTCTCTCTCTCTCTCTCTCTCTCTCTCTCTCTCTCTCTCTCTCTCTCTCTCTCTCATTTTCAGTTACCTTCGTGAAAATATTTTGTACACACCTGCAGAGAAGAATAGAGAAATGATAGCATCGATAATAATGGTAATAATATGTAAAAATGATAATAATAATAATAATAATAATAATAATAATAAAACAGGTATATAGCACGTATAACAAGAGAGCCGACAGTAACAGTAACAGTATCAGTAACCATAACAAACCCAGGTGATAGAAGGAACCATACTTATGTTAATTAAATGCTTAACGACCGGTAACCTCAAACCATCACAACATCAACTATCATTACTCTCCAATTAATGCTTCAAACAAGGTTAGAATACAAGTGAAATCATGCCCATAGTGCTATACAACCCCATACACACCCATGCCCACCCATACACACCAATACACACCCATACACACCCATACACTCCAGATAAGCAGCCAAGTGAGTGTCTATGAGATACACAACCTTGCTTTAAACCTGCCAACATAACCTTCCCTCCTTCTCCTCAGCCTTGATTGACGTCGCAGTTGGTTCACCAATGATTAGTTAAGCTTTGCACCGCCTATGTCACCGCCACATACATAACAAAGTCCCAGCACACTCCAGGCAGTAGATCAGAAACATGCCCGGAGCTGCTTGGTATGGGAAGGCACTGAGGAGGGTACAGGTGTTGTGAGTTCATAATGTTACCTTAAATGACATGTTGTAATAGATGTGATAAGTAGAGGTTGCCATCCCAGCCTCCTTACCCTGGTAGCGGCAGGTAACCAATTCTAATAATGATGATGATGATAATGATAAACGTAATAATAATAATAATAATAATAATAATAATAATAGTATTAATATTAATAATGATAATAATAATAATAATAATAATAATAATAATGAACGCGAGGACAAGTGAGTCGCAATGATCGCGTTTAAAGATTGCCAAAAGATTGTAATCAGAAGACGTAATTAGTTATGTTAGCGGCGGGTGCACAGACAGCGCGGCGCGGCGGCACCCAGGCAGCCCCGCGGCCTTCACTCACCGGTCACCTCCACACGCTCCCAACCATCGCCTTCGCGTTCGCCTTGCATCCACCTGGCTATTCCCTCTCCGCCACGCCTCCTCCCTCATCACGCCTTCCCACTCACACTTTCCAACCCTCCTTTTCCTCCTCTGCCTTCATTATTCTTCGTCGCCTCGCCACCCACCGTCTTGCGTCACTTCCTCTC
>JAPQNM010000005.1:10446836-10456836 GCA_029783475.1 Metacarcinus magister | reverse complement strand
GAAGAGGAGGAGGAGGAGGAGGAGGAGGAGGAGGAGGAGAAGGAGGAGGAGGAGGAGGAGGAGGAGGAGGGAGGGAGGTAGGACAGGTGAGGCGGTGAGGGCTGCGGAGATGATAGTAGCGCAGGAAATGAAGACTGATAAGGAAGCCGGATGCGGGGGACTCAATTAAAAGTTCCTCCCGCGGGGGTGACAGGTGGCGGTGGCGGCGGCGGCGGTGGCGGTGGAGGTGGCGACGGTGGGAGTGGCGATGGTGGTGGTGATGGTGGTGGTGGTGGTGATGGTAGCAGGGTCAGGTGCCTGGTAAGGGCTGGAAGACACAATCGTACCTGGAATTAATACACCTGTTGAAGGGAGGACCTGCTGCACCTAACCTTTCCTTTGGCAGGTGTTACGGCAGGTGATCAGCCTCCTCCCTCTTCCTCCTCCTCCTCCTCCTCCTCCTCCTCCTCCTCCTCCTCCTCCTCCTCCTCCTGTTCCAGCGGCGGGAAGGTGAACATGCATATTCGCTCGCTCACTCATTCTCTGAAATATATATAGTAGTGTTCTCTTGGGGGAGACTGTGGCAAAAACGTGACGGCAGCGGCTCACGGCCTCGCCAACCCTGTCCTCTCTTATCACAGGGAGGAGTGGGTGGAGGGGGAGGAAGGGGGCGGGGAGGACGGGTCGTCAGTGTCGCAAAACAAACCCTCTTGGTAAAACTAGCCCCCCCACCTGCATGAATAAATGAAGATGAGTAATAATGGAATATACATAGTTTGAGTCCAGCTAAAATATTCATAAGTGATTTAATTCAACGGTATATGCGCGAAAGAGAAAGAGAAAGAGAAAGAGAAAGAGAGAGAGAGAGAGAGAGAGAAAGAAAAAAAAAGAGAGAGAGTGTGAGTCTGAGTTTCGTATTACTGTCGTCAGGAAAGCGTGCAGCAGTAGTACGTCGCCGCGTTCAAATGCATCTGGAATTATATCAGCCATTTTTTACACCGTAGCATAATTAATTCCCGTGCTAATCCCTTTACAATATTACTGTTGAATTATTTTTCTCGTTAAGTCCATCAAAGTCACACTGGAAGGCTCTTTTTCTAATTATTAATGCTTGTTCCTCGATTGCGCGAAGATTTTTTAGAGACGATCTTGCCTCGGGTTTTATTTACAAACAGATCTGCGTGAAATGATGGCGTGGAGGGAATGCGGTCGTGGGGGGAAGGAGGGAAGGAGGGAAGGAGTGCTGCAGGTAAGGGGGCTCAGGGTCGGGGAGAGAGGAAGGGGAGGCAGGACACAACATGAGGGTGTGGAGGCGTGGCGAAAGGGCGAAGGGTGGAAGTGGAGGCAAACGAAGCCGCGCCCTTCGTTGTATTACAGTGTTGGGTGATCTTTGGACTCCCTACTATGTGTGTATGTGTGTGTGGGGGGGGGGACAGGCTGTAAGGGTATTTCCATGGCCCAGCAATAACAATAACATTAGCAGTACAATAATAGTAGTCCATTAAGGGAGTGAAAAGGTGAGTCAGGTAGAGTGAACGAGTCACTCATTAAGTCAACTCACAACAGCGTGTTCATGTTAGTTTTTTTTTTTTTTTAATCTGTTAACTAAGTACTTAATGAATTGTTTAAGTTGTTGTATTGAGAACATATAATGATAATGATTCTCTTCAATATATTGCTATTTTCCTTCACACTTCACATTACTTCTTCCCACTGACTCTTGCCCTGCAGTCCTTCACATAGATGTTGTTATTTTTTTAATGATATATACAAATCATTGCTATCCCGTACAAGGCTTCACAGTTATAGTGAACGAAAGGAAGCTGTTCTTATGAAGCCAACTCATCACGTTCATTCCAGACCCAATTATTGTGACCTGTGTCCTGATAGCGGCAAGACACCCACGGAATAAAGCAGTTTGAACACAGATACTGAACTTGGATGCGGAGAGTGATGGTGTGAGGTGGCAGGAGGAACAGTGTCGTAGGGATGGTAGTATAGTATTTAGCAGCTATTGGCCTCAGTATAGCCTGCCATTAAGGAACAGTCGTCACTAATATACCTTAGGCGTCAATCCGCATCAGCCGGGCTTACCTGCGGTCACGGTCATCCTCTTGTGTTCTCCCGATGCCCTTTTTCCACCTCGACGGCACATTTTCCAGAGTCTCTTATCTGTTATTGCTGGAAAATGCTTACTGTTCCTCCTCCTCCTCCTCTTGGTAATATAACAACAATAATGGTGAAGGTAGATGGCAACCTGGACATCTGTAGTTATTTATTTATTTATTTTTTGTAGAAGTATTATGTTGCCTTTCTCTCTCTCTCTCTCTCTCTCTCTCTCTCTCTCTCTCTCTCTCTCTCTCTCTCTCTCTCTCTCTCTCTCTCTCTCTCTCTCTCTCTCTCTCTCTCTCTTGTCATCATAATCATCATCATCACACGCCTCATCAACATCTACAACACCAACAACAAAAGGAGTAGCATCTTTCATCGCCTCCTCTTCCTCCTCCTCCTCCTCCTCCTCCTCCTCCTCCTCCTCCTCCTCGTCTTCTTCCTCCTCCTTCCCCAGCGCCACCACGAGAGCGAGTGTCGACCCTGTATCTGCCATTTCAATCTTGTTATTTCCCCGAGCCTCGCCGCTATATTTGGGTTACCTTAATATTTCGTCTCACCCCATCTCACCTTCAGCCTTACCCCCGCCGCCCCTCCTCCCTTCCCTATCCCCCCTGGCTGTCCCCTGTCTCACTCTTACCCATCCTCAAGTCACACCTTACCTGCTGCTGCTTCTTCTTCTTCTTTTTCTTCTTCTTCTTCTTCTTCTTCTGTGACATCTCTTCTTCCTCTGCTTCATCCTCTTCTGTTTCTTTTGCTTGTTCCTCTTACTTCATCTGCTTCATCATCATCATCATCATCACCCTTTCCTTTTCTTCTTCCTCTTCCTCCTCCTGCTGCTGTTCTTCTTCCTCTTCCTCATCTTCTTTCACCTTCAAGCCAGAGTTTCCTCCTCTTCCCCAATTCTCCTTCAGACCACACACACACACACACACACACACACACACACACACACACACACACACACACACACACACACACACACACATACAACATCCTCCCTTCCTCCTCCTCCTCTTCTCCCTTGCACCCGTCCTCCTCCTCCTCCTCCTCCTCCTCCTTTCCCTTGCCGGACCCCGCTAACCAACCACTCTCCCTTGTCTTGGAACAGCCGAGTAAATAAAATCGACTGAAATTAATATCGATTGTAAAGCCGCACCAGATACGACCGCGGGAAAGAGCGAGGGAGGGAGGGAGGGAGGGAGGGAGGGAGGGAGAAGAGCTGAGTTGTCGACATAAACGCCAATATTAAATGTCCGCGAAATGGCGTGAGGTGTGTGGCGGGAGGGCGTTAGGGAGCGTTATCTGGACACCTGCACCACAGATAAGAGCAGCTGTATCGCGCCACAGACACCCAATCAGCGGAAAGCGCGCCCAAATTTAAATGAATAGAGCGGCGCGGGTAAGAGTTAGCGCGGGAAATTAAAAGCGGGTCGCCTTCTCACACCCGTGGAATTTTTAATTAAGATGTCTCATGATTGTCGTGTAGGCCTACCTGCCCACCTGTCCCCGGGATAATTGGAATTGATTTCTTTGTGACAGGTGTGACAGTATTACGCGTGACGGGGGTGGGGGGGGAGGAAGGGGGGGCGGGAAAGAGGAAGGATGACGTCACGCAAACAATAATGATCAAGGCAACTTAATTAGCGGGAGGGTTGAGCGGCGCTGATGCAGTCATCCCTGCCCTCCCCTCCCCCTCCTGCACTACCCGACCCCACCTCAGCCCCGCCCCACCCCACCCCCGCCCCGCCCCCACCCAGCCTCCGGGCGGCCCCTCAAAACTAGCCAACACTTCCCTATAAATTTGTCTTGTGTTGTGCGCGAGGCAGTGAAATATATGTTTAAAATGTGCTACCGATGCTGTGGAGGAGGAAGAAGAGGAAGAGAAGGAAGAGGAGGAGGAGGAGGAGGAGGAGGAGGCCGGCGCGAGGACCTCACCGCCCGCCGCTTGACACTATCTTGCGCCCTGTATCGCGCCAGATTGTGCCTAGTTAATTGCTTAATTTCGCTCAGTAATAACCAAGTTAGATGGGTATAATTATTTGATGAAGCAACGATAGCAAGATGGAACATAACATCTCCTCCTGCACTGCAACAACTTAGGGAAATTCTGGTCACCTGCCGCCTCCGTTTCCTTTCCTTGGATTGGATGCTTTTCAGGGGAGTTGTTCCGCGGCCCGCCAGCCCCTTCCCACCCACGACGGGGACTTGCAGGGCGCGGGGACTGTCGTGCAGGGGACTTAAATAGCGTCACTCGATACATAAAAGAAGTGGGTTTTGGTAGCGGCTGGCGGAAGGGGCGAGGGGCTGCTAGGCTTGAGGGGGAGGAGTGGACGCTGGGCCCGAACGAAGCTCTGCGCACCTGTCTTGTCACTAGCTGGCTCCTCGAGGCTTCCCCGTCGCTGTTGAATTAACGATTACTATCTCCGCTCTCACCGTGGCCCGCTCAGGCGAAAATACTCATAATTAAATATCAATCATCGCGCCCATTACGCTAGAAAAGGAGTGAGTGATATCTATCCGGGAAATTTTTTTTGCGCTTTCTATTAATGTTGTTTTTTCATTTTTTTCTTACTATTGTTTTTTTTTTCTTTTTCTTTCTTTATATTGTGTCATTGTTGTGTTTCTTCCGTGTTGTGAGGGTTGTAAGCAGATCTCACCTCTTTGTGTGTACGTGTGTGTGTGTGTGTGTGTGTGTGTGTGTGTGTGTGTGTGCATTAGGTCTTATTAGTGTCAGTCATATCGTAATGCCGAAGTATTGGTGGTGCATCATTTGGTTCGGTGTTGCAGTAACCACGAACGTAACACCAAGGTAGGGAGTTATTAGGGTGGGCGTGGTTTGACATTAAGTGGTGGCCATCTGGGGTTTGGTGTGTGTGTGTGTGTGTGTGTGTGTGTGTGTGTGTGTGTGTGTGTGTGTGTGTGTGTGTGTGTGTGTGTGTGTGTCTGTGTGTGTGTGTGTGTGTGTGTGTGTGTGTGTGTGTGTTGTTCAGTGTGTTTATAAATGCACTATAGGCTGCACACAAGCTATACAAACAAACAGTGAGAATACGAATACTTAATTGTGTACATTGAGCATTATGGAGCAAGTGGCCCCACGGCACACTCCGGTTACTATACTGAGAAAATTAATTTAGTGATAAACGAACTGACACGCTCGACGCCGGCCAGCGGACGCTAATGCACCTTTGGTAATGGAGGTGCGGCGCGTGCATGTTGCCGCTTCGCTAAATTATTTATGTAATGTATCTGTTCCCCGGTGAGATTTTCTTGCCATGCGTGTGACTGTTATCATCAGTGACAAGTGTTGCCAGACATCGCGGCGGAGCAATCCTATTACTAGAAGAAATATGAGTCCTGAAACACACCGTGCGATACGAGCCAGCCTTCGAATATTTCCATTATCGGCCGTAACTGCTTCATCTCTTAATGGAACACCTCATCAAAATGCCTATTTAAAGGAAAGCGAGATTCTGGCGGGGCGGCGGGTGGCCCGTCGGCGTGCCAGCGACAGGAGCGGCGCACCAGATTCTAAGCGTCACCTTGGGCGCCAGATAAGAGGTTTCGACGCCTCCTCTTTGTCAGCTCCCCCGTGCCGACGTTCATTTGTTCCTGGACGACATTTATAAGGCCTTTTTTTCCTTCTCTTCCTTCTCTTCTTCCTCCTCCTCCTCCTCCTCCTCCTCCTCCTCCTCCTCCTCCTCCTCCTCCTCCTCCTCCTCTGTTTCCAGCACAGCAGCTCGAGGACACACCGTCAGTATTCTCGTTGTAGTTCCTCTGAATGTCTACTGCTGAATTTTTGAGTCAGTAAATTAATTGGCTATCGATCTTTTTTCATTATTTTGACATTTGCGTTACATCTGGAATCAGCTTAAAACCAATGTCTTTGACAGCATACAACTCCCATCGAATTGTTGTGTTTGTGCCTTCGTCATCCCAGCAGGAAGGAAGCCTGTCCGGCGGTGGCCAGGAAATCAGACTTACATCCTTCACCGAACCTTGTCAGTCGGTGTTGGCAGCGGTTATTGCATTCACCTGATGACTGAATCTGTGCCTCACTTCCCGTAGTGTTTATCGCACGATAAGAGAAGGAGGAGGAGGAGGAGGAGTAAGAAGAGGGTTGCAGCAGTGGTGGGCTGCTGTGAGAGCTGCTGCTGCTCATATTACTGCTGTTACTGTCCCTAGGTACTGTTGGTGGTGCTAATACTGCTACGTACTGCTATTATCACTATTATTAATCCTTATAAAGCAGCAGTATTAGAAATAATAATGAAGATGATCATCATAAAGGTACATTGATAATGATAATGATGATGAAGTCAATAATAATAACAATAATTATAATGATAATAATAATAATGATAATGATAATAATGATAATAATAATGATAATGATATTGATATTATTATTATTATTATTATTATCATTACCATTATCATTATTATTATCATTACCATTATCATTATTATTATCATTACTATTATCATCATCATCATCATCATCATCATCATCATCATTACCGTTATCATCATGCATGGTCATCATCTACCCGTGTGATGACCCGCCGCAGTGTTCTTTCATCCCATGCATCCAGACACCACACTTACCCTCCACCCTCCTTATACTCCCTCATCTGTGTAGCCTCTGTTCCTTGACTCATTCCCATCCGTCCACATTTTCCCACCCTCCCTCCTTCCCTCCCTCCCTCCCTCCCATCTTCCTCGCATCCCTCTCCCTCCTCCAAGGCGAGCTAATTCTTTCATTAAGTGTAGATCACCAATCAGAGGCGAGGGTGGCAAGTCCCTCATTAACAGCGGGCTAACCAGGCGAGGGGGAGGTGTCCTGGCGGGGGCTCCGCGGTGATCCTGGACTACGCTGGTGACTGTGCTCCCGGGCTGCCCTCCTGTGAGATAGCCTGGGCTTGGCTGGGCTGAGTTGTGTGCAGGCTGGACAGAGCACCGCGAGATTGTACTGAGTCACGGCGGGATTGTTGGTGTTCGTCTTGTGTGTTGGTTGATGGCGTGAGGCTCTAGTATTGTAATGAATGACGAGGCACCACACTGGCTAACACGAGGATGTAGTGACGCGTTCCTATTGTATCACTCAAGATAGTTTAAACTACTTACACAATAAGGAAAAATTACTCTGATGGTCAAGTTGGTGAAAGGAAACATTGGAGCTAAACACATGGTGGAAAAAAAACTATATATATATATATATATATATATATATATATATATATATATATATATATATATAATTCTTTATGCAAGAGAGGCTAGTCAAGGACTACAATAAGCATAAAAAAATAGTTTGCAGGAGTTGCATTTCCCGGAAAGTATATAGGAAAAGTCCTGAAAGGGTTGACCAGTTTTATGATGGAGGTGTCTTGATACTCCCTTCTTAAAAGTGTTGAAGTTGTAGGAAGGTGAACAAATAAACAGAATTAAACATAGAGTTCCAAAGTTTATTAGTGAAAGGGATAAAAGAGTTAAGATACTGATTAACTCTTGCATTAGTAAGGTGGACAGAAAAGAGGTGGGTGTAAGTAGAAAGTGTTGTGCAGCGTGGCCGTGAGAGGGAGGGAGGCAGCCAGTTAGCAAGTTCAGATGAACAGTAACAAAGAAAATAATGGTAGAAGACAGTATGAGAAGCATCCTTGCTGCCGAGTGATAGAGACTGAACACAATCAGTTAAAGAAGGGGAATTGATGAGACGAAAAGCCTTATGCTCCACCCTGTTTAATAAAGCTGTGCAAGTGGCCGCTCCCCCCTCCCCGAATCCATATATAGGAAGCGGAAGGAGGATGAGGTCCCTGTATAGAGTCAACACGAGAGGAGGAAACACATTGCCAGAAACAACACAGAACACACAACTTCATGGCAACTATTTTATCTAAAAAAAAAATTAATAATCTATTTAATTAATCGAATTATCATTACAATCTTACATCCAGAGTGTAAATTCCTTCACTACGGGAAGGAAGTACCGTCCGTTAGGCATCTCGACACAGACCAAACGTGCGTGCAATCACTTCACAGCCTGGCGTGCCTTCCTTAAGCCCATGTACCTTCCTAAAGCCCGTGCCTTCCTTAAGCTCGTGCCTTCCTTAAGCCAGACCGAGACTCCAATGAAAATCAAGTGGCCTAATCCAACCGTAGACGGTCTTGCACGGCCCCACGTGGCAGCCGCAAGTCCTCTGTACCAGTTATATATATATATATATATATATATATATATATATATATATATATATATATATATATATATATATATGTTTGGCGTCACAAGGCCTCGTCCGTGAAGTTGTTCCTGCTAAGCTAGAGTACCAAATCTTTAACATATGGTCAGTACACCACTACACGAGCTGCTTCACTCACCACCACCACACCTCCCTCGACCCACCACGATGACGCAGCATAATCATCACTATAACCACTACAACCACACGACAAACTAAAGGAAATTAAATTGATGCGTCGATAGTAACACACTTTCTTTTAGTTTAATTTTCCACGTGAGATGGCAGTTTTATAGAAAAAAATCAATGATGTGTAACAAGCAACTAAAAGATCAAAATTGATGGTTCCTATTATCTAGTTCACACCAACCGACACTTCATTCGTTTATTCAGTTCCGAAACTTACCAATAGAGGGAGAGCAGTGTTTCCCTTCTAAAAACACTTATCACATTTAGAAAGCTGGAACATCTCTCTTTGCTATCTAATTCTCCAGCCGTGAGTTTCGTGGCTTTGTAGAGCGGATCAAAAAATTAACCATCAAGTAATATGAGATAATTACTCCACTGGTTATTCACAGCACGGAAGGAAACGCACTTCTCACCTAACCTCACCTAATCTCACCTAACCTAACCCAACCTAACCTAACCTAACCTAACCTCACCTCACCTCACCTAACCTAACCTAACCTAACCTAGTCACGGCATGAAGGACACTATAGACGCGAGGGTGTAGGATGTAGAGTGTGTATATATATGATGAGACACATGTAGGCAGGGAGTTAGTAGCAGTATATAAGTGTTCCGTAATTCACTGTTTTTTCACGACTTCCCCTGAACAGACAAGATTGCAAGGGAAGGGGAAGGAGGGCAGAGGGTGAAGCACTGTTACTGTTACACTTGTTCCTCCTTGATTCCTTAAGTGCCACATCGTCAGCCTGACCAGCACAGGAAGGCGGGCAGGAAGCCGTGAATAGAAAAGGAGAGAAAAAAAAAAGAAACAGGAGAACTACGGAGAAGGAGGAGGAGGAAGAAGAGGAGGAGGAGGAGGAGTAATGGGAATGACCGTGTGGGAAAGAGGGTAAATGAGGAGAGTGTAAAGTAGGAAGGAAAGAAAGAGACAAGACATCTTCAGCCTCCTCCTCCTCCTCCTCCTCCTGCTCCCCCTCCTCTTCTTCCTCCCCTCCCTTCCCCTCTCTTCCCTCCACTCCCTTCAGGACCCTGGGTTATCTGAATGTTTTTAATTAACTTTGTCTTCAAGTCGTGATCGCCCCGGCCCGCCAGATTACGCCAATGGGATTTAAGCTAATTAGTTCAAATCGAGTCTGTTGAGTGTGGGTGAAGAGGAGACTAGGAGAGGGAGAGGCTGGGTAGGAGGAGGAGGAGGAGGAGGTAAAGGAGGGACGGGGCATGGTTTGAGGTAAAAACAGAGAGAGAGAGAGAGAGAGAGAGAGAGAGAGAGAGAGAGAGAGAGAGAGAGAGAGAGAGAGAGAGAGAGAGAGAGAGAGAGAGAGAGAGAGAAATGGTAAGGAGCAAGAAAATTTAAAAAGAGATGCCGATCATAAGAGAAAAAAATATATATATATAAAAAACAGATATTCATGTAACCAATAGAATGGGAGGAATAATAATAATAATAATAATAATAATAATAATAAGAAGAAGAAGAAGAA
>JAPQNM010000005.1:10436836-10441836 GCA_029783475.1 Metacarcinus magister | reverse complement strand
ATAGAGAACAAACCTGAAGGGAGAAACTATGTAACAGTGGTCATGGTGAATCACAAAGAAAACTGTTTGTGGGTCAATGATGCACGGTTTGTTAATGATCCTGATGTAATCCATTATTTACTGCAGCGTCCTATAGTCGTGGGTCCCTGTGTTGCGTACAGAACACTGCATTATTTCCAGCCATTATCTATATTTCATGTAAGTTACGCTGTACAATATGTTCTATGTTTGTTTGTTTTTTATCATTATTATTATTATTTTATTTCTGTTTTACATTAAAAGGGTACCGGCTAAAAGGTAAATGAAAATAGGTTAAAAGAAAAAAATCCCGCTTGTCGCCAGACCCTGTAATGAAGACAGTGGGAGAAATAGAGGCAAGGGATGGAGTTCTAATTTAGCGTGAGAGGTGTCTTGACACTCTTCTTTTGAAAGAGTTTAAGTCATAGGCAGGTTGATAAACAGACAAAGGAAGAGAGTTCCAGAGTTTATCAGTGTAAGGGAGGAAAGACTGAAGATACTGGTTAGCTCTTGCATTAGAAAGATGGACAGAAGAGGGTTGGGTGTCTGTTGTAAGACGTTGAAAAATGCAAGGTGGTGGAAGAATAGTGACCATCCACTACAGCAGCAATAGAACGGTCAGAAAGGAAACTGGAGATGAAGGTACAGTGAGAAGGATATAATCTGTAGGAGGGTAGTTTAAAAATTTAAGATTTATGCCAGATTCTATCGAAGGCTTTTGATATGTCAAGGCCGACAATAAAGGTTTCACCGAAGTCCCTAAAAGAGGATATCCAAGATTCAGTTAGAAAAGCAGTAGACCGCCGGCCTTTCCGGAAACCATACTGGCAATCAGAGAGAAGGTTATGAGCTGATAGATGCTTTATAACATTCTCATTAGGCTTTAGAAAGGCAGGAAATCAAAGCTATAGGGCGGTAGTTTAAAGGATTGGAGCGGTCACCCTTTTTATGGACAGGTTGAATGTGAGCAAACTTCCAGCAAGAAGTAAAGAGACACAGACGAAAGAGTTTGACCAGGCAAGGAGCGAGCTCAGAAACAGTTTCTGAGACCGTAAGTCTTCCGAGAATTAAGGCCAGAGAGGGTATGGAAAACGTCATTATGAAAAATTTTAATTTTAGGGATGAAGTAATCAGAGGGTGGAGGAGTAGGAGGAACATACCCAGTATCATTCCAAGTAGAATTGCTATGATATGATTTCAATAATTGTTTTCATAATCATCGAGTCAAGACTGTGTTGCTTGTTCATAACTTACTGGTACAAAGTGTATGATTACATGTAGTATAACGGAGTATTACAAACTAACTTAACATGTTACAGACTGTCTAAAATATTTTGTGTCAGCCATCAAAAAATACGTTTTCGCTGGTGAGTTGGTAGAATATCAAATACTTTATGGATGACTATTTCATTTCATCTCAGATTGTTCACAAACCATTACCTTCCTTTAACGAACGACGCTCAGGATTCATATTGAAACACCTCAAAACTTGAGCAGAAATTAAAAAGAAGAGCATATTTGAACGTTGCCTACCGTTGTGACGTTGCCTACCGTTGTGCACATGTTAAGGTTAAGACAAGGCTATGAGTTGGACTGAAGTAGAACTGTACGAAAAACAACTTCTGCTATAGTTCGATCGACACTGAGTAGTCAATGGATGTGTAGAAAACTAAACGAAAAGATTAAGAATTGTGGTAGGGGCTCAAAACATTTTGAGAAAAGCAGTTATGAATGATGCATTGATTGCCATCCTTCACACGCATAATGGTAGTGCTTCCCAACAGTGAAAAACTAGTAATAACACAAATTTTTTGTTTCTTACAGCGGCTCACATGATGAAGTCTCGGCAGGAACAGACATTACAGTGAAGGATATTACCAGCTGTGAGGGATGAAGGTGATAACAAGCAGTCAACCATAGTGCCACAGTGGTCATTTCCATCTCAAGTGAGTAGATCAATTCAATATTTTGTTTTGTCGTAATAGTACTGATTATTTTTTTCAGAGGAAGTACACTTCTACTTCATTACTTTATTCTTTTATACCACTTTCTATTATAAGCTTAGTATGAGTGAGGATGCCAAATGGTTTTATTTAACAGAAGATAGAACTGTACACATAAATATTTAAGGACATATAAATATCACTTTAGTTTACCCGTTATATAGACCGTTTTCTCTTGTATAAATATTCCGGATCAAACGGGTCTATGTACCAAGGAGAAGGCTGCGCACCCGTGTATATGACTGTGATTGTTGTTCCTTAAGAGTAATGGAGTTAACAGCATGAATGAATAAGAGACTCAGGCTTTGAAGGAGGGTTGTGTGTTGCTGGGGAGTGTCAGGGTGTGTGCGTTATGTCACGGTGGATCTAGGCCTGTAGTTACGGATTCAAGTCATGTTGTTATAGTACGTGGCTTCAAAACAAATGAAGGAGCACCAGGAGAATCAGGTCAGGGGGAAGGCGACACTAACTTGGTTGGTATTTATGATTAAGTGCTGGTTAGACGGTTAGAGTTGATTGTGGGTGACGGTGGGGAGGGGAGAGGAGGAAGGGGGAGAAAGTGTAGGAGGGAGCTAGGGAAGGACGGTTTAACAAGGATGCTGAAGATCTAGAAATCAGACATGACTGTTATCTGTACGTGTGTTTGTACTGTGATAAGGATGTACGTAAGGATATACATAATGACATTCATCCATGTTACTTACTGTATTGTAATGGAGGGTTAGTGGTAGGTTAGAAAGCTTGGTATTGTCTCTTTGTGTACTGCTTTAACCCATTCACCGTGATAATGCAAAAAGTTTCTTGTATCGCCTGTGATCTAATAATTTATGATTTTTCAATCTATACATTGAATAATATGCTTAGGATAGTAAATTTCTCCTGGTTTATCCGATTTGAACAGTAGCATCAACACATCGTTTAGTCTTAAGTTACATAAGTTATACAGCATTGAAGTTGAATACAAAACGATTTCAAAGCCATGATACGAGGGAAGCGCGTTGCCAGACGTAAGATACACCACCCACCTCACCACCCCCATAGCAGCTTGTTGTTTTGTTTACACACACACACACACACACACACACACACACACACACACACACACACACACACACACACACACACACACACACACACACACACACACACACACACACACACTCGCGCGCGCGCGCGCGCACGTTCACCAAACGTGTGTGTGTGTGTGTGTGTGTGTGTATGTGTGTGTGTGTGTGTGTGTGTGTGTGTGTGTGTGTGTGTGTGTGTGTGTGTGTGTGTGAATATAAACAGAAAGAAAAAGGACGTTTGTGTGTATATATATATATATATATATATATATATATATATACATATATATATATATATATATATATATATATATATATATATATATATATTTATATATATATATATATATATATATATATATATATATATATACATATATATACATATATATATATATATATATATATATATATATATATATATATATACATATATATATATATATATATATATATATATATATATATTTATATATATATATATATATATATATATATATATATTTATATATATATATATATATATATATTTATATATATATATATATATATATATATATACATATATATATTTATATATATAAATATATATATATATATATATATATATATATATACATATATATATATATATATATATATATATATATATATATATATAATCATGTTTTTATATAAATATTAAGTTTCATTTTACTGCGTAATTATTAGTCACAGAACAAATATTCATAATGACAGTTGTACAGTTTAATTAGGTGCATCAGATGCTGCAATGATATTTCCAATATTTCTAATAGCTTTCGGGAAAATTAGGAGGAAAGTCATGTTTTTATATAAATATTAAGTTTCATTTTACTGCGTAATTATTAGTCATAGAACAAATATTCATAATGACAGTTGTACAATTTAATTAGGTGTACCAGAAGCTGCAGTGATATATCAAATATCTCTAATAGCTTTCGAGAAAATGAGGAGGAAAGTCATGTTTTTATATAAATATTAAGTTTCATTTTACTGCGTAATTATTAGTCATAGAACAAATATTCATTATGACAAGTGTACAGTTTAGTTAGGTGTATCAGAGGCTGCAATGATATTTCCAATATCTCTAATAGCTTTCGGGAAAATGAGGAGGAAATTCATGTTATTATATAAATATAAAGTTTAATTATACTGCGTAATTATTAGTCATAGAAAAAATATTCATAATATCAGTTATACAGTTTAATGAGGTGTATCAGATGTTGCAATGATATTTCAATATCTTTAATAGCTTTCGAGAAAATGAGGAGGAAAATCATGTTTTTAAATAAATATTAAGTTTCATTTTAATGCGTAATTATTAGTCATAGAACAAATATTCATAATGAGAGTTGTACAGTTTAATTAGGTGTATCAGAATCTGCAATGATATTTAAAATATCTCTGAATAGCTTTCGGGAAAATGAGGAGGAAAGTCATGTTTTTATGTAAATATAAAGTTTCATTTTACTGCGTAATTATTAGTCTTAGAACAAATATTCATAATTTCAGTTCTAAAGTTTAATTAGGTCTATCAGATGCTGCAATGATATTTCCAATATCATTAATAGCTTTCGAGAAAATGAGGAGGAAATTCATGTTTTTATATAAATATTAAGTTTAATTTTACTGCGTAGTTATTAGTCATAGAACAAATATTAATAATGACAGTTGTACAGTATAATTAGGTGTATCAGATGCTGCAATAATATTTTCAATATCTCTAATAGCTTTCGAGGAAATGAGGAGAAAAGTTATGTTTATATAAAAATATTAAGTTTAATTTTACTGCGTAATTATTAGTCATAGAACAAATATTCATAATATCAGTTGTACAGTTTAATTAGGTCTATCAGATGCTGCAATTATATTTCCAATATCTCTAATAGCT
>JAPQNM010000005.1:10356528-10436736 GCA_029783475.1 Metacarcinus magister | reverse complement strand
CTATCATATGCTGCAATTATATTTCCAATATCTCTAATAGCTTTCGAGAAAATGAGGATGAATGTCATGTTTTTATATAAATATAAGTTTAATTTTACTGCGTAATTATTAGTCATAGAACAAATATTCATAATGTCAGTTTTACAGTTTAATTAGTTCTATCAAATGCTGCAGTGATATTTCCAATATCTCTAATAGCTTTCGAGAAAATGAGGAGGAAAATCATGTTTTTATATAAATATTAAGTTTCATTTTACTGCGTAATTATTAGTCATAGAACAAATATTCATAATGAGAGTTTTATAGTTTAATTAGGTGTATCAGATGCTGCAATGATATTTCCAATATCTCTAACAGCTTTCGAGAAAATGAGGAGGAAAGTCATGTTTTTATATAAATATTAAGTTTCATTTTACTGCGTAATTATTAGTCATAGAACAAATATTCATAATGACAGTTGTACAGTTTAATTAGGTGTATCAGATGCTGCAATGATAATTCCAATATCTCTAATAGCTTTCGAGAAAATGAGGAGAAAAGTTATGTTTATATAGAAATATTAAGTTTCATTTTACTGCGTAATTATTAGTCATAGAACAAATATTCATAATATCAGTTGTACAGTTTAATTAGTTGTATCAGATGCTGCAATGATATTTCCAATATCTCTAATAGCTTTCGAGAAAATGAGGAGGAAATTCATGTTTTTAAATAAATATTAAGTTTAATTTTACTGCGCAATAGTTAGTCATAGAACAAATATTCATAATGACAGTTGTAGAGTTTAATTAGGTGTATCAGATGCTGCAATGGTATTTCTAATATCTCAAATAGCTTTCGGGAAAATGAGGAGGAAATTCATGTTTTTAAATAAATATTAAGTTTCATTTTACTGCGTAATTATTAGTCATAGAAAAAATATTCATAATATCAGTTGTAGAGTTTAATTAGGTGTATCAGCTGTTGCAATGATATTTCCAATATCTCTAATAGCTTTCGAGAAAATGAGGAGGAAAGTCATGTTTTTAAATAAATATTAAGTTTCATTTTACTGCGTAATTATTAGTCATAGATCAAATATTCATAATATTAGTTGTACAGTTTAATTAGGTCTATCAGATGTTGCAATTATATTTCCAATATCTCTAATAGCTTTCGAGAAAATGACGGGGAAAATCATGTTTTTATATAAAAATACGGTTTTATTTTACTGCGTAATTATTAGTCATAGAACAAATATTCATAATATCAGTTGTACAGTTGAATTAGTTGTATCAGATGATGCAATGATATTTCCAATATCTCTAATAGCTTTCGAGAAAACGAGGAAGAAAGTAATTTAAAAAAAAGTAAAATTCAGTATTTATTAGTACTAGTGGAAATATTCATAATGACAGTAGTAGATTTTAATCAGGTCTATCATATGCTGCAATTATATTTCCAATATCTCTAATAGCTTTCGAGAAAATGAGGATGAATGTCATGTTTTTATATAAATATATAGTTTAATTTTACTGCGTAATTATTAGTCATAGAACAAATATTCATAATGTCAGTTTTACAGTTTAATTATGTCTATCAAATGCTGCAGTGATATTTCCAATATCTCTAATAGCTTTCGAGAAAATGAGGAGGAAAATCATGTTTTTATATAAATATTAAGTTTCATTTTACTGCGTAATTATTAGTCATAGAACAAATATTCATAATGAGAGTTTTATAGTTTAATTAGGTGTATCAGATGCTGCAATGATATTTCCAATATCTCTAATAGCTTTCGAGAAAATGAGGAGGAAAGTCATGTTTTTATATAAATATTAAGTTTCATTTTACTGCGTAATTATTAGTCATAGAACAAATATTCATAATGACAGTTGTACAGTTTAATTAGGTGTATCAGATGCTGCAATGATATTTCCAATATCTCTAATAGCTTTCGAGGAAATGAGGAGAAAAGTTATGCTTATATAATAATATTAAGTTTAATTTTACTGCGTAATTATTAGTCATAGAACAAATATTCATAATATCAGTTGTACAGTTTAATTAGGTCTATCAGATGCTGCAATTATATTTCCAATATCTCTAATAGCTTTCGAGAAAATGACGAAGAAAATCATGTTTTTATATAAAAATACGGTTTTATTTTACTGCGTAATTATTAGTCATAGAATAAATATTCATAATATCAGTTGTACAGTTGAATTAGGTGTATCAGATGATGCAATGATATTTCCAATATCTCTAATAGCTTTCGAGAAAACGAGGAAGAAAGTAATTTAAAAAAAAGTAAAATTCAGTATTTATTAGTACTAGTGAAAATATTCATAATGACAGTAGTAGATTTTAATCAGGTCTATCAGATGCTGCAATTATATTTCCAATATCTCTAATAGCTTTCGAGAAAATGAGGATGAATGTCATGTTTTTATATAAATATATAGTTTCATTTTACTGCGTAATTATTAGTCTTGGAACAAATATTCATAATGTCAGTTTTACAGTTTAATTAGGTCTATCAGATGCTGCAGTGATATTTCCAATATCTCTAATAGCTTTCGAGAAAAAAAGGAGGAAAATCATGTTTTTATATAAATATTAAGTTTCATTTTACTGCGTAATTATTAGTCATAGAACAAATATTCATAATATCAGTTGTACAGTTTAATTAGGTCTATCAGATGCTGCAATTATATTTCCAATATCTCTAATAGCTTTCGAGAAAATGACGAAGAAAATCATGTTTTTATATAAAAATACGGTTTTATTTTACTGCGTAATTATTAGTCATAGAACAAATATTCATAATATCAGTTGTACAGTTGAATTAGGTGTATCAGATGATGCAATGATTTTTCCAATATCTCTAATAGCTTTCGAGAAAACGAGGAAGAAAGTAATTTAAAAAAAAGTATAATTCAGTATTTATTAGTACTAGTGCAAATATTCATAATGACAGTAGTAGATTTTTATCAGGTCTATCAGATGCTGCAATGATATTTCCAATATCTCTAATAGCATTCGAGAAAATGAGGAGGAATGTCATGTTTTTATAAAAATATATAGTTTCATTTTACTGCGTAATTATTAGTCATAGAACAAATATTCATAATGACAGTTGTACAGTTTAATTAGGTGTATCAGATGCTGCAATGATATTTCCAATATCTCTAATAGCTTTCGAGAAAATGAGGAGAAAAGTTATGTTTATATAGAAATATTAAGTTTCATTTTACTGCGTAATTATTAGTCATAGAACAAATATTCATAATCACAGTTGTACAGTTTAATTAGTTGTATCAGATGCTGCAATGATATTTCTAATATCTCTAATAGCTTTCGAGAAAATGAGGAGGAAAGTCATGTTTTTAAATAAATATTAAGTTTAATTTTACTGCGCAATTGTTAGTCATAGAACAAATATTCATAATGACAGTTGTAGAGTTTAATTAGGTGTATCAGATGCTGCAATGATATTTCCAATATCTCAAATAGCTTTCGGGAAAATGAGGAGGAAATTCATGTTTTTAAATATATATTAAGTTTCATTTTACTGCGTAATTATTAGTCATAGAAAAAATATTCATAATATCTGTTGTAGAGTTTAATTAGATGTATCAGCTGTTGCAATGATATTTCCAATATCTCTAATAGCTTTCGAGAAAATGAGGAGGAAAGTCATGTTTTTAAATAAATATTAAGTTTCATTTTACTGCGTAATTATTAGTCATAGAACAAATATTCATAATATTAGTTGTACAGTTTAATTAGGTCTATCAGATGTTGCAATTATATTTCCAATATCTCTAATAGCTTTCGAGAAAATGACGAGGAAAATCATGTTTTTATATAAAAATACGGTTTTATTTTACTGCGTAATTATTAGTCATAGAACAAATATTCATAATATCAGTTGTACAGTTGAATTAGGTGTATCAGATGATGCAATGATATTTCCAATATCTCTAATAGCTTTCGAGAAAACGAGGAAGAAAGTAATTTTAAAAAAAGTAAAATTCAGTATTTATTAGTACTAGTGGAAATATTCATAATGACAGTAGTAGATTTTAATCAGGTCTATCATATGCTGCAATTATATTTCCAATATCTCTAATAGCTTTCGAGAAAATGAGGATGAATGTCATGTTTTTATATAAATATATAGTTTAATTTTACTGCGTAATTATTAGTCATAGAACAAATATTCATAATGTCAGTTTTACAGTTTAATTAGGTCTATCAAATGCTGCAGTGATATTTCCAATATCTCTAATAGCTTTCGAGAAAATGAGGAGGAAAATCATGTTTTTATATAAATATTAAGTTTCATTTTACTGCGTAATTATTAGTCATAGAACAAATATTCATAATGAGAGTTTTATAGTTTAATTAGGTGTATCAGATGCTGCAATGATATTTCCAATATCTCTAACAGCTTTCGAGAAAATGAGGAGGAAAGTCATGTTTTTATATAAATATTAAGTTTCATTTTACTGCGTAATTATTAGTCATAGAACAAATATTCATAATGACAGTTGTACAGTTTAATTAGGTGTATCAGATGCTGCAATGATAATTCCAATATCTCTAATAGCTTTCGAGAAAATGAGGAGAAAAGTTATGTTTATATAGAAATATTAAGTTTCATTTTACTGCGTAATTATTAGTCATAGAACAAATATTCATAATATCAGTTGTACAGTTTAATTAGTTGTATCAGATGCTGCAATGATATTTCCAATATCTCTAATAGCTTTCGAGAAAATGAGGAGGAAATTCATGTTTTTAAATAAATATTAAGTTTAATTTTACTGCGCAATAGTTAGTCATAGAACAAATATTCATAATGACAGTTGTAGAGTTTAATTAGGTGTATCAGATGCTGCAATGGTATTTCTAATATCTCAAATAGCTTTCGGGAAAATGAGGAGGAAATTCATGTTTTTAAATAAATATTAAGTTTCATTTTACTGCGTAATTATTAGTCATAGAAAAAATATTCATAATATCAGTTGTAGAGTTTAATTAGGTGTATCAGCTGTTGCAATGATATTTCCAATATCTCTAATAGCTTTCGAGAAAATGAGGAGGAAAGTCATGTTTTTAAATAAATATTAAGTTTCATTTTACTGCGTAATTATTAGTCATAGATCAAATATTCATAATATTAGTTGTATAGTTTAATTAGGTCTATCAGATGTTGCAATTATATTTCCAATATCTCTAATAGCTTTCGAGAAAATGACGGGGAAAATCATGTTTTTATATAAAAATACGGTTTTATTTTACTGCGTAATTATTAGTCATAGAACAAATATTCATAATATCAGTTGTACAGTTGAATTAGTTGTATCAGATGATGCAATGATATTTCCAATATCTCTAATAGCTTTCGAGAAAACGAGGAAGAAAGTAATTTAAAAAAAAGTAAAATTCAGTATTTATTAGTACTAGTGGAAATATTCATAATGACAGTAGTAGATTTTAATCAGGTCTATCATATGCTGCAATTATATTTCCAATATCTCTAATAGCTTTCGAGAAAATGAGGATGAATGTCATGTTTTTATATAAATATATAGTTTAATTTTACTGCGTAATTATTAGTCATAGAACAAATATTCATAATGTCAGTTTTACAGTTTAATTATGTCTATCAAATGCTGCAGTGATATTTCCAATATCTCTAATAGCTTTCGAGAAAATGAGGAGGAAAATCATGTTTTTATATAAATATTAAGTTTCATTTTACTGCGTAATTATTAGTCATAGAACAAATATTCATAATGAGAGTTTTATAGTTTAATTAGGTGTATCAGATGCTGCAATGATATTTCCAATATCTCTAATAGCTTTCGAGAAAATGAGGAGGAAAGTCATGTTTTTATATAAATATTAAGTTTCATTTTACTGCGTAATTATTAGTCATAGAACAAATATTCATAATGACAGTTGTACAGTTTAATTAGGTGTATCAGATGCTGCAATGATATTTCCAATATCTCTAATAGCTTTCGAGGAAATGAGGAGAAAAGTTATGCTTATATAATAATATTAAGTTTAATTTTACTGCGTAATTATTAGTCATAGAACAAATATTCATAATATCAGTTGTACAGTTTAATTAGGTCTATCAGATGCTGCAATTATATTTCCAATATCTCTAATAGCTTTCGAGAAAATGACGAAGAAAATCATGTTTTTATATAAAAATACGGTTTTATTTTACTGCGTAATTATTAGTCATAGAATAAATATTCATAATATCAGTTGTACAGTTGAATTAGGTGTATCAGATGATGCAATGATATTTCCAATATCTCTAATAGCTTTCGAGAAAACGAGGAAGAAAGTAATTTAAAAAAAGTAAAATTCAGTATTTATTAGTACTAGTGAAAATATTCATAATGACAGTAGTAGATTTTAATCAGGTCTATCAGATGCTGCAATTATATTTCCAATATCTCTAATAGCTTTCGAGAAAATGAGGATGAATGTCATGTTTTTATATAAATATATAGTTTCATTTTACTGCGTAATTATTAGTCTTGGAACAAATATTCATAATGTCAGTTTTACAGTTTAATTAGGTCTATCAGATGCTGCAGTGATATTTCCAATATCTCTAATAGCTTTCGAGAAAAAAAGGAGGAAAATCATGTTTTTATATAAATATTAAGTTTCATTTTACTGCGTAATTATTAGTCATAGAACAAATATTCATAATATCAGTTGTACAGTTTAATTAGGTCTATCAGATGCTGCAATTATATTTCCAATATCTCTAATAGCTTTCGAGAAAATGACGAAGAAAATCATGTTTTTATATAAAAATACGGTTTTATTTTACTGCGTAATTATTAGTCATAGAACAAATATTCATAATATCAGTTGTACAGTTGAATTAGGTGTATCAGATGATGCAATGATTTTTCCAATATCTCTAATAGCTTTCGAGAAAACGAGGAAGAAAGTAATTTAAAAAAAAGTAAAATTCAGTATTTATTAGTACTAGTGCAAATATTCATAATGACAGTAGTAGATTTTTATCAGGTCTATCAGATGCTGCAATGATATTTCCAATATCTCTAATAGCATTCGAGAAAATGAGGAGGAATGTCATGTTTTTATATAAATATATAGTTTCATTTTACTGCGTAATTATTAGTCATAGAACAAATATTCATAATGACAGTTGTACAGTTTAATTAGGTGTATCAGATGCTGCAATGATATTTCCAATATCTCTAATAGCTTTCGAGAAAATGAGGAGAAAAGTTATGTTTATATAGAAATATTAAGTTTCATTTTACTGCGTAATTATTAGTCATAGAACAAATATTCATAATCACAGTTGTACAGTTTAATTAGTTGTATCAGATGCTGCAATGATATTTCTAATATCTCTAATAGCTTTCGAGAAAATGAGGAGGAAAGTCATGTTTTTAAATAAATATTAAGTTTAATTTTACTGCGCCATTGTTAGTCATAGAACAAATATTCATAATGACAGTTGTAGAGTTTAATTAGGTGTATCAGATGCTGCAATGATATTTCCAATATCTCAAATAGCTTTCGGGAAAATGAGGAGGAAATTCATGTTTTTAAATATATATTAAGTTTCATTTTACTGCGTAATTATTAGTCATAGAAAAAATATTCATAATATCTGTTGTAGAGTTTAATTAGATGTATCAGCTGTTGCAATGATATTTCCAATATCTCTAATAGCTTTCGAGAAAATGAGGAGGAAAGTCATGTTTTTAAATAAATATTAAGTTTCATTTTACTGCGTAATTATTAGTCATAGAACAAATATTCATAATATTAGTTGTACAGTTTAATTAGGTCTATCAGATGTTGCAATTATATTTCCAATATCTCTAATAGCTTTCGAGAAAATGACGAGGAAAATCATGTTTTTATATAAAAATACGGTTTTATTTTACTGCGTAATTATTAGTCATAGAACAAATATTCATAATATCAGTTGTACAGTTGAATTAGGTGTATCAGATGATGCAATGATATTTCCAATATCTCTAATAGCTTTCGAGAAAACGAGGAAGAAAGTAATTTAAAAAAAAGTAAAATTCAGTATTTATTAGTACTAGTGGAAATATTCATAATGACAGTAGTAGATTTTAATCAGGTCTATCATATGCTGCAATTATATTTCCAATATCTCTAATAGCTTTCGAGAAAATGAGGATGAATGTCATGTTTTTATATAAATATAGAGTTTAATTTTACTGCGTAATTATTAGTCATAGAACAAATATTCATAATGTCAGTTTTACAGTTTAATTAGTTCTATCAAATGCTGCAGTGATATTTCCAATATCTCTAATAGCTTTCGAGAAAATGAGGAGGAAAATCATGTTTTTATATAAATATTAAGTTTCATTTTACTGCGTAATTATTAGTCATAGAACAAATATTCATAATGAGAGTTTTATAGTTTAATTAGGTGTATCAGATGCTGCAATGATATTTCCAATATCTCTAACAGCTTTCGAGAAAATGAGGAGGAAAGTCATGTTTTTATATAAATATTAAGTTTCATTTTACTGCGTAATTATTAGTCATAGAACAAATATTCATAATGACAGTTGTACAGTTTAATTAGGTGTATCAGATGCTGCAATGATAATTCCAATATCTCTAATAGCTTTCGAGAAAATGAGGAGAAAAGTTATGTTTATATAGAAATATTAAGTTTCATTTTACTGCGTAATTATTAGTCATAGAACAAATATTCATAATATCAGTTGTACAGTTTAATTAGTTGTATCAGATGCTGCAATGATATTTCCAATATCTCTAATAGCTTTCGAGAAAATGAGGAGGAAATTCATGTTTTTAAATAAATATTAAGTTTAATTTTACTGCGCAATAGTTAGTCATAGAACAAATATTCATAATGACAGTTGTAGAGTTTAATTAGGTGTATCAGATGCTGCAATGGTATTTCTAATATCTCAAATAGCTTTCGGGAAAATGAGGAGGAAATTCATGTTTTTAAATAAATATTAAGTTTCATTTTACTGCGTAATTATTAGTCATAGAAAAAATATTCATAATATCAGTTGTAGAGTTTAATTAGGTGTATCAGCTGTTGCAATGATATTTCCAATATCTCTAATAGCTTTCGAGAAAATGAGGAGGAAAGTCATGTTTTTAAATAAATATTAAGTTTCATTTTACTGCGTAATTATTAGTCATAGATCAAATATTCATAATATTAGTTGTACAGTTTAATTAGGTCTATCAGATGTTGCAATTATATTTCCAATATCTCTAATAGCTTTCGAGAAAATGACGGGGAAAATCATGTTTTTATATAAAAATACGGTTTTATTTTACTGCGTAATTATTAGTCATAGAACAAATATTCATAATATCAGTTGTACAGTTGAATTAGTTGTATCAGATGATGCAATGATATTTCCAATATCTCTAATAGCTTTCGAGAAAACGAGGAAGAAAGTAATTTAAAAAAAAGTAAAATTCAGTATTTATTAGTACTAGTGGAAATATTCATAATGACAGTAGTAGATTTTAATCAGGTCTATCATATGCTGCAATTATATTTCCAATATCTCTAATAGCTTTCGAGAAAATGAGGATGAATGTCATGTTTTTATATAAATATATAGTTTAATTTTACTGCGTAATTATTAGTCATAGAACAAATATTCATAATGTCAGTTTTACAGTTTAATTATGTCTATCAAATGCTGCAGTGATATTTCCAATATCTCTAATAGCTTTCGAGAAAATGAGGAGGAAAATCATGTTTTTATATAAATATTAAGTTTCATTTTACTGCGTAATTATTAGTCATAGAACAAATATTCATAATGAGAGTTTTATAGTTTAATTAGGTGTATCAGATGCTGCAATGATATTTCCAATATCTCTAATAGCTTTCGAGAAAATGAGGAGGAAAGTCATGTTTTTATATAAATATTAAGTTTCATTTTACTGCGTAATTATTAGTCATAGAACAAATATTCATAATGACAGTTGTACAGTTTAATTAGGTGTATCAGATGCTGCAATGATATTTCCAATATCTCTAATAGCTTTCGAGGAAATGAGGAGAAAAGTTATGCTTATATAATAATATTAAGTTTAATTTTACTGCGTAATTATTAGTCATAGAACAAATATTCATAATATCAGTTGTACAGTTTAATTAGGTCTATCAGATGCTGCAATTATATTTCCAATATCTCTAATAGCTTTCGAGAAAATGACGAAGAAAATCATGTTTTTATATAAAAATACGGTTTTATTTTACTGCGTAATTATTAGTCATAGAATAAATATTCATAATATCAGTTGTACAGTTGAATTAGGTGTATCAGATGATGCAATGATATTTCCAATATCTCTAATAGCTTTCGAGAAAACGAGGAAGAAAGTAATTTAAAAAAAAGTAAAATTCAGTATTTATTAGTACTAGTGAAAATATTCATAATGACAGTAGTAGATTTTAATCAGGTCTATCAGATGCTGCAATTATATTTCCAATATCTCTAATAGCTTTCGAGAAAATGAGGATGAATGTCATGTTTTTATATAAATATATAGTTTCATTTTACTGCGTAATTATTAGTCTTGGAACAAATATTCATAATGTCAGTTTTACAGTTTAATTAGGTCTATCAGATGCTGCAGTGATATTTCCAATATCTCTAATAGCTTTCGAGAAAAAAAGGAGGAAAATCATGTTTTTATATAAATATTAAGTTTCATTTTACTGCGTAATTATTAGTCATAGAACAAATATTCATAATATCAGTTGTACAGTTTAATTAGGTCTATCAGATGCTGCAATTATATTTCCAATATCTCTAATAGCTTTCGAGAAAATGACGAAGAAAATCATGTTTTTATATAAAAATACGGTTTTATTTTACTGCGTAATTATTAGTCATAGAACAAATATTCATAATATCAGTTGTACAGTTGAATTAGGTGTATCAGATGATGCAATGATTTTTCCAATATCTCTAATAGCTTTCGAGAAAACGAGGAAGAAAGTAATTTAAAAAAAAGTAAAATTCAGTATTTATTAGTACTAGTGCAAATATTCATAATGACAGTAGTAGATTTTTATCAGGTCTATCAGATGCTGCAATGATATTTCCAATATCTCTAATAGCATTCGAGAAAATGAGGAGGAATGTCATGTTTTTATAAAAATATATAGTTTCATTTTACTGCGTAATTATTAGTCATAGAACAAATATTCATAATGACAGTTGTACAGTTTAATTAGGTGTATCAGATGCTGCAATGATATTTCCAATATCTCTAATAGCTTTCGAGAAAATGAGGAGAAAAGTTATGTTTATATAGAAATATTAAGTTTCATTTTACTGCGTAATTATTAGTCATAGAACAAATATTCATAATCACAGTTGTACAGTTTAATTAGTTGTATCAGATGCTGCAATGATATTTCTAATATCTCTAATAGCTTTCGAGAAAATGAGGAGGAAAGTCATGTTTTTAAATAAATATTAAGTTTAATTTTACTGCGCAATTGTTAGTCATAGAACAAATATTCATAATGACAGTTGTAGAGTTTAATTAGGTGTATCAGATGCTGCAATGATATTTCCAATATCTCAAATAGCTTTCGGGAAAATGAGGAGGAAATTCATGTTTTTAAATATATATTAAGTTTCATTTTACTGCGTAATTATTAGTCATAGAAAAAATATTCATAATATCTGTTGTAGAGTTTAATTAGATGTATCAGCTGTTGCAATGATATTTCCAATATCTCTAATAGCTTTCGAGAAAATGAGGAGGAAAGTCATGTTTTTAAATAAATATTAAGTTTCATTTTACTGCGTAATTATTAGTCATAGAACAAATATTCATAATATTAGTTGTACAGTTTAATTAGGTCTATCAGATGTTGCAATTATATTTCCAATATCTCTAATAGCTTTCGAGAAAATGACGAGGAAAATCATGTTTTTATATAAAAATACGGTTTTATTTTACTGCGTAATTATTAGTCATAGAACAAATATTCATAATATCAGTTGTACAGTTGAATTAGGTGTATCAGATGATGCAATGATATTTCCAATATCTCTAATAGCTTTCGAGAAAACGAGGAAGAAAGTAATTTAAAAAAAAGTAAAATTCAGTATTTATTAGTACTAGTGGAAATATTCATAATGACAGTAGTAGATTTTAATCAGGTCTATCATATGCTGCAATTATATTTCCAATATCTCTAATAGCTTTCGAGAAAATGAGGATGAATGTCATGTTTTTATATAAATATATAGTTTAATTTTACTGCGTAATTATTAGTCATAGAACAAATATTCATAATGTCAGTTTTACAGTTTAATTAGTTCTATCAAATGCTGCAGTGATATTTCCAATATCTCTAATAGCTTTCGAGAAAATGAGGAGGAAAATCATGTTTTTATATAAATATTAAGTTTCATTTTACTGCGTAATTATTAGTCATAGAACAAATATTCATAATGAGAGTTTTATAGTTTAATTAGGTGTATCAGATGCTGCAATGATATTTCCAATATCTCTAACAGCTTTCGAGAAAATGAGGAGGAAAGTCATGTTTTTATATAAATATTAAGTTTCATTTTACTGCGTAATTATTAGTCATAGAACAAATATTCATAATGACAGTTGTACAGTTTAATTAGGTGTATCAGATGCTGCAATGATAATTCCAATATCTCTAATAGCTTTCGAGAAAATGAGGAGAAAAGTTATGTTTATATAGAAATATTAAGTTTCATTTTACTGCGTAATTATTAGTCATAGAACAAATATTCATAATATCAGTTGTACAGTTTAATTAGTTGTATCAGATGCTGCAATGATATTTCCAATATCTCTAATAGCTTTCGAGAAAATGAGGAGGAAATTCATGTTTTTAAATAAATATTAAGTTTAATTTTACTGCGCAATAGTTAGTCATAGAACAAATATTCATAATGACAGTTGTAGAGTTTAATTAGGTGTATCAGATGCTGCAATGGTATTTCTAATATCTCAAATAGCTTTCGGGAAAATGAGGAGGAAATTCATGTTTTTAAATAAATATTAAGTTTCATTTTACTGCGTAATTATTAGTCATAGAACAAATATTCATAATGAGAGTTGTACAGTTTAATTAGGTGTATCAGAATCTGCAATGATATTTAAAATATCTCTGAATAGCTTTCGGGAAAATGAGGAGGAAAGTCATGTTTTTATGTAAATATAAAGTTTCATTTTACTGCGTAATTATTAGTCTTAGAACAAATATTCATAATTTCAGTTCTAAAGTTTAATTAGGTCTATCAGATGCTGCAATGATATTTCCAATATCATTAATAGCTTTCGAGAAAATGAGGAGGAAATTCATGTTTTTATATAAATATTAAGTTTAATTTTACTGCGTAGTTATTAGTCATAGAACAAATATTAATAATGACAGTTGTACAGTATAATTAGGTGTATCAGATGCTGCAATAATATTTTCAATATCTCTAATAGCTTTCGAGGAAATGAGGAGAAAAGTTATGTTTATATAAAAATATTAAGTTTAATTTTACTGCGTAATTATTAGTCATAGAACAAATATTCATAATATCAGTTGTACAGTTTAATTAGGTGTATCAGATGCTGCAATTATATTTCCAATATCTCTAATAGCTTTCGAGAAAATGACGAAGAAAATCATATTTTTATATAAAAATACGGTTTTATTTTACTGCGTAATTATTAGTCATAAAACAAATATTCATAATATCAGTTGTACAGTTGAATTAGGTGTATCAGATGATGCAATGATTTTTCCAATATCTCTAATAGCTTTCGAGAAAACGAGGAAGTAAGTAATTTTAAAAAAAGTAAAATTCAGTATTTATTAGTACTAGTGAAAATATTCATAATGACAGTAGTAGATTTTAATCAGGTCTATCAGATGCTGCAATGATATTTCCAATATCTCTAATAGCATTCGAGAAAATGAGGAGGAATATCATGTTTTTATATAAATATATAGTTTCATTTTACTGCGTAATTATTAGTCATAGAACAAATATTCATAATGTCAGTTTTACAGTTTAATTAGGTCTATCAAATACTGCAGTGATAATTCCAATATCTCTAATAGCTTTCGAGAAAATGAGGAGGAAAATCATGTTTTTATATAAATATTAAGTTTCATTTTACTGCGCAATAGTTAGTCATAGAACAAATATTCATAATGACAGTTGTAGAGTTTAATTAGGTGTATCAGATGCTGCAATGATATTTCTAATATCTCTAATAGCTTTCGGGAAAATGAGGAGGAAATTCATGTTTTTAAATAAATATTAAGTTTCATTTTACTGCGTAATTATTAGTCATAGAAAAAATATTCATAATATCAGTTGTAGAGTTTAATTAGGTGTATCAGCTGTTGCAATGATATTTCCAATATCTCTAATAGCTTTCGAGAAAATGAGGAGGAAAGTCATGTTTTTAAATAAATATTAAGTTTCATTTTACTGCGTAATTATTAGTCATAGAACAAATATTCATAATATTTGTTGTACATTTTAATTAGGTCTATCAGATGTTGCAATTATATTTCCAATATCTCTAATAGCTTTCGAGAAAATGACGAGGAAAATCATGTTTTTATATAAAAATACGGTTTTATTTTACTGCGTAATTATTAGTCATAGAACAAATATTCATAATATCAGTTGTACAGTTGAATTAGGTGTATCAGATGATGCAATAATATTTCCAATATCTCTAATAGCTTTCGAGAAAACGAGGAAGAAAGTAATTTAAAAAAAAGTAAAATTCAGTATTTATTAGTACTAGTGAAAATATTCATAATGACAGTAGTAGATTTTAATCAGGTCTATCAGATGCTGCAATTATATTTCCAATATCTCTAATAGCTTTCGAGAAAATGAGGATGAATGTCATGTTTTTATATAAATATATAGTTTCATTTTACTGCGTAATTATTAGTCTTGGAACAAATATTCATAATGTCAGTTTTACAGTTTAATTAGGTCTATCAGATGCTGCAGTGATGTTTCCAATATCTCTAATAGCTTTCGAGAAAAAAAGAAGGAAAATCATGTTTTTATATAAATATTAAGTTTCATTTTACTGCGTAATTATTAGTCATAGAACAAATATTCATAATATCAGTTGTACAGTTTAATTAGGTCTATCAGATGCTGAAATTATATTTCCAATATCTCTAATAGCTTTCGAGTAAATGACGAAGAAAATCATGTTTTTATATAAAAATACGGTTTTATTTTACTGCGTAATTATTAGTCATAGAACAAATATTCATAATATCAGTTGTACAGTTGAATTAGGTGTATCAGATGATGCAATGATTTTTCCAATATCTCTAATAGCTTTCGAGAAAACGAGGAAGAAAGTAATTTAAAAAAAAGTAAAATTCAGTATTTATTAGTACTAGTGCAAATATTCATAATCACAGTAGTAGATTTTTATCAGGTCTATTAGATGCTGCAATGATATTTCCAATATCTCTAATAGCATTCGAGAAAATGAGGAGGAATGTCATGTTTTTATAAAAATATATAGTTTCATTTTACTGCGTAATTATTAGTCATAGAACAAATATTCATAATGACAGTTGTACAGTTTAATTAGGTGTATCAGATGCTGCAATGATATTTCCAATATCTCTAATAGCTTTCGAGAAAATGAGGAGAAAAGTTATGTTTATATAGAAATATTAAGTTTCATTTTACTGCGTAATTATTAGTCATAGAACAAATATTCATAATCACAGTTGTACAGTTTAATTAGTTGTATCAGATGCTGCAATGATATTTCTAATATCTCTAATAGCTTTCGAGAAAATGAGGAGGAAAGTCATGTTTTTAAATAAATATTAAGTTTAATTTTACTGCGCAATTGTTAGTCATAGAACAAATATTCATAATGACAGTTGTAGAGTTTAATTAGGTGTATCAGATGCTGCAATGATATTTCCAATATCTCAAATAGCTTTCGGGAAAATGAGGAGGAAATTCATGTTTTTAAATATATATTAAGTTTCATTTTACTGCGTAATTATTAGTCATAGAAAAAATATTCATAATATCTGTTGTAGAGTTTAATTAGATGTATCAGCTGTTGCAATGATATTTCCAATATCTCTAATAGCTTTCGAGAAAATG
The DNA here is from genome assembly GCA_029783475.1 of Metacarcinus magister. Lineage (NCBI taxonomy): Eukaryota > Metazoa > Arthropoda > Malacostraca > Decapoda > Cancridae > Metacarcinus > Metacarcinus magister. Next base: position 10,420,516 of record JAPQNM010000005.1, on the reverse strand, counting down.
AGGAGGAAAGTCATGTTTTTAAATAAATATTAAGTTTCATTTTACTGCGTAATTATTAGTCATAGAACAAATATTCATAATATTAGTTGTACAGTTTAATTAGGTCTATCAGATGTTGCAATTATATTTCCAATATCTCTAATAGCTTTCGAGAAAATGACGAGGAAAATCATGTTTTTATATAAAAATACGGTTTTATTTTACTGCGTAATTATTAGTCATAGAACAAATATTCATAATATCAGTTGTACAGTTGAATTAGGTGTATCAGATGATGCAATGATATTTCCAATATCTCTAATAGCTTTCGAGAAAACGAGGAAGAAAGTAATTTAAAAAAAAGTAAAATTCAGTATTTATTAGTACTAGTGGAAATATTCATAATGACAGTAGTAGATTTTAATCAGGTCTATCATATGCTGCAATTATATTTCCAATATCTCTAATAGCTTTCGAGAAAATGAGGATGAATGTCATGTTTTTATATAAATATATAGTTTAATTTTACTGCGTAATTATTAGTCATAGAACAAATATTCATAATGTCAGTTTTACAGTTTAATTAGTTCTATCAAATGCTGCAGTGATATTTCCAATATCTCTAATAGCTTTCGAGAAAATGAGGAGGAAAATCATGTTTTTATATAAATATTAAGTTTCATTTTACTGCGTAATTATTAGTCATAGAACAAATATTCATAATGAGAGTTTTATAGTTTAATTAGGTGTATCAGATGCTGCAATGATATTTCCAATATCTCTAACAGCTTTCGAGAAAATGAGGAGGAAAGTCATGTTTTTATATAAATATTAAGTTTCATTTTACTGCGTAATTATTAGTCATAGAACAAATATTCATAATGACAGTTGTACAGTTTAATTAGGTGTATCAGATGCTGCAATGATATTCCAATATCTCTAATAGCTTTCGAGAAAATGAGGAGAAAAGTTATGTTTATATAGAAATATTAAGTTTCATTTTACTGCGTAATTATTAGTCATAGAACAAATATTCATAATATCAGTTGTACAGTTTAATTAGTTGTATCAGATGCTGCAATGATATTTCCAATATCTCTAATAGCTTTCGAGAAAATGAGGAGGAAATTCATGTTTTTAAATAAATATTAAGTTTAATTTTACTGCGCAATAGTTAGTCATAGAACAAATATTCATAATGACAGTTGTAGAGTTTAATTAGGTGTATCAGATGCTGCAATGGTATTTCTAATATCTCAAATAGCTTTCGGGAAAATGAGGAGGAAATTCATGTTTTTAAATAAATATTAAGTTTCATTTTACTGCGTAATTATTAGTCATAGAACAAATATTCATAATGAGAGTTGTACAGTTTAATTAGGTGTATCAGAATCTGCAATGATATTTAAAATATCTCTGAATAGCTTTCGGGAAAATGAGGAGGAAAGTCATGTTTTTATGTAAATATAAAGTTTCATTTTACTGCGTAATTATTAGTCTTAGAACAAATATTCATAATTTCAGTTCTAAAGTTTAATTAGGTCTATCAGATGCTGCAATGATATTTCCAATATCATTAATAGCTTTCGAGAAAATGAGGAGGAAATTCATGTTTTTATATAAATATTAAGTTTAATTTTACTGCGTAGTTATTAGTCATAGAACAAATATTAATAATGACAGTTGTACAGTATAATTAGGTGTATCAGATGCTGCAATAATATTTTCAATATCTCTAATAGCTTTCGAGGAAATGAGGAGAAAAGTTATGTTTATATAAAAATATTAAGTTTAATTTTACTGCGTAATTATTAGTCATAGAACAAATATTCATAATATCAGTTGTACAGTTTAATTAGGTCTATCAGATGCTGCAATTATATTTCCAATATCTCTAATAGCTTTCGAGAAAATGACGAAGAAAATCATATTTTTATATAAAAATACGGTTTTATTTTACTGCGTAATTATTAGTCATAAAACAAATATTCATAATATCAGTTGTACAGTTGAATTAGGTGTATCAGATGATGCAATGATTTTCCAATATCTCTAATAGCTTTCGAGAAAACGAGGAAGTAAGTAATTTAAAAAAAGTAAAATTCAGTATTTATTAGTACTAGTGAAAATATTCATAATGACAGTAGTAGATTTTAATCAGGTCTATCAGATGCTGCAATGATATTTCCAATATCTCTAATAGCTTTCGAGAAAATGAGGAGGAATATCATGTTTTTATATAAATATATAGTTTCATTTTACTGCGTAATTATTAGTCATAGAACAAATATTCATAATGTCAGTTTTACAGTTTAATTAGGTCTATCAAATACTGCAGTGATAATTCCAATATCTCTAATAGCTTTCGAGAAAATGAGGAGGAAAATCATGTTTTTATATAAATATTAAGTTTCATTTTACTGCGCAATAGTTAGTCATAGAACAAATATTCATAATGACAGTTGTAGAGTTTAATTAGGTGTATCAGATGCTGCAATGATATTTCTAATATCTCAAATAGCTTTCGGGAAAATGAGGAGGAAATTCATGTTTTTAAATAAATATTAAGTTTCATTTTACTGCGTAATTATTAGTCATAGAACAAATATTCATAATATCAGTTGTAGAGTTTAATTAGGTGTATCAGCTGTTGCAATGATATTTCCAATATCTCTAATAGCTTTCGAGAAAATGAGGAGGAAAGTCATGTTTTTAAATAAATATTAAGTTTCATTTTACTGCGTAATTATTAGTCATAGAACAAATATTCATAATATCTGTTGTACATTTAATTAGGTCTATCAGATGTTGCAATTATATTTCCAATATCTCTAATAGCTTTCGAGAAAATGACGAGGAAAATCATGTTTTTATATAAAAATACGGTTTTATTTTACTGCGTAATTATTAGTCATAGAACAAATATTCATAATATCAGTTGTACAGTTGAATTAGGTGTATCAGATGATGCAATGATATTTCCAATATCTCTAATAGCTTTCGAGAAAACGAGGAAGAAAGTAATTTAAAAAAAAGTAAAATTCAGTATTTATTAGTACTAGTGAAAATATTCATAATGACAGTAGTAGATTTTAATCAGGTCTATCAGATGCTGCAATTATATTTCCAATATCTCTAATAGCTTTCGAGAAAATGAGGATGAATGTCATGTTTTTATATAAATATATAGTTTCATTTTACTGCGTAATTATTAGTCTTGGAACAAATATTCATAATGTCAGTTTTACAGTTTAATTAGGTCTATCAGATGCTGCAGTGATGTTTCCAATATCTCTAATAGCTTTCGAGAAAAAAGAGAGGAAAATCATGTTTTTATATAAATATTAAGTTTCATTTTACTGCGTAATTATTAGTCATAGAACAAATATTCATAATATCAGTTGTACAGTTTAATTAGGTCTATCAGATGCTGCAATTATATTTCCAATATCTCTAATAGCTTTCGAGTAAATGACGAAGAAAATCATGTTTTTATATAAAAATACGGTTTTATTTTACTGCGTAATTATTAGTCATAGAACAAATATTCATAATATCAGTTGTACAGTTGAATTAGGTGTATCAGATGATGCAATGATTTTTCCAATATCTCTAATAGCTTTCGAGAAAACGAGGAAGAAAGTAATTTAAAAAAAAGTAAAATTCAGTATTTATTAGTACTAGTGCAAATATTCATAATCACAGTAGTAGATTTTTATCAGGTCTATTAGATGCTGCAATGATATTTCCAATATCTCTAATAGCATTCGAGAAAATGAGGAGGAATGTCATGTTTTTATAAAAATATATAGTTTCATTTTACTGCGTAATTATTAGTCATAGAACAAATATTCATAATGACAGTTGTACAGTTTAATTAGGTGTATCAGATGCTGCAATGATATTTCCAATATCTCTAATAGCTTTCGAGAAAATGAGGAGAAAAGTTATGTTTATATAGAAATATTAAGTTTCATTTTACTGCGTAATTATTAGTCATAGAACAAATATTCATAATCACAGTTGTACAGTTTAATTAGTTGTATCAGATGCTGCAATGATATTTCTAATATCTCTAATAGCTTTCGAGAAAATGAGGAGGAAAGTCATGTTTTTAAATAAATATTAAGTTTAATTTTACTGCGCAATTGTTAGTCATAGAACAAATATTCATAATGACAGTTGTAGAGTTTAATTAGGTGTATCAGATGCTGCAATGATATTTCCAATATCTCAAATAGCTTTCGGGAAAATGAGGAGGAAATTCATGTTTTTAATATATATTAAGTTTCATTTTACTGCGTAATTATTAGTCATAGAAAAAATATTCATAATATCTGTTGTAGAGTTTAATTAGATGTATCAGCTGTTGCAATGATATTTCCAATATCTCTAATAGCTTTCGAGAAAATGAGGAGGAAAGTCATGTTTTTAAATAAATATTAAGTTTCATTTTACTGCGTAATTATTAGTCATAGAACAAATATTCATAATATTAGTTGTACAGTTTAATTAGGTCTATCAGATGTTGCAATTATATTTCCAATATCTCTAATAGCTTTCGAGAAAATGACGAGGAAAATCATGTTTTTATATAAAAATACGGTTTTATTTTACTGCGTAATTATTAGTCATAGAACAAATATTCATAATATCAGTTGTACAGTTGAATTAGGTGTATCAGATGATGCAATGATATTTCCAATATCTCTAATAGCTTTCGAGAAAACGAGGAAGAAAGTAATTTAAAAAAAAGTAAAATTCAGTATTTATTAGTACTAGTGGAAATATTCATAATGACAGTAGTAGATTTTAATCAGGTCTATCATATGCTGCAATTATATTTCCAATATCTCTAATAGCTTTCGAGAAAATGAGGATGAATGTCATGTTTTTATATAAATATATAGTTTAATTTTACTGCGTAATTATTAGTCATAGAACAAATATTCATAATGTCAGTTTTACAGTTTAATTAGTTCTATCAAATGCTGCAGTGATATTTCCAATATCTCTAATAGCTTTCGAGAAAATGAGGAGGAAAATCATGTTTTTATATAAATATTAAGTTTCATTTTACTGCGTAATTATTAGTCATAGAACAAATATTCATAATGAGAGTTTTATAGTTTAATTAGGTGTATCAGATGCTGCAATGATATTTCCAATATCTCTAACAGCTTTCGAGAAAATGAGGAGGAAAGTCATGTTTTTATATAAATATTAAGTTTCATTTTACTGCGTAATTATTAGTCATAGAACAAATATTCATAATGACAGTTGTACAGTTTAATTAGGTGTATCAGATGCTGCAATGATAATTCCAATATCTCTAATAGCTTTCGAGAAAATGAGGAGAAAAGTTATGTTTATATAGAAATATTAAGTTTCATTTTACTGCGTAATTATTAGTCATAGAACAAATATTCATAATATCAGTTGTACAGTTTAATTAGTTGTATCAGATGCTGCAATGATATTTCCAATATCTCTAATAGCTTTCGAGAAAATGAGGAGGAAATTCATGTTTTTAAATAAATATTAAGTTTAATTTTACTGCGCAATAGTTAGTCATAGAACAAATATTCATAATGACAGTTGTAGAGTTTAATTAGGTGTATCAGATGCTGCAATGGTATTTCTAATATCTCAAATAGCTTTCGGGAAAATGAGGAGGAAATTCATGTTTTTAAATAAATATTAAGTTTCATTTTACTGCGTAATTATTAGTCATAGAACAAATATTCATAATGAGCAGTTGTACAGTTTAATTAGGTGTATCAGATGCTGCAATGATATTTCCAATATCTCTGAATAGCTTTCGAGAAAATGAGGAGGAAAGTCATGTTTTTATGTAAATATAAAGTTTCATTTTACTGCGTAATTATTAGTCTAGAACAAATATTCATAATTTCAGTTCTAAGTTTAATTAGGTCTATCAGATGCTGCAATGATATTTCCAATATCTCTAATAGCTTTCGAGAAAATGAGGAGGAAATTCATGTTTTTATATAAATATTAAGTTTAATTTTACTGCGTAGTTATTAGTCATAGAACAAATATTCATAATGACAGTTGTACAGTTTAATTAGGTGTATCAGATGCTGCAATGATATTTTCCAATATCTCTAATAGCTTTCGAGGAAAATGAGGAGAAAAGTCATGTTTTATATAAATATTAAGTTTCATTTTACTGCGTAATTATTAGTCATAGAACAAATATTCATAATATCAGTTGTACAGTTTTATTAGGTGTATCAGATGCTGCAATTATATTTCCAATATCTCTAATAGCTTTCGAGAAAATGACGAGGAAAATCATGTTTTTATATAAAAATACGTTTTATTTTACTGCGTAATTATTAGTCATAGAACAAATATTCATAATATCAGTTGTACAGTTGAATTAGGTGTATCAGATGATGCAATGATATTTCCAATATCTCTAATAGCTTTCGAGAAAACGAGGAAGTAAGTAATTTAAAAAAAAGTAAAATTCAGTATTTATTAGTACTAGTGAAAATATTCATAATGACAGTAGTAGATTTTAATCAGGTCTATCAGATGCTGCAATGATATTTCCAATATCTCTAATAGCTTTCGAGAAAATGAGGAGGAATATCATGTTTTTATATAAATATATAGTTTCATTTTACTGCGTAATTATTAGTCATAGAACAAATATTCATAATGTCAGTTTTACAGTTTAATTAGGTCTATCAGATGCTGCAATGATATTTCCAATATCTCTAATAGCTTTCGAGAAAATGAGGAGGAAAATCATGTTTTTATATAAATATTAAGTTTCATTTTACTGCGCAATAGTTAGTCATAGAACAAATATTCATAATGACAGTTGTAGAGTTTAATTAGGTGTATCAGATGCTGCAATGATATTTCTAATATCTCAAATAGCTTTCGGGAAAATGAGGAGGAAATTCATGTTTTTAAATAAATATTAAGTTTCATTTTACTGCGTAATTATTAGTCATAGAAAAAATATTCATAATATCAGTTGTAGAGTTTAATTAGGTGTATCAGCTGTTGCAATGATATTTCCAATATCTCTAATAGCTTTCGAGAAAATGAGGAGGAAAGTCATGTTTTTAAATAAATATTAAGTTTCATTTTACTGCGTAATTATTAGTCATAGAACAAATATTCATAATATTAGTTGTACAGTTTAATTAGGTCTATCAGATGTTGCAATTATATTTCCAATATCTCTAATAGCTTTCGAGAAAATGACGAGGAAAATCATGTTTTTATATAAAAATACGGTTTTATTTTACTGCGTAATTATTAGTCATAGAACAAATATTCATAATATCAGTTGTACAGTTGAATTAGGTGTATCAGATGATGCAATGATATTTCCAATATCTCTAATAGCTTTCGAGAAAACGAGGAAGAAAGTAATTTAAAAAAAGTAAAATTCAGTATTTATTAGTACTAGTGAAATATTCATAATGACAGTAGTAGATTTTAATCAGGTCTATCAGATGCTGCAATTATATTTCCAATATCTCTAATAGCTTTCGAGAAAATGAGGATGAATGTCATGTTTTTATATAAATATATAGTTTAATTTTACTGCGTAATTATTAGTCATAGAACAAATATTCATAATGTCAGTTTTACAGTTTAATTATGTCTATCAAATGCTGCAGTGATATTTCCAATATCTCTAATAGCTTTCGAGAAAATGAGGAGGAAAATCATGTTTTTATATAAATATTAAGTTTCATTTTACTGCGTAATTATTAGTCATAGAACAAATATTCATAATGAGAGTTTTATAGTTTAATTAGGTGTATCAGATGCTGCAATGATATTTCCAATATCTCTAATAGCTTTCGAGAAAATGAGGAGGAAAGTCATGTTTTTATATAAATATTAAGTTTCATTTTACTGCGTAATTATTAGTCATAGAACAAATATTCATAATGACAGTTGTACAGTTTAATTAGGTGTATCAGATGCTGCAATGATATTTCCAATATCTCTAATAGCTTTCGAGGAAATGAGGAGAAAGTTATGCTTATATAATAATATTAAGTTTAATTTTACTGCGTAATTATTAGTCATAGAACAAATATTCATAATATCAGTTGTACAGTTTAATTAGGTCTATCAGATGCTGCAATTATATTTCCAATATCTCTAATAGCTTTCGAGAAAATGACGAAGAAAATCATGTTTTTATATAAAAATACGGTTTTATTTTACTGCGTAATTATTAGTCATAGAATAAATATTCATAATATCAGTTGTACAGTTGAATTAGGTGTATCAGATGATGCAATGATATTTCCAATATCTCTAATAGCTTTCGAGAAAACGAGGAAGAAAGTAATTTAAAAAAAAGTAAAATTCAGTATTTATTAGTACTAGTGAAAATATTCATAATGACAGTAGTAGATTTTAATCAGGTCTATCAGATGCTGCAATTATATTTCCAATATCTCTAATAGCTTTCGAGAAAATGAGGATGAATGTCATGTTTTTATATAAATATATAGTTTCATTTTACTGCGTAATTATTAGTCTTGGAACAAATATTCATAATGTCAGTTTTACAGTTTAATTAGGTCTATCAGATGCTGCAGTGATATTTCCAATATCTCTAATAGCTTTCGAGAAAAAAAGGAGGAAAATCATGTTTTTATATAAATATTAAGTTTCATTTTACTGCGTAATTATTAGTCATAGAACAAATATTCATAATATCAGTTGTACAGTTTAATTAGGTCTATCAGATGCTGCAATTATATTTCCAATATCTCTAATAGCTTTCGAGAAAATGACGAAGAAAATCATGTTTTTATATAAAAATACGGTTTTATTTTACTGCGTAATTATTAGTCATAGAACAAATATTCATAATATCAGTTGTACAGTTGAATTAGGTGTATCAGATGATGCAATGATTTTTCCAATATCTCTAATAGCTTTCGAGAAAACGAGGAAGAAAGTAATTTAAAAAAAAGTAAAATTCAGTATTTATTAGTACTAGTGCAAATATTCATAATGACAGTAGTAGATTTTTATCAGGTCTATCAGATGCTGCAATGATATTTCCAATATCTCTAATAGCATTCGAGAAAATGAGGAGGAATGTCATGTTTTTATATAAATATATAGTTTCATTTTACTGCGTAATTATTAGTCATAGAACAAATATTCATAATGACAGTTGTACAGTTTAATTAGGTGTATCAGATGCTGCAATGATATTTCCAATATCTCTAATAGCTTTCGAGAAAATGAGGAGAAAAGTTATGTTTATATAGAAATATTAAGTTTCATTTTACTGCGTAATTATTAGTCATAGAACAAATATTCATAATCACAGTTGTACAGTTTAATTAGTTGTATCAGATGCTGCAATGATATTTCTAATATCTCTAATAGCTTTCGAGAAAATGAGGAGGAAAGTCATGTTTTTAAATAAATATTAAGTTTAATTTTACTGCGCCATTGTTAGTCATAGAACAAATATTCATAATGACAGTTGTAGAGTTTAATTAGGTGTATCAGATGCTGCAATGATATTTCCAATATCTCAAATAGCTTTCGGGAAAATGAGGAGGAAATTCATGTTTTTAAATATATATTAAGTTTCATTTTACTGCGTAATTATTAGTCATAGAAAAAATATTCATAATATCTGTTGTAGAGTTTAATTAGATGTATCAGCTGTTGCAATGATATTTCCAATATCTCTAATAGCTTTCGAGAAAATGAGGAGGAAAGTCATGTTTTTAAATAAATATTAAGTTTCATTTTACTGCGTAATTATTAGTCATAGAACAAATATTCATAATATTAGTTGTACAGTTTAATTAGGTCTATCAGATGTTGCAATTATATTTCCAATATCTCTAATAGCTTTCGAGAAAATGACGAGGAAAATCATGTTTTTATATAAAAATACGGTTTTATTTTACTGCGTAATTATTAGTCATAGAACAAATATTCATAATATCAGTTGTACAGTTGAATTAGGTGTATCAGATGATGCAATGATATTTCCAATATCTCTAATAGCTTTCGAGAAAACGAGGAAGAAAGTAATTTAAAAAAAGTAAAATTCAGTATTTATTAGTACTAGTGGAAATATTCATAATGACAGTAGTAGATTTTAATCAGGTCTATCATATGCTGCAATTATATTTCCAATATCTCTAATAGCTTTCGAGAAAATGAGGATGAATGTCATGTTTTTATATAAATATATAGTTTAATTTTACTGCGTAATTATTAGTCATAGAACAAATATTCATAATGTCAGTTTTACAGTTTAATTAGGTCTATCAAATGCTGCAGTGATATTTCCAATATCTCTAATAGCTTTCGAGAAAATGAGGAGGAAAATCATGTTTTTATATAAATATTAAGTTTCATTTTACTGCGTAATTATTAGTCATAGAACAAATATTCATAATGAGAGTTTTATAGTTTAATTAGGTGTATCAGATGCTGCAATGATATTTCCAATATCTCTAACAGCTTTCGAGAAAATGAGGAGGAAAGTCATGTTTTTATATAAATATTAAGTTTCATTTTACTGCGTAATTATTAGTCATAGAACAAATATTCATAATGACAGTTGTACAGTTTAATTAGGTGTATCAGATGCTGCAATGATAATTCCAATATCTCTAATAGCTTTCGAGAAAATGAGGAGAAAAGTTATGTTTATATAGAAATATTAAGTTTCATTTTACTGCGTAATTATTAGTCATAGAACAAATATTCATAATATCAGTTGTACAGTTTAATTAGTTGTATCAGATGCTGCAATGATATTTCCAATATCTCTAATAGCTTTCGAGAAAATGAGGAGGAAATTCATGTTTTTAAATAAATATTAAGTTTAATTTTACTGCGCAATAGTTAGTCATAGAACAAATATTCATAATGACAGTTGTAGAGTTTAATTAGGTGTATCAGATGCTGCAATGGTATTTCTAATATCTCAAATAGCTTTCGGGAAAATGAGGAGGAAATTCATGTTTTTAAATAAATATTAAGTTTCATTTTACTGCGTAATTATTAGTCATAGAAAAAATATTCATAATATCAGTTGTAGAGTTTAATTAGGTGTATCAGCTGTTGCAATGATATTTCCAATATCTCTAATAGCTTTCGAGAAAATGAGGAGGAAAGTCATGTTTTTAAATAAATATTAAGTTTCATTTTACTGCGTAATTATTAGTCATAGATCAAATATTCATAATATTAGTTGTACAGTTTAATTAGGTCTATCAGATGTTGCAATTATATTTCCAATATCTCTAATAGCTTTCGAGAAAATGACGGGGAAAATCATGTTTTTATATAAAAATACGGTTTTATTTTACTGCGTAATTATTAGTCATAGAACAAATATTCATAATATCAGTTGTACAGTTGAATTAGTTGTATCAGATGATGCAATGATATTTCCAATATCTCTAATAGCTTTCGAGAAAACGAGGAAGAAAGTAATTTAAAAAAAAGTAAAATTCAGTATTTATTAGTACTAGTGGAAATATTCATAATGACAGTAGTAGATTTTAATCAGGTCTATCATATGCTGCAATTATATTTCCAATATCTCTAATAGCTTTCGAGAAAATGAGGATGAATGTCATGTTTTTATATAAATATATAGTTTAATTTTACTGCGTAATTATTAGTCATAGAACAAATATTCATAATGTCAGTTTTACAGTTTAATTATGTCTATCAAATGCTGCAGTGATATTTCCAATATCTCTAATAGCTTTCGAGAAAATGAGGAGGAAAATCATGTTTTTATATAAATATTAAGTTTCATTTTACTGCGTAATTATTAGTCATAGAACAAATATTCATAATGAGAGTTTTATAGTTTAATTAGGTGTATCAGATGCTGCAATGATATTTCCAATATCTCTAATAGCTTTCGAGAAAATGAGGAGGAAAGTCATGTTTTTATATAAATATTAAGTTTCATTTTACTGCGTAATTATTAGTCATAGAACAAATATTCATAATGACAGTTGTACAGTTTAATTAGGTGTATCAGATGCTGCAATGATATTTCCAATATCTCTAATAGCTTTCGAGGAAATGAGGAGAAAAGTTATGCTTATATAATAATATTAAGTTTAATTTTACTGCGTAATTATTAGTCATAGAACAAATATTCATAATATCAGTTGTACAGTTTAATTAGGTCTATCAGATGCTGCAATTATATTTCCAATATCTCTAATAGCTTTCGAGAAAATGACGAAGAAAATCATGTTTTTATATAAAAATACGGTTTTATTTTACTGCGTAATTATTAGTCATAGAATAAATATTCATAATATCAGTTGTACAGTTGAATTAGGTGTATCAGATGATGCAATGATATTTCCAATATCTCTAATAGCTTTCGAGAAAACGAGGAAGAAAGTAATTTAAAAAAAAGTAAAATTCAGTATTTATTAGTACTAGTGAAAATATTCATAATGACAGTAGTAGATTTTAATCAGGTCTATCAGATGCTGCAATTATATTTCCAATATCTCTAATAGCTTTCGAGAAAATGAGGATGAATGTCATGTTTTTATATAAATATATAGTTTCATTTTACTGCGTAATTATTAGTCTTGGAACAAATATTCATAATGTCAGTTTTACAGTTTAATTAGGTCTATCAGATGCTGCAGTGATATTTCCAATATCTCTAATAGCTTTCGAGAAAAAAAGGAGGAAAATCATGTTTTTATATAAATATTAAGTTTCATTTTACTGCGTAATTATTAGTCATAGAACAAATATTCATAATATCAGTTGTACAGTTTAATTAGGTCTATCAGATGCTGCAATTATATTTCCAATATCTCTAATAGCTTTCGAGAAAATGACGAAGAAAATCATGTTTTTATATAAAAATACGGTTTTATTTTACTGCGTAATTATTAGTCATAGAACAAATATTCATAATATCAGTTGTACAGTTGAATTAGGTGTATCAGATGATGCAATGATTTTTCCAATATCTCTAATAGCTTTCGAGAAAACGAGGAAGAAAGTAATTTAAAAAAAAGTAAAATTCAGTATTTATTAGTACTAGTGCAAATATTCATAATGACAGTAGTAGATTTTTATCAGGTCTATCAGATGCTGCAATGATATTTCCAATATCTCTAATAGCATTCGAGAAAATGAGGAGGAATGTCATGTTTTTATATAAATATATAGTTTCATTTTACTGCGTAATTATTAGTCATAGAACAAATATTCATAATGACAGTTGTACAGTTTAATTAGGTGTATCAGATGCTGCAATGATATTTCCAATATCTCTAATAGCTTTCGAGAAAATGAGGAGAAAAGTTATGTTTATATAGAAATATTAAGTTTCATTTTACTGCGTAATTATTAGTCATAGAACAAATATTCATAATCACAGTTGTACAGTTTAATTAGTTGTATCAGATGCTGCAATGATATTTCTAATATCTCTAATAGCTTTCGAGAAAATGAGGAGGAAAGTCATGTTTTTAAATAAATATTAAGTTTAATTTTACTGCGCAATTGTTAGTCATAGAACAAATATTCATAATGACAGTTGTAGAGTTTAATTAGGTGTATCAGATGCTGCAATGATATTTCCAATATCTCAAATAGCTTTCGGGAAAATGAGGAGGAAATTCATGTTTTTAAATATATATTAAGTTTCATTTTACTGCGTAATTATTAGTCATAGAAAAAATATTCATAATATCTGTTGTAGAGTTTAATTAGATGTATCAGCTGTTGCAATGATATTTCCAATATCTCTAATAGCTTTCGAGAAAATGAGGAGGAAAGTCATGTTTTTAAATAAATATTAAGTTTCATTTTACTGCGTAATTATTAGTCATAGAACAAATATTCATAATATTAGTTGTACAGTTTAATTAGGTCTATCAGATGTTGCAATTATATTTCCAATATCTCTAATAGCTTTCGAGAAAATGACGAGGAAAATCATGTTTTTATATAAAAATACGGTTTTATTTTACTGCGTAATTATTAGTCATAGAACAAATATTCATAATATCAGTTGTACAGTTGAATTAGGTGTATCAGATGATGCAATGATATTTCCAATATCTCTAATAGCTTTCGAGAAAACGAGGAAGAAAGTAATTTTAAAAAAAGTAAAATTCAGTATTTATTAGTACTAGTGGAAATATTCATAATGACAGTAGTAGATTTTAATCAGGTCTATCATATGCTGCAATTATATTTCCAATATCTCTAATAGCTTTCGAGAAAATGAGGATGAATGTCATGTTTTTATATAAATATATAGTTTAATTTTACTGCGTAATTATTAGTCATAGAACAAATATTCATAATGTCAGTTTTACAGTTTAATTAGGTCTATCAAATGCTGCAGTGATATTTCCAATATCTCTAATAGCTTTCGAGAAAATGAGGAGGAAAATCATGTTTTTATATAAATATTAAGTTTCATTTTACTGCGTAATTATTAGTCATAGAACAAATATTCATAATGAGAGTTTTATAGTTTAATTAGGTGTATCAGATGCTGCAATGATATTTCCAATATCTCTAACAGCTTTCGAGAAAATGAGGAGGAAAGTCATGTTTTTATATAAATATTAAGTTTCATTTTACTGCGTAATTATTAGTCATAGAACAAATATTCATAATGACAGTTGTACAGTTTAATTAGGTGTATCAGATGCTGCAATGATAATTCCAATATCTCTAATAGCTTTCGAGAAAATGAGGAGAAAAGTTATGTTTATATAGAAATATTAAGTTTCATTTTACTGCGTAATTATTAGTCATAGAACAAATATTCATAATATCAGTTGTACAGTTTAATTAGTTGTATCAGATGCTGCAATGATATTTCCAATATCTCTAATAGCTTTCGAGAAAATGAGGAGGAAATTCATGTTTTTAAATAAATATTAAGTTTAATTTTACTGCGCAATAGTTAGTCATAGAACAAATATTCATAATGACAGTTGTAGAGTTTAATTAGGTGTATCAGATGCTGCAATGGTATTTCTAATATCTCAAATAGCTTTCGGGAAAATGAGGAGGAAATTCATGTTTTTAAATAAATATTAAGTTTCATTTTACTGCGTAATTATTAGTCATAGAAAAAATATTCATAATATCAGTTGTAGAGTTTAATTAGGTGTATCAGCTGTTGCAATGATATTTCCAATATCTCTAATAGCTTTCGAGAAAATGAGGAGGAAAGTCATGTTTTTAAATAAATATTAAGTTTCATTTTACTGCGTAATTATTAGTCATAGATCAAATATTCATAATATTAGTTGTACAGTTTAATTAGGTCTATCAGATGTTGCAATTATATTTCCAATATCTCTAATAGCTTTCGAGAAAATGACGGGGAAAATCATGTTTTTATATAAAAATACGGTTTTATTTTACTGCGTAATTATTAGTCATAGAACAAATATTCATAATATCAGTTGTACAGTTGAATTAGTTGTATCAGATGATGCAATGATATTTCCAATATCTCTAATAGCTTTCGAGAAAACGAGGAAGAAAGTAATTTAAAAAAAAGTAAAATTCAGTATTTATTAGTACTAGTGGAAATATTCATAATGACAGTAGTAGATTTTAATCAGGTCTATCATATGCTGCAATTATATTTCCAATATCTCTAATAGCTTTCGAGAAAATGAGGATGAATGTCATGTTTTTATATAAATATATAGTTTAATTTTACTGCGTAATTATTAGTCATAGAACAAATATTCATAATGTCAGTTTTACAGTTTAATTATGTCTATCAAATGCTGCAGTGATATTTCCAATATCTCTAATAGCTTTCGAGAAAATGAGGAGGAAAATCATGTTTTTATATAAATATTAAGTTTCATTTTACTGCGTAATTATTAGTCATAGAACAAATATTCATAATGAGAGTTTTATAGTTTAATTAGGTGTATCAGATGCTGCAATGATATTTCCAATATCTCTAATAGCTTTCGAGAAAATGAGGAGGAAAGTCATGTTTTTATATAAATATTAAGTTTCATTTTACTGCGTAATTATTAGTCATAGAACAAATATTCATAATGACAGTTGTACAGTTTAATTAGGTGTATCAGATGCTGCAATGATATTTCCAATATCTCTAATAGCTTTCGAGGAAATGAGGAGAAAAGTTATGCTTATATAATAATATTAAGTTTAATTTTACTGCGTAATTATTAGTCATAGAACAAATATTCATAATATCAGTTGTACAGTTTAATTAGGTCTATCAGATGCTGCAATTATATTTCCAATATCTCTAATAGCTTTCGAGAAAATGACGAAGAAAATCATGTTTTTATATAAAAATACGGTTTTATTTTACTGCGTAATTATTAGTCATAGAATAAATATTCATAATATCAGTTGTACAGTTGAATTAGGTGTATCAGATGATGCAATGATATTTCCAATATCTCTAATAGCTTTCGAGAAAACGAGGAAGAAAGTAATTTAAAAAAAAGTAAAATTCAGTATTTATTAGTACTAGTGAAAATATTCATAATGACAGTAGTAGATTTTAATCAGGTCTATCAGATGCTGCAATTATATTTCCAATATCTCTAATAGCTTTCGAGAAAATGAGGATGAATGTCATGTTTTTATATAAATATATAGTTTCATTTTACTGCGTAATTATTAGTCTTGGAACAAATATTCATAATGTCAGTTTTACAGTTTAATTAGGTCTATCAGATGCTGCAGTGATATTTCCAATATCTCTAATAGCTTTCGAGAAAAAAAGGAGGAAAATCATGTTTTTATATAAATATTAAGTTTCATTTTACTGCGTAATTATTAGTCATAGAACAAATATTCATAATATCAGTTGTACAGTTTAATTAGGTCTATCAGATGCTGCAATTATATTTCCAATATCTCTAATAGCTTTCGAGAAAATGACGAAGAAAATCATGTTTTTATATAAAAATACGGTTTTATTTTACTGCGTAATTATTAGTCATAGAACAAATATTCATAATATCAGTTGTACAGTTGAATTAGGTGTATCAGATGATGCAATGATTTTTCCAATATCTCTAATAGCTTTCGAGAAAACGAGGAAGAAAGTAATTTAAAAAAAAGTAAAATTCAGTATTTATTAGTACTAGTGCAAATATTCATAATGACAGTAGTAGATTTTTATCAGGTCTATCAGATGCTGCAATGATATTTCCAATATCTCTAATAGCATTCGAGAAAATGAGGAGGAATGTCATGTTTTTATATAAATATATAGTTTCATTTTACTGCGTAATTATTAGTCATAGAACAAATATTCATAATGACAGTTGTACAGTTTAATTAGGTGTATCAGATGCTGCAATGATATTTCCAATATCTCTAATAGCTTTCGAGAAAATGAGGAGAAAAGTTATGTTTATATAGAAATATTAAGTTTCATTTTACTGCGTAATTATTAGTCATAGAACAAATATTCATAATCACAGTTGTACAGTTTAATTAGTTGTATCAGATGCTGCAATGATATTTCTAATATCTCTAATAGCTTTCGAGAAAATGAGGAGGAAAGTCATGTTTTTAAATAAATATTAAGTTTAATTTTACTGCGCAATTGTTAGTCATAGAACAAATATTCATAATGACAGTTGTAGAGTTTAATTAGGTGTATCAGATGCTGCAATGATATTTCCAATATCTCAAATAGCTTTCGGGAAAATGAGGAGGAAATTCATGTTTTTAAATATATATTAAGTTTCATTTTACTGCGTAATTATTAGTCATAGAAAAAATATTCATAATATCTGTTGTAGAGTTTAATTAGATGTATCAGCTGTTGCAATGATATTTCCAATATCTCTAATAGCTTTCGAGAAAATGAGGAGGAAAGTCATGTTTTTAAATAAATATTAAGTTTCATTTTACTGCGTAATTATTAGTCATAGAACAAATATTCATAATATTAGTTGTACAGTTTAATTAGGTCTATCAGATGTTGCAATTATATTTCCAATATCTCTAATAGCTTTCGAGAAAATGACGAGGAAAATCATGTTTTTATATAAAAATACGGTTTTATTTTACTGCGTAATTATTAGTCATAGAACAAATATTCATAATATCAGTTGTACAGTTGAATTAGGTGTATCAGATGATGCAATGATATTTCCAATATCTCTAATAGCTTTCGAGAAAACGAGGAAGAAAGTAATTTTAAAAAAAGTAAAATTCAGTATTTATTAGTACTAGTGGAAATATTCATAATGACAGTAGTAGATTTTAATCAGGTCTATCATATGCTGCAATTATATTTCCAATATCTCTAATAGCTTTCGAGAAAATGAGGATGAATGTCATGTTTTTATATAAATATATAGTTTAATTTTACTGCGTAATTATTAGTCATAGAACAAATATTCATAATGTCAGTTTTACAGTTTAATTAGGTCTATCAAATGCTGCAGTGATATTTCCAATATCTCTAATAGCTTTCGAGAAAATGAGGAGGAAAATCATGTTTTTATATAAATATTAAGTTTCATTTTACTGCGTAATTATTAGTCATAGAACAAATATTCATAATGAGAGTTTTATAGTTTAATTAGGTGTATCAGATGCTGCAATGATATTTCCAATATCTCTAACAGCTTTCGAGAAAATGAGGAGGAAAGTCATGTTTTTATATAAATATTAAGTTTCATTTTACTGCGTAATTATTAGTCATAGAACAAATATTCATAATGACAGTTGTACAGTTTAATTAGGTGTATCAGATGCTGCAATGATAATTCCAATATCTCTAATAGCTTTCGAGAAAATGAGGAGAAAAGTTATGTTTATATAGAAATATTAAGTTTCATTTTACTGCGTAATTATTAGTCATAGAACAAATATTCATAATATCAGTTGTACAGTTTAATTAGTTGTATCAGATGCTGCAATGATATTTCCAATATCTCTAATAGCTTTCGAGAAAATGAGGAGGAAATTCATGTTTTTAAATAAATATTAAGTTTAATTTTACTGCGCAATAGTTAGTCATAGAACAAATATTCATAATGACAGTTGTAGAGTTTAATTAGGTGTATCAGATGCTGCAATGGTATTTCTAATATCTCAAATAGCTTTCGGGAAAATGAGGAGGAAATTCATGTTTTTAAATAAATATTAAGTTTCATTTTACTGCGTAATTATTAGTCATAGAAAAAATATTCATAATATCAGTTGTAGAGTTTAATTAGGTGTATCAGCTGTTGCAATGATATTTCCAATATCTCTAATAGCTTTCGAGAAAATGAGGAGGAAAGTCATGTTTTTAAATAAATATTAAGTTTCATTTTACTGCGTAATTATTAGTCATAGATCAAATATTCATAATATTAGTTGTACAGTTTAATTAGGTCTATCAGATGTTGCAATTATATTTCCAATATCTCTAATAGCTTTCGAGAAAATGACGGGGAAAATCATGTTTTTATATAAAAATACGGTTTTATTTTACTGCGTAATTATTAGTCATAGAACAAATATTCATAATATCAGTTGTACAGTTGAATTAGTTGTATCAGATGATGCAATGATATTTCCAATATCTCTAATAGCTTTCGAGAAAACGAGGAAGAAAGTAATTTAAAAAAAAGTAAAATTCAGTATTTATTAGTACTAGTGGAAATATTCATAATGACAGTAGTAGATTTTAATCAGGTCTATCATATGCTGCAATTATATTTCCAATATCTCTAATAGCTTTCGAGAAAATGAGGATGAATGTCATGTTTTTATATAAATATATAGTTTAATTTTACTGCGTAATTATTAGTCATAGAACAAATATTCATAATGTCAGTTTTACAGTTTAATTATGTCTATCAAATGCTGCAGTGATATTTCCAATATCTCTAATAGCTTTCGAGAAAATGAGGAGGAAAATCATGTTTTTATATAAATATTAAGTTTCATTTTACTGCGTAATTATTAGTCATAGAACAAATATTCATAATGAGAGTTTTATAGTTTAATTAGGTGTATCAGATGCTGCAATGATATTTCCAATATCTCTAATAGCTTTCGAGAAAATGAGGAGGAAAGTCATGTTTTTATATAAATATTAAGTTTCATTTTACTGCGTAATTATTAGTCATAGAACAAATATTCATAATGACAGTTGTACAGTTTAATTAGGTGTATCAGATGCTGCAATGATATTTCCAATATCTCTAATAGCTTTCGAGGAAATGAGGAGAAAAGTTATGCTTATATAATAATATTAAGTTTAATTTTACTGCGTAATTATTAGTCATAGAACAAATATTCATAATATCAGTTGTACAGTTTAATTAGGTCTATCAGATGCTGCAATTATATTTCCAATATCTCTAATAGCTTTCGAGAAAATGACGAAGAAAATCATGTTTTTATATAAAAATACGGTTTTATTTTACTGCGTAATTATTAGTCATAGAATAAATATTCATAATATCAGTTGTACAGTTGAATTAGGTGTATCAGATGATGCAATGATATTTCCAATATCTCTAATAGCTTTCGAGAAAACGAGGAAGAAAGTAATTTAAAAAAAAGTAAAATTCAGTATTTATTAGTACTAGTGAAAATATTCATAATGACAGTAGTAGATTTTAATCAGGTCTATCAGATGCTGCAATTATATTTCCAATATCTCTAATAGCTTTCGAGAAAATGAGGATGAATGTCATGTTTTTATATAAATATATAGTTTCATTTTACTGCGTAATTATTAGTCTTGGAACAAATATTCATAATGTCAGTTTTACAGTTTAATTAGGTCTATCAGATGCTGCAGTGATATTTCCAATATCTCTAATAGCTTTCGAGAAAAAAAGGAGGA
The DNA here is from genome assembly GCA_029783475.1 of Metacarcinus magister. Taxonomy (NCBI): domain Eukaryota; kingdom Metazoa; phylum Arthropoda; class Malacostraca; order Decapoda; family Cancridae; genus Metacarcinus; species Metacarcinus magister. The sequence continues at coordinate 10,399,650 of JAPQNM010000005.1, read as the reverse complement.
AAATCATGTTTTTATATAAATATTAAGTTTCATTTTACTGCGTAATTATTAGTCATAGAACAAATATTCATAATATCAGTTGTACAGTTTAATTAGGTCTATCAGATGCTGCAATTATATTTCCAATATCTCTAATAGCTTTCGAGAAAATGACGAAGAAAATCATGTTTTTATATAAAAATACGGTTTTATTTTACTGCGTAATTATTAGTCATAGAACAAATATTCATAATATCAGTTGTACAGTTGAATTAGGTGTATCAGATGATGCAATGATTTTTCCAATATCTCTAATAGCTTTCGAGAAAACGAGGAAGAAAGTAATTTAAAAAAAAGTAAAATTCAGTATTTATTAGTACTAGTGCAAATATTCATAATGACAGTAGTAGATTTTTATCAGGTCTATCAGATGCTGCAATGATATTTCCAATATCTCTAATAGCATTCGAGAAAATGAGGAGGAATGTCATGTTTTTATATAAATATATAGTTTCATTTTACTGCGTAATTATTAGTCATAGAACAAATATTCATAATGACAGTTGTACAGTTTAATTAGGTGTATCAGATGCTGCAATGATATTTCCAATATCTCTAATAGCTTTCGAGAAAATGAGGAGAAAAGTTATGTTTATATAGAAATATTAAGTTTCATTTTACTGCGTAATTATTAGTCATAGAACAAATATTCATAATCACAGTTGTACAGTTTAATTAGTTGTATCAGATGCTGCAATGATATTTCTAATATCTCTAATAGCTTTCGAGAAAATGAGGAGGAAAGTCATGTTTTTAAATAAATATTAAGTTTAATTTTACTGCGCAATTGTTAGTCATAGAACAAATATTCATAATGACAGTTGTAGAGTTTAATTAGGTGTATCAGATGCTGCAATGATATTTCCAATATCTCAAATAGCTTTCGGGAAAATGAGGAGGAAATTCATGTTTTTAAATATATATTAAGTTTCATTTTACTGCGTAATTATTAGTCATAGAAAAAATATTCATAATATCTGTTGTAGAGTTTAATTAGATGTATCAGCTGTTGCAATGATATTTCCAATATCTCTAATAGCTTTCGAGAAAATGAGGAGGAAAGTCATGTTTTTAAATAAATATTAAGTTTCATTTTACTGCGTAATTATTAGTCATAGAACAAATATTCATAATATTAGTTGTACAGTTTAATTAGGTCTATCAGATGTTGCAATTATATTTCCAATATCTCTAATAGCTTTCGAGAAAATGACGAGGAAAATCATGTTTTTATATAAAAATACGGTTTTATTTTACTGCGTAATTATTAGTCATAGAACAAATATTCATAATATCAGTTGTACAGTTGAATTAGGTGTATCAGATGATGCAATGATATTTCCAATATCTCTAATAGCTTTCGAGAAAACGAGGAAGAAAGTAATTTTAAAAAAAGTAAAATTCAGTATTTATTAGTACTAGTGGAAATATTCATAATGACAGTAGTAGATTTTAATCAGGTCTATCATATGCTGCAATTATATTTCCAATATCTCTAATAGCTTTCGAGAAAATGAGGATGAATGTCATGTTTTTATATAAATATATAGTTTAATTTTACTGCGTAATTATTAGTCATAGAACAAATATTCATAATGTCAGTTTTACAGTTTAATTAGGTCTATCAAATGCTGCAGTGATATTTCCAATATCTCTAATAGCTTTCGAGAAAATGAGGAGGAAAATCATGTTTTTATATAAATATTAAGTTTCATTTTACTGCGTAATTATTAGTCATAGAACAAATATTCATAATGAGAGTTTTATAGTTTAATTAGGTGTATCAGATGCTGCAATGATATTTCCAATATCTCTAACAGCTTTCGAGAAAATGAGGAGGAAAGTCATGTTTTTATATAAATATTAAGTTTCATTTTACTGCGTAATTATTAGTCATAGAACAAATATTCATAATGACAGTTGTACAGTTTAATTAGGTGTATCAGATGCTGCAATGATAATTCCAATATCTCTAATAGCTTTCGAGAAAATGAGGAGAAAAGTTATGTTTATATAGAAATATTAAGTTTCATTTTACTGCGTAATTATTAGTCATAGAACAAATATTCATAATATCAGTTGTACAGTTTAATTAGTTGTATCAGATGCTGCAATGATATTTCCAATATCTCTAATAGCTTTCGAGAAAATGAGGAGGAAATTCATGTTTTTAAATAAATATTAAGTTTAATTTTACTGCGCAATAGTTAGTCATAGAACAAATATTCATAATGACAGTTGTAGAGTTTAATTAGGTGTATCAGATGCTGCAATGGTATTTCTAATATCTCAAATAGCTTTCGGGAAAATGAGGAGGAAATTCATGTTTTTAAATAAATATTAAGTTTCATTTTACTGCGTAATTATTAGTCATAGAAAAAATATTCATAATATCAGTTGTAGAGTTTAATTAGGTGTATCAGCTGTTGCAATGATATTTCCAATATCTCTAATAGCTTTCGAGAAAATGAGGAGGAAAGTCATGTTTTTAAATAAATATTAAGTTTCATTTTACTGCGTAATTATTAGTCATAGATCAAATATTCATAATATTAGTTGTACAGTTTAATTAGGTCTATCAGATGTTGCAATTATATTTCCAATATCTCTAATAGCTTTCGAGAAAATGACGGGGAAAATCATGTTTTTATATAAAAATACGGTTTTATTTTACTGCGTAATTATTAGTCATAGAACAAATATTCATAATATCAGTTGTACAGTTGAATTAGTTGTATCAGATGATGCAATGATATTTCCAATATCTCTAATAGCTTTCGAGAAAACGAGGAAGAAAGTAATTTAAAAAAAAGTAAAATTCAGTATTTATTAGTACTAGTGGAAATATTCATAATGACAGTAGTAGATTTTAATCAGGTCTATCATATGCTGCAATTATATTTCCAATATCTCTAATAGCTTTCGAGAAAATGAGGATGAATGTCATGTTTTTATATAAATATATAGTTTAATTTTACTGCGTAATTATTAGTCATAGAACAAATATTCATAATGTCAGTTTTACAGTTTAATTATGTCTATCAAATGCTGCAGTGATATTTCCAATATCTCTAATAGCTTTCGAGAAAATGAGGAGGAAAATCATGTTTTTATATAAATATTAAGTTTCATTTTACTGCGTAATTATTAGTCATAGAACAAATATTCATAATGAGAGTTTTATAGTTTAATTAGGTGTATCAGATGCTGCAATGATATTTCCAATATCTCTAATAGCTTTCGAGAAAATGAGGAGGAAAGTCATGTTTTTATATAAATATTAAGTTTCATTTTACTGCGTAATTATTAGTCATAGAACAAATATTCATAATGACAGTTGTACAGTTTAATTAGGTGTATCAGATGCTGCAATGATATTTCCAATATCTCTAATAGCTTTCGAGGAAATGAGGAGAAAAGTTATGCTTATATAATAATATTAAGTTTAATTTTACTGCGTAATTATTAGTCATAGAACAAATATTCATAATATCAGTTGTACAGTTTAATTAGGTCTATCAGATGCTGCAATTATATTTCCAATATCTCTAATAGCTTTCGAGAAAATGACGAAGAAAATCATGTTTTTATATAAAAATACGGTTTTATTTTACTGCGTAATTATTAGTCATAGAATAAATATTCATAATATCAGTTGTACAGTTGAATTAGGTGTATCAGATGATGCAATGATATTTCCAATATCTCTAATAGCTTTCGAGAAAACGAGGAAGAAAGTAATTTAAAAAAAAGTAAAATTCAGTATTTATTAGTACTAGTGAAAATATTCATAATGACAGTAGTAGATTTTAATCAGGTCTATCAGATGCTGCAATTATATTTCCAATATCTCTAATAGCTTTCGAGAAAATGAGGATGAATGTCATGTTTTTATATAAATATATAGTTTCATTTTACTGCGTAATTATTAGTCTTGGAACAAATATTCATAATGTCAGTTTTACAGTTTAATTAGGTCTATCAGATGCTGCAGTGATATTTCCAATATCTCTAATAGCTTTCGAGAAAAAAAGGAGGAAAATCATGTTTTTATATAAATATTAAGTTTCATTTTACTGCGTAATTATTAGTCATAGAACAAATATTCATAATATCAGTTGTACAGTTTAATTAGGTCTATCAGATGCTGCAATTATATTTCCAATATCTCTAATAGCTTTCGAGAAAATGACGAAGAAAATCATGTTTTTATATAAAAATACGGTTTTATTTTACTGCGTAATTATTAGTCATAGAACAAATATTCATAATATCAGTTGTACAGTTGAATTAGGTGTATCAGATGATGCAATGATTTTTCCAATATCTCTAATAGCTTTCGAGAAAACGAGGAAGAAAGTAATTTAAAAAAAAGTAAAATTCAGTATTTATTAGTACTAGTGCAAATATTCATAATGACAGTAGTAGATTTTTATCAGGTCTATCAGATGCTGCAATGATATTTCCAATATCTCTAATAGCATTCGAGAAAATGAGGAGGAATGTCATGTTTTTATATAAATATATAGTTTCATTTTACTGCGTAATTATTAGTCATAGAACAAATATTCATAATGACAGTTGTACAGTTTAATTAGGTGTATCAGATGCTGCAATGATATTTCCAATATCTCTAATAGCTTTCGAGAAAATGAGGAGAAAAGTTATGTTTATATAGAAATATTAAGTTTCATTTTACTGCGTAATTATTAGTCATAGAACAAATATTCATAATCACAGTTGTACAGTTTAATTAGTTGTATCAGATGCTGCAATGATATTTCTAATATCTCTAATAGCTTTCGAGAAAATGAGGAGGAAAGTCATGTTTTTAAATAAATATTAAGTTTAATTTTACTGCGCAATTGTTAGTCATAGAACAAATATTCATAATGACAGTTGTAGAGTTTAATTAGGTGTATCAGATGCTGCAATGATATTTCCAATATCTCAAATAGCTTTCGGGAAAATGAGGAGGAAATTCATGTTTTTAAATATATATTAAGTTTCATTTTACTGCGTAATTATTAGTCATAGAAAAAATATTCATAATATCTGTTGTAGAGTTTAATTAGATGTATCAGCTGTTGCAATGATATTTCCAATATCTCTAATAGCTTTCGAGAAAATGAGGAGGAAAGTCATGTTTTTAAATAAATATTAAGTTTCATTTTACTGCGTAATTATTAGTCATAGAACAAATATTCATAATATTAGTTGTACAGTTTAATTAGGTCTATCAGATGTTGCAATTATATTTCCAATATCTCTAATAGCTTTCGAGAAAATGACGAGGAAAATCATGTTTTTATATAAAAATACGGTTTTATTTTACTGCGTAATTATTAGTCATAGAACAAATATTCATAATATCAGTTGTACAGTTGAATTAGGTGTATCAGATGATGCAATGATATTTCCAATATCTCTAATAGCTTTCGAGAAAACGAGGAAGAAAGTAATTTAAAAAAAAGTAAAATTCAGTATTTATTAGTACTAGTGGAAATATTCATAATGACAGTAGTAGATTTTAATCAGGTCTATCATATGCTGCAATTATATTTCCAATATCTCTAATAGCTTTCGAGAAAATGAGGATGAATGTCATGTTTTTATATAAATATATAGTTTAATTTTACTGCGTAATTATTAGTCATAGAACAAATATTCATAATGTCAGTTTTACAGTTTAATTAGTTCTATCAAATGCTGCAGTGATATTTCCAATATCTCTAATAGCTTTCGAGAAAATGAGGAGGAAAATCATGTTTTTATATAAATATTAAGTTTCATTTTACTGCGTAATTATTAGTCATAGAACAAATATTCATAATGAGAGTTTTATAGTTTAATTAGGTGTATCAGATGCTGCAATGATATTTCCAATATCTCTAACAGCTTTCGAGAAAATGAGGAGGAAAGTCATGTTTTTATATAAATATTAAGTTTCATTTTACTGCGTAATTATTAGTCATAGAACAAATATTCATAATGACAGTTGTACAGTTTAATTAGGTGTATCAGATGCTGCAATGATAATTCCAATATCTCTAATAGCTTTCGAGAAAATGAGGAGAAAAGTTATGTTTATATAGAAATATTAAGTTTCATTTTACTGCGTAATTATTAGTCATAGAACAAATATTCATAATATCAGTTGTACAGTTTAATTAGTTGTATCAGATGCTGCAATGATATTTCCAATATCTCTAATAGCTTTCGAGAAAATGAGGAGGAAATTCATGTTTTTAAATAAATATTAAGTTTAATTTTACTGCGCAATAGTTAGTCATAGAACAAATATTCATAATGACAGTTGTAGAGTTTAATTAGGTGTATCAGATGCTGCAATGGTATTTCTAATATCTCAAATAGCTTTCGGGAAAATGAGGAGGAAATTCATGTTTTTAAATAAATATTAAGTTTCATTTTACTGCGTAATTATTAGTCATAGAAAAAATATTCATAATATCAGTTGTAGAGTTTAATTAGGTGTATCAGCTGTTGCAATGATATTTCCAATATCTCTAATAGCTTTCGAGAAAATGAGGAGGAAAGTCATGTTTTTAAATAAATATTAAGTTTCATTTTACTGCGTAATTATTAGTCATAGATCAAATATTCATAATATTAGTTGTACAGTTTAATTAGGTCTATCAGATGTTGCAATTATATTTCCAATATCTCTAATAGCTTTCGAGAAAATGACGGGGAGAAATCATGTTTTTATATAAAAATACAGTTTTATTTTACTGCGTAATTATTAGTCATAGAACAAATATTCATAATATCAGTTGTACAGTTGAATTAGTTGTATCAGATGATGCAATGATATTTCCAATATCTCTAATAGCTTTCGAGAAAACGAGGAAGAAAGTAATTTAAAAAAAGTAAAATTCAGTATTTATTAGTACTAGTGGAAATATTCATAATGACAGTAGTAGATTTTAATCAGGTCTATCATATGCTGCAATTATATTTCCAATATCTCTAATAGCTTTCGAGAAAATGAGGATGAATGTCATGTTTTTATATAAATATATAGTTTAATTTTACTGCGTAATTATTAGTCATAGAACAAATATTCATAATGTCAGTTTTACAGTTTAATTATGTCTATCAAATGCTGCAGTGATATTTCCAATATCTCTAATAGCTTTCGAGAAAATGAGGAGGAAAATCATGTTTTTATATAAATATTAAGTTTCATTTTACTGCGTAATTATTAGTCATAGAACAAATATTCATAATGAGAGTTTTATAGTTTAATTAGGTGTATCAGATGCTGCAATGATATTTCCAATATCTCTAATAGCTTTCGAGAAAATGAGGAGGAAAGTCATGTTTTTAAATAAATATTAAGTTTCATTTTACTGCGTAATTATTAGTCATAGATCAAATATTCATAATATTAGTTGTATAGTTTAATTAGGTCTATCAGATGTTGCAATTATATTTCCAATATCTCTAATAGCTTTCGAGAAAATGACGGGGAAAATCATGTTTTTATATAAAAATACGGTTTTATTTTACTGCGTAATTATTAGTCATAGAACAAATATTCATAATATCAGTTGTACAGTTGAATTAGTTGTATCAGATGATGCAATGATATTTCCAATATCTCTAATAGCTTTCGAGAAAACGAGGAAGAAAGTAATTTAAAAAAAAGTAAAATTCAGTATTTATTAGTACTAGTGGAAATATTCATAATGACAGTAGTAGATTTTAATCAGGTCTATCATATGCTGCAATTATATTTCCAATATCTCTAATAGCTTTCGAGAAAATGAGGATGAATGTCATGTTTTTATATAAATATATAGTTTAATTTTACTGCGTAATTATTAGTCATAGAACAAATATTCATAATGTCAGTTTTACAGTTTAATTAGGTCTATCAAATGCTGCAGTGATATTTCCAATATCTCTAATAGCTTTCGAGAAAATGAGGAGGAAAATCATGTTTTTATATAAATATTAAGTTTCATTTTACTGCGTAATTATTAGTCATAGAACAAATATTCATAATGAGAGTTTTATAGTTTAATTAGGTGTATCAGATGCTGCAATGATATTTCCAATATCTCTAATAGCTTTCGAGAAAATGAGGAGGAAAGTCATGTTTTTATATAAATATTAAGTTTCATTTTACTGCGTAATTATTAGTCATAGAACAAATATTCATAATGACAGTTGTACAGTTTAATTAGGTGTATCAGATGCTGCAATGATATTTCCAATATCTCTAATAGCTTTCGAGGAAATGAGGAGAAAAGTTATGCTTATATAATAATATTAAGTTTAATTTTACTGCGTAATTATTAGTCATAGAACAAATATTCATAATATCAGTTGTACAGTTTAATTAGGTCTATCAGATGCTGCAATTATATTTCCAATATCTCTAATAGCTTTCGAGAAAATGACGAGAAAATCATGTTTTTATATAAAAATACGGTTTTATTTTACTGCGTAATTATTAGTCATAGAATAAATATTCATAATATCAGTTGTACAGTTGAATTAGGTGTATCAGATGATGCAATGATATTTCCAATATCTCTAATAGCTTTCGAGAAAACGAGGAAGAAAGTAATTTAAAAAAAAGTAAAATTCAGTATTTATTAGTACTAGTGAAAATATTCATAATGACAGTAGTAGATTTTAATCAGGTCTATCAGATGCTGCAATTATATTTCCAATATCTCTAATAGCTTTCGAGAAAATGAGGATGAATGTCATGTTTTTATATAAATATATAGTTTCATTTTACTGCGTAATTATTAGTCTTGGAACAAATATTCATAATGTCAGTTTTACAGTTTAATTAGGTCTATCAGATGCTGCAGTGATATTTCCAATATCTCTAATAGCTTTCGAGAAAAAAAGGAGGAAAATCATGTTTTTATATAAATATTAAGTTTCATTTTACTGCGTAATTATTAGTCATAGAACAAATATTCATAATATCAGTTGTACAGTTTAATTAGGTCTATCAGATGCTGCAATTATATTTCCAATATCTCTAATAGCTTTCGAGAAAATGACGAAGAAAATCATGTTTTTATATAAAAATACGGTTTTATTTTACTGCGTAATTATTAGTCATAGAACAAATATTCATAATATCAGTTGTACAGTTGAATTAGGTGTATCAGATGATGCAATGATTTTTCCAATATCTCTAATAGCTTTCGAGAAAACGAGGAAGAAAGTAATTTAAAAAAAAGTAAAATTCAGTATTTATTAGTACTAGTGCAAATATTCATAATGACAGTAGTAGATTTTTATCAGGTCTATCAGATGCTGCAATGATATTTCCAATATCTCTAATAGCATTCGAGAAAATGAGGAGGAATGTCATGTTTTTATATAAATATATAGTTTCATTTTACTGCGTAATTATTAGTCATAGAACAAATATTCATAATGACAGTTGTACAGTTTAATTAGGTGTATCAGATGCTGCAATGATATTTCCAATATCTCTAATAGCTTTCGAGAAAATGAGGAGAAAAGTTATGTTTATATAGAAATATTAAGTTTCATTTTACTGCGTAATTATTAGTCATAGAACAAATATTCATAATCACAGTTGTACAGTTTAATTAGTTGTATCAGATGCTGCAATGATATTTCTAATATCTCTAATAGCTTTCGAGAAAATGAGGAGGAAAGTCATGTTTTTAAATAAATATTAAGTTTAATTTTACTGCGCCATTGTTAGTCATAGAACAAATATTCATAATGACAGTTGTAGAGTTTAATTAGGTGTATCAGATGCTGCAATGATATTTCCAATATCTCAAATAGCTTTCGGGAAAATGAGGAGGAAATTCATGTTTTTAAATATATATTAAGTTTCATTTTACTGCGTAATTATTAGTCATAGAAAAAATATTCATAATATCTGTTGTAGAGTTTAATTAGATGTATCAGCTGTTGCAATGATATTTCCAATATCTCTAATAGCTTTCGAGAAAATGAGGAGGAAAGTCATGTTTTTAAATAAATATTAAGTTTCATTTTACTGCGTAATTATTAGTCATAGAACAAATATTCATAATATTAGTTGTACAGTTTAATTAGGTCTATCAGATGTTGCAATTATATTTCCAATATCTCTAATAGCTTTCGAGAAAATGACGAGGAAAATCATGTTTTTATATAAAAATACGGTTTTATTTTACTGCGTAATTATTAGTCATAGAACAAATATTCATAATATCAGTTGTACAGTTGAATTAGGTGTATCAGATGATGCAATGATATTTCCAATATCTCTAATAGCTTTCGAGAAAACGAGGAAGAAAGTAATTTTAAAAAAAGTAAAATTCAGTATTTATTAGTACTAGTGAAAATATTCATAATGACAGTAGTAGATTTTAATCAGGTCTATCATATGCTGCAATTATATTTCCAATATCTCTAATAGCTTTCGAGAAAATGAGGATGAATGTCATGTTTTTATATAAATATATAGTTTAACTTTACTGCGTAATTATTAGTCATAGAACAAATATTCATAATGTCAGTTTTACAGTTTAATTAGGTCTATCAAATGCTGCAGTGATATTTCCAATATCTCTAATAGCTTTCGAGAAAATGAGGAGGAAAATCATGTTTTTATATAAATATTAAGTTTCATTTTACTGCGTAATTATTAGTCATAGAACAAATATTCATAATGAGAGTTTTATAGTTTAATTAGGTGTATCAGATGCTGCAATGATATTTCCAATATCTCTAACAGCTTTCGAGAAAATGAGGAGGAAAGTCATGTTTTTATATAAATATTAAGTTTCATTTTACTGCGTAATTATTAGTCATAGAACAAATATTCATAATGACAGTTGTACAGTTTAATTAGGTGTATCAGATGCTGCAATGATAATTCCAATATCTCTAATAGCTTTCGAGAAAATGAGGAGAAAAGTTATGTTTATATAGAAATATTAAGTTTCATTTTACTGCGTAATTATTAGTCATAGAACAAATATTCATAATATCAGTTGTACAGTTTAATTAGTTGTATCAGATGCTGCAATGATATTTCCAATATCTCTAATAGCTTTCGAGAAAATGAGGAGGAAATTCATGTTTTTAAATAAATATTAAGTTTAATTTTACTGCGCAATAGTTAGTCATAGAACAAATATTCATAATGACAGTTGTAGAGTTTAATTAGGTGTATCAGATGCTGCAATGGTATTTCTAATATCTCAAATAGCTTTCGGGAAAATGAGGAGGAAATTCATGTTTTTAAATAAATATTAAGTTTCATTTTACTGCGTAATTATTAGTCATAGAAAAAATATTCATAATATCAGTTGTAGAGTTTAATTAGGTGTATCAGCTGTTGCAATGATATTTCCAATATCTCTAATAGCTTTCGAGAAAATGAGGAGGAAAGTCATGTTTTTAAATAAATATTAAGTTTCATTTTACTGCGTAATTATTAGTCATAGATCAAATATTCATAATATTAGTTGTACAGTTTAATTAGGTCTATCAGATGTTGCAATTATATTTCCAATATCTCTAATAGCTTTCGAGAAAATGACGGGGAAAATCATGTTTTTATATAAAAATACGGTTTTATTTTACTGCGTAATTATTAGTCATAGAACAAATATTCATAATATCAGTTGTACAGTTGAATTAGTTGTATCAGATGATGCAATGATATTTCCAATATCTCTAATAGCTTTCGAGAAAACGAGGAAGAAAGTAATTTAAAAAAAAGTAAAATTCAGTATTTATTAGTACTAGTGGAAATATTCATAATGACAGTAGTAGATTTTAATCAGGTCTATCATATGCTGCAATTATATTTCCAATATCTCTAATAGCTTTCGAGAAAATGAGGATGAATGTCATGTTTTTATATAAATATATAGTTTAATTTTACTGCGTAATTATTAGTCATAGAACAAATATTCATAATGTCAGTTTTACAGTTTAATTATGTCTATCAAATGCTGCAGTGATATTTCCAATATCTCTAATAGCTTTCGAGAAAATGAGGAGGAAAATCATGTTTTTATATAAATATTAAGTTTCATTTTACTGCGTAATTATTAGTCATAGAACAAATATTCATAATGAGAGTTTTATAGTTTAATTAGGTGTATCAGATGCTGCAATGATATTTCCAATATCTCTAATAGCTTTCGAGAAAATGAGGAGGAAAGTCATGTTTTTATATAAATATTAAGTTTCATTTTACTGCGTAATTATTAGTCATAGAACAAATATTCATAATGACAGTTGTACAGTTTAATTAGGTGTATCAGATGCTGCAATGATATTTCCAATATCTCTAATAGCTTTCGAGGAAATGAGGAGAAAAGTTATGCTTATATAATAATATTAAGTTTAATTTTACTGCGTAATTATTAGTCATAGAACAAATATTCATAATATCAGTTGTACAGTTTAATTAGGTCTATCAGATGCTGCAATTATATTTCCAATATCTCTAATAGCTTTCGAGAAAATGACGAAGAAAATCATGTTTTTATATAAAAATACGGTTTTATTTTACTGCGTAATTATTAGTCATAGAATAAATATTCATAATATCAGTTGTACAGTTGAATTAGGTGTATCAGATGATGCAATGATATTTCCAATATCTCTAATAGCTTTCGAGAAAACGAGGAAGAAAGTAATTTAAAAAAAAGTAAAATTCAGTATTTATTAGTACTAGTGAAAATATTCATAATGACAGTAGTAGATTTTAATCAGGTCTATCAGATGCTGCAATTATATTTCCAATATCTCTAATAGCTTTCGAGAAAATGAGGATGAATGTCATGTTTTTATATAAATATATAGTTTCATTTTACTGCGTAATTATTAGTCTTGGAACAAATATTCATAATGTCAGTTTTACAGTTTAATTAGGTCTATCAGATGCTGCAGTGATATTTCCAATATCTCTAATAGCTTTCGAGAAAAAAAGGAGGAAAATCATGTTTTTATATAAATATTAAGTTTCATTTTACTGCGTAATTATTAGTCATAGAACAAATATTCATAATATCAGTTGTACAGTTTAATTAGGTCTATCAGATGCTGCAATTATATTTCCAATATCTCTAATAGCTTTCGAGAAAATGACGAAGAAAATCATGTTTTTATATAAAAATACGGTTTTATTTTACTGCGTAATTATTAGTCATAGAACAAATATTCATAATATCAGTTGTACAGTTGAATTAGGTGTATCAGATGATGCAATGATTTTTCCAATATCTCTAATAGCTTTCGAGAAAACGAGGAAGAAAGTAATTTAAAAAAAAGTAAAATTCAGTATTTATTAGTACTAGTGCAAATATTCATAATGACAGTAGTAGATTTTTATCAGGTCTATCAGATGCTGCAATGATATTTCCAATATCTCTAATAGCATTCGAGAAAATGAGGAGGAATGTCATGTTTTTATATAAATATATAGTTTCATTTTACTGCGTAATTATTAGTCATAGAACAAATATTCATAATGACAGTTGTACAGTTTAATTAGGTGTATCAGATGCTGCAATGATATTTCCAATATCTCTAATAGCTTTCGAGAAAATGAGGAGAAAAGTTATGTTTATATAGAAATATTAAGTTTCATTTTACTGCGTAATTATTAGTCATAGAACAAATATTCATAATCACAGTTGTACAGTTTAATTAGTTGTATCAGATGCTGCAATGATATTTCTAATATCTCTAATAGCTTTCGAGAAAATGAGGAGGAAAGTCATGTTTTTAAATAAATATTAAGTTTAATTTTACTGCGCAATTGTTAGTCATAGAACAAATATTCATAATGACAGTTGTAGAGTTTAATTAGGTGTATCAGATGCTGCAATGATATTTCCAATATCTCAAATAGCTTTCGGGAAAATGAGGAGGAAATTCATGTTTTTAAATATATATTAAGTTTCATTTTACTGCGTAATTATTAGTCATAGAAAAAATATTCATAATATCTGTTGTAGAGTTTAATTAGATGTATCAGCTGTTGCAATGATATTTCCAATATCTCTAATAGCTTTCGAGAAAATGAGGAGGAAAGTCATGTTTTTAAATAAATATTAAGTTTCATTTTACTGCGTAATTATTAGTCATAGAACAAATATTCATAATATTAGTTGTACAGTTTAATTAGGTCTATCAGATGTTGCAATTATATTTCCAATATCTCTAATAGCTTTCGAGAAAATGACGAGGAAAATCATGTTTTTATATAAAAATACGGTTTTATTTTACTGCGTAATTATTAGTCATAGAACAAATATTCATAATATCAGTTGTACAGTTGAATTAGGTGTATCAGATGATGCAATGATATTTCCAATATCTCTAATAGCTTTCGAGAAAACGAGGAAGAAAGTAATTTTAAAAAAAGTAAAATTCAGTATTTATTAGTACTAGTGGAAATATTCATAATGACAGTAGTAGATTTTAATCAGGTCTATCATATGCTGCAATTATATTTCCAATATCTCTAATAGCTTTCGAGAAAATGAGGATGAATGTCATGTTTTTATATAAATATATAGTTTAATTTTACTGCGTAATTATTAGTCATAGAACAAATATTCATAATGTCAGTTTTACAGTTTAATTAGGTCTATCAAATGCTGCAGTGATATTTCCAATATCTCTAATAGCTTTCGAGAAAATGAGGAGGAAAATCATGTTTTTATATAAATATTAAGTTTCATTTTACTGCGTAATTATTAGTCATAGAACAAATATTCATAATGAGAGTTTTATAGTTTAATTAGGTGTATCAGATGCTGCAATGATATTTCCAATATCTCTAACAGCTTTCGAGAAAATGAGGAGGAAAGTCATGTTTTTATATAAATATTAAGTTTCATTTTACTGCGTAATTATTAGTCATAGAACAAATATTCATAATGACAGTTGTACAGTTTAATTAGGTGTATCAGATGCTGCAATGATAATTCCAATATCTCTAATAGCTTTCGAGAAAATGAGGAGAAAAGTTATGTTTATATAGAAATATTAAGTTTCATTTTACTGCGTAATTATTAGTCATAGAACAAATATTCATAATATCAGTTGTACAGTTTAATTAGTTGTATCAGATGCTGCAATGATATTTCCAATATCTCTAATAGCTTTCGAGAAAATGAGGAGGAAATTCATGTTTTTAAATAAATATTAAGTTTAATTTTACTGCGCAATAGTTAGTCATAGAACAAATATTCATAATGACAGTTGTAGAGTTTAATTAGGTGTATCAGATGCTGCAATGGTATTTCTAATATCTCAAATAGCTTTCGGGAGAATGAGGAGGAAATTCATGTTTTTAAATAAATATTAAGTTTCATTTTACTGCGTAATTATTAGTCATAGAAAAAATATTCATAATATCAGTTGTAGAGTTTAATTAGGTGTATCAGCTGTTGCAATGATATTTCCAATATCTCTAATAGCTTTCGAGAAAATGAGGAGGAAAGTCATGTTTTTAAATAAATATTAAGTTTCATTTTACTGCGTAATTATTAGTCATAGATCAAATATTCATAATATTAGTTGTACAGTTTAATTAGGTCTATCAGATGTTGCAATTATATTTCCAATATCTCTAATAGCTTTCGAGAAAATGACGGGGAAAATCATGTTTTTATATAAAAATACGGTTTTATTTTACTGCGTAATTATTAGTCATAGAACAAATATTCATAATATCAGTTGTACAGTTGAATTAGTTGTATCAGATGATGCAATGATATTTCCAATATCTCTAATAGCTTTCGAGAAAACGAGGAAGAAAGTAATTTAAAAAAAAGTAAAATTCAGTATTTATTAGTACTAGTGGAAATATTCATAATGACAGTAGTAGATTTTAATCAGGTCTATCATATGCTGCAATTATATTTCCAATATCTCTAATAGCTTTCGAGAAAATGAGGATGAATGTCATGTTTTTATATAAATATATAGTTTAATTTTACTGCGTAATTATTAGTCATAGAACAAATATTCATAATGTCAGTTTTACAGTTTAATTATGTCTATCAAATGCTGCAGTGATATTTCCAATATCTCTAATAGCTTTCGAGAAAATGAGGAGGAAAATCATGTTTTTATATAAATATTAAGTTTCATTTTACTGCGTAATTATTAGTCATAGAACAAATATTCATAATGAGAGTTTTATAGTTTAATTAGGTGTATCAGATGCTGCAATGATATTTCCAATATCTCTAATAGCTTTCGAGAAAATGAGGAGGAAAGTCATGTTTTTATATAAATATTAAGTTTCATTTTACTGCGTAATTATTAGTCATAGAACAAATATTCATAATGACAGTTGTACATTTTAATTAGGTGTATCAGATGCTGCAATGATATTTCCAATATCTCTAATAGCTTTCGAGGAAATGAGGAGAAAAGTTATGCTTATATAATAATATTAAGTTTAATTTTACTGCGTAATTATTAGTCATAGAACAAATATTCATAATATCAGTTGTACAGTTTAATTAGGTCTATCAGATGCTGCAATTATATTTCCAATATCTCTAATAGCTTTCGAGAAAATGACGAAGAAAATCATGTTTTTATATAAAAATACGGTTTTATTTTACTGCGTAATTATTAGTCATAGAATAAATATTCATAATATCAGTTGTACAGTTGAATTAGGTGTATCAGATGATGCAATGATATTTCCAATATCTCTAATAGCTTTCGAGAAAACGAGGAAGAAAGTAATTTAAAAAAAAGTAAAATTCAGTATTTATTAGTACTAGTGAAAATATTCATAATGACAGTAGTAGATTTTAATCAGGTCTATCAGATGCTGCAATTATATTTCCAATATCTCTAATAGCTTTCGAGAAAATGAGGATGAATGTCATGTTTTTATATAAATATATAGTTTCATTTTACTGCGTAATTATTAGTCTTGGAACAAATATTCATAATGTCAGTTTTACAGTTTAATTAGGTCTATCAGATGCTGCAGTGATATTTCCAATATCTCTAATAGCTTTCGAGAAAAAAAGGAGGAAAATCATGTTTTTATATAAATATTAAGTTTCATTTTACTGCGTAATTATTAGTCATAGAACAAATATTCATAATATCAGTTGTACAGTTTAATTAGGTCTATCAGATGCTGCAATTATATTTCCAATATCTCTAATAGCTTTCGAGAAAATGACGAAGAAAATCATGTTTTTATATAAAAATACGGTTTTATTTTACTGCGTAATTATTAGTCATAGAACAAATATTCATAATATCAGTTGTACAGTTGAATTAGGTGTATCAGATGATGCAATGATTTTTCCAATATCTCTAATAGCTTTCGAGAAAACGAGGAAGAAAGTAATTTAAAAAAAAGTAAAATTCAGTATTTATTAGTACTAGTGCAAATATTCATAATGACAGTAGTAGATTTTTATCAGGTCTATCAGATGCTGCAATGATATTTCCAATATCTCTAATAGCATTCGAGAAAATGAGGAGGAATGTCATGTTTTTATATAAATATATAGTTTCATTTTACTGCGTAATTATTAGTCATAGAACAAATATTCATAATGACAGTTGTACAGTTTAATTAGGTGTATCAGATGCTGCAATGATATTTCCAATATCTCTAATAGCTTTCGAGAAAATGAGGAGAAAAGTTATGTTTATATAGAAATATTAAGTTTCATTTTACTGCGTAATTATTAGTCATAGAACAAATATTCATAATCACAGTTGTACAGTTTAATTAGTTGTATCAGATGCTGCAATGATATTTCCAATATCTCTAATAGCTTTCGAGAAAATGAGGAGGAAAGTCATGTTTTTAAATAAATATTAAGTTTAATTTTACTGCGCAATAGTTAGTCATAGAACAAATATTCATAATGACACTTGTAGAGTTTAATTAGGTGTATCAGATACTGCAATGATATTTCCAATATCTCAAATAGTTTTCGGGAAAATGAGGAGGAAATTCATGTTTTTAAATAAATATTAAGTTTCATTTTACTGCGTAATTATTAGTCATAGAAAAAATATTCATAATATCAGTTTTACAGTTTAATTAGGTGTATCAGCTGTTGCAATGATATTTCCAATATCTCTAATAGCTTTCGAGAAAATGAGGATGAAAGTCATGTTTTTAAATAAATATTAAGTTTCATTTTGCTGCGTAATTATTAGTCATAGAACAAATATTCATAATATTAGTTGTACAGTTTAATTAGGTCTATCAGATGTTGCAATTATATTTCCAATATCTCTAATAGCTTTCGAGAAAATGACGAGGAAAATCATGTTTTTATATAAAAATACGGTTTTATTTTACTGCGTAATTATTAGTCATAGAACAAATATTCATAATATCAGTTGTACAGTTAGATTAGGTGTATCAGATGATGCAATGATATTTCCAATATCTCTAATAGCTTTCGAGAAAACGAGGAAGAAAGTAATTTAAAAAAAAGTAAAATTCAGTATTTATTAGTACTAGTGGAAATATTCATAATGACAGTAGTAGATTTTAATCAGGTCTATCATATGCTGCAATTATATTTCCAATATCTCTAAATAGCTTTCGGGAAAATGAGGATGAATGTCATGTTTTTATATAAATATATAGTTAAATTTTACTGCGTAATTATTAGTCATAGAACAAATATTCATAATGTCAGTTTTACAGTTTAATTAGGTCTATCAAATGCTGCAATGATATTTCCAATATCTCTAATAGCTTTCGAGAAAATGAGGAGGAAAGTCATGTTTTTATATAAATATTAAGTTTCATTTTACTGCGTAATTATTAGTCATAGAACAAATATTCATAATGAGAGTTTTATAGTTTAATTAGGTGTATCAGATGCTGCAATGATATTTCCAATATCTCTAATAGCTTTCGAGAAAATGAGGAGAAAAGTCATGTTTTTATATAAATATTAAGTTTCATTTTACTGCGTAATTATTAGTCATAGAACAAATATTCATAATGACAGTTGTACAGTTTAATTAGGTGTATCAGATGCTGCAATGATATTTCCAATATCTCTAATAGCTTTCGAGGAAATGAGGAGAAAATTTATGTTTATATAAAAATATTAAGTTTAATTTTACTGCGTAATTATTAGTCATAGAACAAATATTCATAATATCAGTTGTACAGTTTAATTAGGTCTATCAGATGCTGCAATTATATTTCCAATATCTCTAATAGCTTTCGAGAAAATGACGAGGAAAATCATGTTTTTATATAAAAATACGGTTTTATTTTACTGCGTAATTATTAGTCATAGAACAAATATTCATAATATCAGTTGTACAGTTGAATTAGGTGTCTCAGATGATGCAATGATATTTCCAATATCTCTAATAGCTTTCGAGAAAACGAGGAAGAAAGTAATTTAAAAAAAAGTAAAATTCAGTATTTATTAGTACTAGTGAAAATATTCATAATGACAGTACTAGATTTTAATCAGGTCTATCAGATGCTGCAATGATATTTCCAATATCTCTAATAGCATTCGAGAAAATGAGGAGGAAAATCATGTTTTTATATAAATATTAAGTTTAATTTTACTGCGTAATTATTAGTCATAGAACAAATATTCATAATATCAGTTGTACAGTTTAATTAGGTCTATCAGATGCTGCAATTATATTTCCAATATCTCTAATAGCTTTCGAGAAAATGACGAAGAAAATCATGTTTTTATATAAAAATACGGTTTTATTTTACTGCGTAATTATTAGTCATAGAACAAATATTCATAATATCAGTTGTACAGTTGAATTAGGTGTATCAGATGATGCAATGATTTTTCCAATATCTCTAATAGCTTTCGAGAAAACGAGGAAGAAAGTAATTTAAAAAAAAGTAAAATTCAGTATTTATTAGTACTAGTGCAAATATTCATAATGACAGTAGTAGATTTTTATCAGGTCTATCAGATGCTGCAATGATATTTCCAATATCTCTAATAGCATTCGAGAAAATGAGGAGGAATTTCATGTTTTTATATAAATATATAGTTTCATTTTACTGCTTAATTATTAGTCATAGAACAAATATTCATAATGACAGTTGTACAGTTTAATTAGGTGTATCAGATGCTGCAATGATATTTCCAATATCTCTAATAGCTTTCGAGAAAATGAGGAGAAAAGTTATGTTTATATAGAAATATTAAGTTTCATTATACTGCGTAATTATTAGTCATAGAACAAATATTCATAATCACAGTTGTACAGTTTAATTAGTTGTATCAGATGCTGCAATGATATTTCTAATATCTCTAATAGCTTTCGAGAAAATGAGGAGGAAAGTCATGTTTTTAAATAAATATTAAGTTTAATTTTACTGCGCAATTGTTAGTCATAGAACAAATATTCATAATGACAGTTGTAGAGTTTAATTAGGTGTATCAGATGCTGCAATGATATTTCCAATATCTCAAATAGCTTTCGGGAAAATGAGGAGGAAATTCATGTTTTTAAATATATATTAAGTTTCATTTTACTGCGTAATTATTAGTCATAGAAAAAATATTCATAATATCTGTTGTAGAGTTTAATTAGATGTATCAGCTGTTGCAATGATATTTCCAATATCTCTAATAGCTTTCGAGAAAATGAGGAGGAAAGTCATGTTTTTAAATAAATATTAAGTTTCATTTTACTGCGTAATTATTAGTCATAGAACAAATATTCATAATATTAGTTGTACAGTTTAATTAGGTCTATCAGATGTTGCAATTATATTTCCAATATCTCTAATAGCTTTCGAGAAAATGACGAGGAAAATCATGTTTTTATATAAAAATACGGTTTTATTTTACTGCGTAATTATTAGTCATAGAACAAATATTCATAATATCAGTTGTACAGTTGAATTAGGTGTATCAGATGATGCAATGATATTTCCAATATCTCTAATAGCTTTCGAGAAAACGAGGAAGAAAGTAATTTAAAAAAAAGTAAAATTCAGTATTTATTAGTACTAGTGGAAATATTCATAATGACAGTAGTAGATTTTAATCAGGTCTATCATATGCTGCAATTATATTTCCAATATCTCTAATAGCTTTCGAGAAAATAAGGATGAATGTCATGTTTTTATATAAATATATAGTTTAATTTTACTGCGTAATTATTAGTCATAGAACAAATATTCATAATGTCAGTTTTACAGTTTAATTAGGTCTATCAAATGCTGCAGTGATATTTCCAATATCTCTAATAGCTTTCGAGAAAATGAGGAGGAAAATCATATTTTTATATAAATATTAAGTTTCATTTTACTGCGTAATTATTAGTCATAGAACAAATATTCATAATGAGAGTTTTATAGTTTAATTAGGTGTATCAGATGCTGCAATGATATTTCCAATATCTCTAACAGCTTTCGAGAAAATGAGGAGGAAAGTCATGTTTTTATATAAATATTAAGTTTCATTTTACTGCGTAATTATTAGTCATAGAACAAATATTCATAATGACAGTTGTACAGTTTAATTAGGTGTATCAGATGCTGCAATGATAATTCCAATATCTCTAATAGCTTTCGAGAAAATGAGGAGAAAAGTTATGTTTATATAGAAATATTAAGTTTCATTTTACTGCGTAATTATTAGTCATAGAACAAATATTCATAATATCAGTTGTACAGTTTAATTAGTTGTATCAGATGCTGCAATGATATTTCCAATATCTCTAATAGCTTTCGAGAAAATGAGGAGGAAATTCATGTTTTTAAATAAATATTAAGTTTAATTTTACTGCGCAATAGTTAGTCATAGAACAAATATTCATAATGACAGTTGTAGAGTTTAATTAGGTGTATCAGATGCTGCAATGGTATTTCTAATATCTCAAATAGCTTTCGGGAAAATGAGGAGGAAATTCATGTTTTTAAATAAATATTAAGTTTCATTTTACTGCGTAATTATTAGTCATAGAAAAAATATTCATAATATCAGTTGTAGAGTTTAATTAGGTGTATCAGCTGTTGCAATGATATTTCCAATATCTCTAATAGCTTTCGAGAAAATGAGGAGGAAAGTCATGTTTTTAAATAAATATTAAGTTTCATTTTACTGCGTAATTATTAGTCATAGATCAAATATTCATAATATTAGTTGTACAGTTTAATTAGGTCTATCAGATGTTGCAATTATATTTCCAATATCTCTAATAGCTTTCGAGAAAATGACGGGGAAAATCATGTTTTTATATAAAAATACGGTTTTATTTTACTGCGTAATTATTAGTCATAGAACAAATATTCATAATATCAGTTGTACAGTTGAATTAGTTGTATCAGATGATGCAATGATATTTCCAATATCTCTAATAGCTTTCGAGAAAACGAGGAAGAAAGTAATTTAAAAAAAAGTAAAATTCAGTATTTATTAGTACTAGTGGAAATATTCATAATGACAGTAGTAGATTTTAATCAGGTCTATCATATGCTGCAATTATATTTCCAATATCTCTAATAGCTTTCGAGAAAATGAGGATGAATGTCATGTTTTTATATAAATATATAGTTTAATTTTACTGCGTAATTATTAGTCATAGAACAAATATTCATAATGTCAGTTTTACAGTTTAATTATGTCTATCAAATGCTGCAGTGATATTTCCAATATCTCTAATAGCTTTCGAGAAAATGAGGAGGAAAATCATGTTTTTATATAAATATTAAGTTTCATTTTACTGCGTAATTATTAGTCATAGAACAAATATTCATAATGAGAGTTTTATAGTTTAATTAGGTGTATCAGATGCTGCAATGATATTTCCAATATCTCTAATAGCTTTCGAGAAAATGAGGAGGAAAGTCATGTTTTTATATAAATATTAAGTTTCATTTTACTGCGTAATTATTAGTCATAGAACAAATATTCATAATGACAGTTGTACATTTTAATTAGGTGTATCAGATGCTGCAATGATATTTCCAATATCTCTAATAGCTTTCGAGGAAATGAGGAGAAAAGTTATGCTTATATAATAATATTAAGTTTAATTTTACTGCGTAATTATTAGTCATAGAACAAATATTCATAATATCAGTTGTACAGTTTAATTAGGTCTATCAGATGCTGCAATTATATTTCCAATATCTCTAATAGCTTTCGAGAAAATGACGAAGAAAATCATGTTTTTATATAAAAATACGGTTTTATTTTACTGCGTAATTATTAGTCATAGAATAAATATTCATAATATCAGTTGTACAGTTGAATTAGGTGTATCAGATGATGCAATGATATTTCCAATATCTCTAATAGCTTTCGAGAAAACGAGGAAGAAAGTAATTTAAAAAAAAGTAAAATTCAGTATTTATTAGTACTAGTGAAAATATTCATAATGACAGTAGTAGATTTTAATCAGGTCTATCAGATGCTGCAATTATATTTCCAATATCTCTAATAGCTTTCGAGAAAATGAGGATGAATGTCATGTTTTTATATAAATATATAGTTTCATTTTACTGCGTAATTATTAGTCTTGGAACAAATATTCATAATGTCAGTTTTACAGTTTAATTAGGTCTATCAGATGCTGCAGTGATATTTCCAATATCTCTAATAGCTTTCGAGAAAAAAAGGAGGAAAATCATGTTTTTATATAAATATTAAGTTTCATTTTACTGCGTAATTATTAGTCATAGAACAAATATTCATAATATCAGTTGTACAGTTTAATTAGGTCTATCAGATGCTGCAATTATATTTCCAATATCTCTAATAGCTTTCGAGAAAATGACGAAGAAAATCATGTTTTTATATAAAAATACGGTTTTATTTTACTGCGTAATTATTAGTCATAGAACAAATATTCATAATATCAGTTGTACAGTTGAATTAGGTGTATCAGATGATGCAATGATTTTTCCAATATCTCTAATAGCTTTCGAGAAAACGAGGAAGAAAGTAATTTAAAAAAAAGTAAAATTCAGTATTTATTAGTACTAGTGCAAATATTCATAATGACAGTAGTAGATTTTTATCAGGTCTATCAGATGCTGCAATGATATTTCCAATATCTCTAATAGCATTCGAGAAAATGAGGAGGAATGTCATGTTTTTATATAAATATATAGTTTCATTTTACTGCGTAATTATTAGTCATAGAACAAATATTCATAATGACAGTTGTACAGTTTAATTAGGTGTATCAGATGCTGCAATGATATTTCCAATATCTCTAATAGCTTTCGAGAAAATGAGGAGAAAAGTTATGTTTATATAGAAATATTAAGTTTCATTTTACTGCGTAATTATTAGTCATAGAACAAATATTCATAATCACAGTTGTACAGTTTAATTAGTTGTATCAGATGCTGCAATGATATTTCCAATATCTCTAATAGCTTTCGAGAAAATGAGGAGGAAAGTCATGTTTTTAAATAAATATTAAGTTTAATTTTACTGCGCAATAGTTAGTCATAGAACAAATATTCATAATGACAGTTGTAGAGTTTAATTAGGTGTATCAGATACTGCAATGATATTTCCAATATCTCAAATAGTTTTCGGGAAAATGAGGAGGAAATTCATGTTTTTAAATAAATATTAAGTTTCATTTTACTGCGTAATTATTAGTCATAGAAAAAATATTCATAATATCAGTTTTACAGTTTAATTAGGTGTATCAGCTGTTGCAATGATATTTCCAATATCTCTAATAGCTTTCGAGAAAATGAGGATGAAAGTCATGTTTTTAAATAAATATTAAGTTTCATTTTGCTGCGTAATTATTAGTCATAGAACAAATATTCATAATATTAGTTGTACAGTTTAATTAGGTCTATCAGATGTTGCAATTATATTTCCAATATCTCTAATAGAATTCGAGAAAATGACGAGGAAAATCATGTTTTTATATAAAAATACGGTTTTATTTTACTGCGTAATTATTAGTCATAGAACAAATATTCATAATATCAGTTGTACAGTTAGATTAGGTGTATCAGATGATGCAATGATATTTCCAATATCTCTAATAGCTTTCGAGAAAACGAGGAAGAAAGTAATTTAAAAAAAGTAAAATTCAGTATTTATTAGTACTAGTGGAAATATTCATAATGACAGTAGTAGATTTTAATCAGGTCTATCATATGCTGCAATTATATTTCCAATATCTCTAAAAGCTTTCGGGAAAATGAGGATGAATGTCATGTTTTTATATAAATATATAGTTTAAATTTTACTGCGTAATTATTAGTCATAGAACAAATATTCATAATGTCAGTTTTACAGTTTAATTAGGTCTATCAAATGCTGCAATGATATTTCCAATATCTCTAATAGCTTTCGAGAAAATGAGGAGGAAAGTCATGTTTTTATATAAATATTAAGTTTCATTTTACTGCGTAATTATTAGTCATAGAACAAATATTCATAATGAGAGTTTTATAGTTTAATTAGGTGTATCAGATGCTGCAATGATATTTCCAATATCTCTAATAGCTTTCGAGAAAATGAGGAGAAAGTCATGTTTTTATATAAATATTAAGTTTCATTTTACTGCGTAATTATTAGTCATAGAACAAATATTCATAATGACAGTTGTACAGTTTAATTAGGTGTATCAGATGCTGCAATGATATTTCCAATATCTCTAATAGCTTTCGAGGAAATGAGGAGAAAATTTATGTTTATATAAAAATATTAAGTTTAATTTTACTGCGTAATTATTAGTCATAGAACAAATATTCATAATATCAGTTGTACAGTTTAATTAGGTCTATCAGATGCTGCAATTATATTTCCAATATCTCTAATAGCTTTCGAGAAAATGACGAGGAAATTCATGTTTTTATATAAAAATACGGTTTTATTTTACTGCGTAATTATTAGTCATAGAACAAATATTCATAATATCAGTTGTACAGTTGAATTAGGTGTCTCAGATGATGCAATGATATTTCCAATATCTCTAATAGCTTTCGAGAAAACGAGGAAGAAAGTAATTTAAAAAAAAGTAAAATTCAGTATTTATTAGTACTAGTGAAAATATTCATAATGACAGTACTAGATTTTAATCAGGTCTATCAGATGCTGCAATGATATTTCCAATATCTCTAATAGCATTCGAGAAAATGAGGAGGAAAATCATGTTTTTATATAAATATTAAGTTTAATTTTACTGCGTAATTATTAGTCATAGAACAAATATTCATAATATCAGTTGTACAGTTTAATTAGGTCTATCAGATGCTGCAATTATATTTCCAATATCTCTAATAGCTTTCGAGAAAATGACGAAGAAAATCATGTTTTTATATAAAAATACGGTTTTATTTTACTGCGTAATTATTAGTCATAGAACAAATATTCATAATATCAGTTGTACAGTTGAATTAGGTGTATCAGATGATGCAATGATTTTTCCAATATCTCTAATAGCTTTCGAGAAAACGAGGAAGAAAGTAATTTAAAAAAAAGTAAAATTCAGTATTTATTAGTACTAGTGCAAATATTCATAATGACAGTAGTAGATTTTTATCAGGTCTATCAGATGCTGCAATGATATTTCCAATATCTCTAATAGCATTCGAGAAAATGAGGAGGAATTTCATGTTTTTATATAAATATATAGTTTCATTTTACTGCTTAATTATTAGTCATAGAACAAATATTCATAATGACAGTTGTACAGTTTAATTAGGTGTATCAGATGCTGCAATGATATTTCCAATATCTCTAATAGCTTTCGAGAAAATGAGGAGAAAAGTTATGTTTATATAGAAATATTAAGTTTCATTTTACTGCGTAATTATTAGTCATAGAACAAATATTCATAATCACAGTTGTACAGTTTAATTAGTTGTATCAGATGCTGCAATGATATTTCTAATATCTCTAATAGCTTTCGAGAAAATGAGGAGGAAAGTCATGTTTTTAAATAAATATTAAGTTTAATTTTACTGCGCAATTGTTAGTCATAGAACAAATATTCATAATGACAGTTGTAGAGTTTAATTAGGTGTATCAGATGCTGCAATGATATTTCCAATATCTCAAATAGCTTTCGGGAAAATGAGGAGGAAATTCATGTTTTTAAATATATATTAAGTTTCATTTTACTGCGTAATTATTAGTCATAGAAAAAATATTCATAATATCTGTTGTAGAGTTTAATTAGATGTATCAGCTGTTGCAATGATATTTCCAATATCTCTAATAGCTTTCGAGAAAATGAGGAGGAAAGTCATGTTTTTAAATAAATATTAAGTTTCATTTTACTGCGTAATTATTAGTCATAGAACAAATATTCATAATATTAGTTGTACAGTTTAATTAGGTCTATCAGATGTTGCAATTATATTTCCAATATCTCTAATAGCTTTCGAGAAAATGACGAGGAAAATCATGTTTTTATATAAAAATACGGTTTTATTTTACTGCGTAATTATTAGTCATAGAACAAATATTCATAATATCAGTTGTACAGTTGAATTAGGTGTATCAGATGATGCAATGATATTTCCAATATCTCTAATAGCTTTCGAGAAAACGAGGAAGAAAGTAATTTAAAAAAAAGTAAAATTCAGTATTTATTAGTACTAGTGGAAATATTCATAATGACAGTAGTAGATTTTAATCAGGTCTATCATATGCTGCAATTATATTTCCAATATCTCTAATAGCTTTCGAGAAAATAAGGATGAATGTCATGTTTTTATATAAATATATAGTTTAATTTTACTGCGTAATTATTAGTCATAGAACAAATATTCATAATGTCAGTTTTACAGTTTAATTAGGTCTATCAAATGCTGCAGTGATATTTCCAATATCTCTAATAGCTTTCGAGAAAATGAGGAGGAAAATCATATTTTTATATAAATATTAAGTTTCATTTTACTGCGTAATTATTAGTCATAGAACAAATATTCATAATGAGAGTTTTATAGTTTAATTAGGTGTATCAGATGCTGCAATGATATTTCCAATATCTCTAACAGCTTTCGAGAAAATGAGGAGGAAAGTCATGTTTTTATATAAATATTAAGTTTCATTTTACTGCGTAATTATTAGTCATAGAACAAATATTCATAATGACAGTTGTACAGTTTAATTAGGTGTATCAGATGCTGCAATGATAATTCCAATATCTCTAATAGCTTTCGAGAAAATGAGGAGAAAAGTTATGTTTATATAGAAATATTAAGTTTCATTTTACTGCGTAATTATTAGTCATAGAACAAATATTCATAATATCAGTTGTACAGTTTAATTAGTTGTATCAGATGCTGCAATGATATTTCCAATATCTCTAATAGCTTTCGAGAAAATGAGGAGGAAATTCATGTTTTTAAATAAATATTAAGTTTAATTTTACTGCGCAATAGTTAGTCATAGAACAAATATTCATAATGACAGTTGTAGAGTTTAATTAGGTGTATCAGATGCTGCAATGGTATTTCTAATATCTCAAATAGCTTTCGGGAAAATGAGGAGGAAATTCATGTTTTTAAATAAATATTAAGTTTCATTTTACTGCGTAATTATTAGTCATAGAAAAAATATTCATAATATCAGTTGTAGAGTTTAATTAGGTGTATCAGCTGTTGCAATGATATTTCCAATATCTCTAATAGCTTTCGAGAAAATGAGGAGGAAAGTCATGTTTTTAAATAAATATTAAGTTTCATTTTACTGCGTAATTATTAGTCATAGATCAAATATTCATAATATTAGTTGTACAGTTTAATTAGGTCTATCAGATGTTGCAATTATATTTCCAATATCTCTAATAGCTTTCGAGAAAATGACGGGGAAAATCATGTTTTTATATAAAAATACGGTTTTATTTTACTGCGTAATTATTAGTCATAGAACAAATATTCATAATATCAGTTGTACAGTTGAATTAGTTGTATCAGATGATGCAATGATATTTCCAATATCTCTAATAGCTTTCGAGAAAACGAGGAAGAAAGTAATTTAAAAAAAAGTAAAATTCAGTATTTATTAGTACTAGTGGAAATATTCATAATGACAGTAGTAGATTTTAATCAGGTCTATCATATGCTGCAATTATATTTCCAATATCTCTAATAGCTTTCGAGAAAATGAGGATGAATGTCATGTTTTTATATAAATATATAGTTTAATTTTACTGCGTAATTATTAGTCATAGAACAAATATTCATAATGTCAGTTTTACAGTTTAATTATGTCTATCAAATGCTGCAGTGATATTTCCAATATCTCTAATAGCTTTCGAGAAAATGAGGAGGAAAATCATGTTTTTATATAAATATTAAGTTTCATTTTACTGCGTAATTATTAGTCATAGAACAAATATTCATAATGAGAGTTTTATAGTTTAATTAGGTGTATCAGATGCTGCAATGATATTTCCAATATCTCTAATAGCTTTCGAGAAAATGAGGAGGAAAGTCATGTTTTTATATAAATATTAAGTTTCATTTTACTGCGTAATTATTAGTCATAGAACAAATATTCATAATGACAGTTGTACAGTTTAATTAGGTGTATCAGATGCTGCAATGATATTTCCAATATCTCTAATAGCTTTCGAGGAAATGAGGAGAAAAGTTATGCTTATATAATAATATTAAGTTTAATTTTACTGCGTAATTATTAGTCATAGAACAAATATTCATAATATCAGTTGTACAGTTTAATTAGGTCTATCAGATGCTGCAATTATATTTCCAATATCTCTAATAGCTTTCGAGAAAATGACGAAGAAAATCATGTTTTTATATAAAAATACGGTTTTATTTTACTGCGTAATTATTAGTCATAGAATAAATATTCATAATATCAGTTGTACAGTTGAATTAGGTGTATCAGATGATGCAATGATATTTCCAATATCTCTAATAGCTTTCGAGAAAACGAGGAAGAAAGTAATTTAAAAAAAAGTAAAATTCAGTATTTATTAGTACTAGTGAAAATATTCATAATGACAGTAGTAGATTTTAATCAGGTCTATCAGATGCTGCAATTATATTTCCAATATCTCTAATAGCTTTCGAGAAAATGAGGATGAATGTCATGTTTTTATATAAATATATAGTTTCATTTTACTGCGTAATTATTAGTCTTGGAACAAATATTCATAATGTCAGTTTTACAGTTTAATTAGGTCTATCAGATGCTGCAGTGATATTTCCAATATCTCTAATAGCTTTCGAGAAAAAAAGGAGGAAAATCATGTTTTTATATAAATATTAAGTTTCATTTTACTGCGTAATTATTAGTCATAGAACAAATATTCATAATATCAGTTGTACAGTTTAATTAGGTCTATCAGATGCTGCAATTATATTTCCAATATCTCTAATAGCTTTCGAGAAAATGACGAAGAAAATCATGTTTTTATATAAAAATACGGTTTTATTTTACTGCGTAATTATTAGTCATAGAACAAATATTCATAATATCAGTTGTACAGTTGAATTAGGTGTATCAGATGATGCAATGATTTTTCCAATATCTCTAATAGCTTTCGAGAAAACGAGGAAGAAAGTAATTTAAAAAAAAGTAAAATTCAGTATTTATTAGTACTAGTGCAAATATTCATAATGACAGTAGTAGATTTTTATCAGGTCTATCAGATGCTGCAATGATATTTCCAATATCTCTAATAGCATTCGAGAAAATGAGGAGGAATGTCATGTTTTTATATAAATATATAGTTTCATTTTACTGCGTAATTATTAGTCATAGAACAAATATTCATAATGACAGTTGTACAGTTTAATTAGGTGTATCAGATGCTGCAATGATATTTCCAATATCTCTAATAGCTTTCGAGAAAATGAGGAGAAAAGTTATGTTTATATAGAAATATTAAGTTTCATTTTACTGCGTAATTATTAGTCATAGAACAAATATTCATAATCACAGTTGTACAGTTTAATTAGTTGTATCAGATGCTGCAATGATATTTCCAATATCTCTAATAGCTTTCGAGAAAATGAGGAGGAAAGTCATGTTTTTAAATAAATATTAAGTTTAATTTTACTGCGCAATAGTTAGTCATAGAACAAATATTCATAATGACAGTTGTAGAGTTTAATTAGGTGTATCAGATACTGCAATGATATTTCCAATATCTCAAATAGTTTTCGGGAAAATGAGGAGGAAATTCATGTTTTTAAATAAATATTAAGTTTCATTTTACTGCGTAATTATTAGTCATAGAAAAAATATTCATAATATCAGTTTTACAGTTTAATTAGGTGTATCAGCTGTTGCAATGATATTTCCAATATCTCTAATAGCTTTCGAGAAAATGAGGATGAAAGTCATGTTTTTAAATAAATATTAAGTTTCATTTTGCTGCGTAATTATTAGTCATAGAACAAATATTCATAATATTAGTTGTACAGTTTAATTAGGTCTATCAGATGTTGCAATTATATTTCCAATATCTCTAATAGAATTCGAGAAAATGACGAGGAAAATCATGTTTTTATATAAAAATACGGTTTTATTTTACTGCGTAATTATTAGTCATAGAACAAATATTCATAATATCAGTTGTACAGTTAGATTAGGTGTATCAGATGATGCAATGATATTTCCAATATCTCTAATAGCTTTCGAGAAAACGAGGAAGAAAGTAATTTAAAAAAAAGTAAAATTCAGTATTTATTAGTACTAGTGGAAATATTCATAATGACAGTAGTAGATTTTAATCAGGTCTATCATATGCTGCAATTATATTTCCAATATCTCTAAAAGCTTTCGGGAAAATGAGGATGAATGTCATGTTTTTATATAAATATATAGTTAAATTTTACTGCGTAATTATTAGTCATAGAACAAATATTCATAATGTCAGTTTTACAGTTTAATTAGGTCTATCAAATGCTGCAATGATATTTCCAATATCTCTAATAGCTTTCGAGAAAATGAGGAGGAAAGTCATGTTTTTATATAAATATTAAGTTTCATTTTACTGCGTAATTATTAGTCATAGAACAAATATTCATAATGAGAGTTTTATAGTTTAATTAGGTGTATCAGATGCTGCAATGATATTTCCAATATCTCTAATAGCTTTCGAGAAAATGAGGAGAAAAGTCATGTTTTTATATAAATATTAAGTTTCATTTTACTGCGTAATTATTAGTCATAGAACAAATATTCATAATGACAGTTGTACAGTTTAATTAGGTGTATCAGATGCTGCAATGATATTTCCAATATCTCTAATAGCTTTCGAGGAAATGAGGAGAAAATTTATGTTTATATAAAAATATTAAGTTTAATTTTACTGCGTAATTATTAGTCATAGAACAAATATTCATAATATCAGTTGTACAGTTTAATTAGGTCTATCAGATGCTGCAATTATATTTCCAATATCTCTAATAGCTTTCGAGAAAATGACGAGGAAAATCATGTTTTTATATAAAAATACGGTTTTATTTTACTGCGTAATTATTAGTCATAGAACAAATATTCATAATATCAGTTGTACAGTTGAATTAGGTGTCTCAGATGATGCAATGATATTTCCAATATCTCTAATAGCTTTCGAGAAAACGAGGAAGAAAGTAATTTAAAAAAAGTAAAATTCAGTATTTATTAGTACTAGTGAAAATATTCATAATGACAGTACTAGATTTTAATCAGGTCTATCAGATGCTGCAATGATATTTCCAATATCTCTAATAGCATTCGAGAAAATGAGGAGGAAAATCATGTTTTTATATAAATATTAAGTTTAATTTTACTGCGTAATTATTAGTCATAGAACAAATATTCATAATATCAGTTGTACAGTTTAATTAGGTCCATCAGATGCTGCAATTATATTTCCAATATCTCTAATAGCTTTCGAGAAAATGACGAAGAAAATCATGTTTTTATATAAAAATACGGTTTTATTTTACTGCGTAATTATTAGTCATAGAACAAATATTCATAATATCAGTTGTACAGTTGAATTAGGTGTATTAGATGATGCAATGATTTTTCCAATATCTCTAATAGCTTTCGAGAAAACGAGGAAGAAAATAATTTGAAAAAAAGTAAAATTCAGTATTTATTAGTACCAGTGAAAATATTCATAATGACAGTAGTAGATTTTAATCAGGTCTATCAGATGCTGCAATGATATTTCCAATATCTCTAATAGCATTCGAGAAAATGAGGAGGAATGTCATGTTTTTATATAAATATATAGTTTCATTTTACTGCGTAATTATTAGTCATAGAACAAATATTCATAATGTCTGTTTTACAGTTTAATTAGGTCTATCAAATGCTGCAGTGATATTTCCAATATCTCTAATAGCTTTCGAGAAAATGAGGAGGAAAATCATGTTTTTATATAAATATTAAGTTTCATTTTACTGCGTAATTATTAGTCATAGAACAAATATTCATAATGAGAGTTGTATAGTTTAATTAGGTGTATCAGATTCTGCAATGATATTTCCAATATCTCTAATAGCTTTCGAGAAAATTAGGAGGAAATTCATGTTTTTATATAAATATTAAGTTTCATTTTACTGCGTAATTATTAGTCATAGAACAAATATTCATAATGACAGTTGTACAGTTTTATTAGGTGTATCAGATGCTGCAATGATATTTCCAATATCTCTAATATCTTTCGAGAAAATGAGGAGAAAAGTTATGTTTATATAGAAATTTTAAGTTTCATTTTACTACGTAATTATTAGTCATAGAACAAATATTCATAATCACAGTTGTACAGTTTTATTAGTTGTATCAGATGCTGCAATGATATTTCCAATATCTCTAATAGCTTTCGAGAAAATGAGGAGGAAAGTCATGTTTTAAAATAAATATTAAGTTTAATTTTACTGCGCAATTGTTAGTCATAGAACAAATATTCATAATGACAGTTGTAGAGTTTAATTAGGTGTATCAGATGCTGCAATGATATTTCCAATATCTCAAATAGCTTTCGGGAAAATGAGGAGGAAATTCATGTTTTTAAATAAATATTAAGTTTCATTTTACTGCGTAATTATTAGTCATAGGAAAAATATTCATAATATCAGTTGTAGAGTTTAATTAGGTGTATCAGCTGTTGCAATGATATTTCCAATATCTCTAATAGCTTTCGAGAAAATGAGGAGGAAAGTCATGTTTTTAAATAAATATTAAGTTTAATTTTACTGCGTAATTATTAGTCATAGAACAAATATTCATAATATTAGTTGTGTAGTTTAATTAGGTCTATCAAATGTTGCAATTATATTTCCAATATCTCTAATAGCTTTCGAGAAAATGACGAGGAAAATCATGTTTTTATATAAAAATACGGTTTTATTTTACTGCGTAATTATTAGTCATAGAACAAATATTCATAATATCAGTTGTACAGTTGAATTAGGTGTATCAGATCATGCAATGATATTTCCAATATCTCTAATAGCTTTCGAGAAAACGAGGAAGAAAGTAATTTAAAAAAAAGTAAAATTCAGTATTTATTAGTACTAGTGAAAATATTCATAATGACAGTAGTAGATTTTAATCAAGTCTATCAGATGCTGCAATTATATTTCCAATATCTCTAATAGCTTTTGAGAAAATGAGGAGGAAAATCATGTTTTTATATAAATATTAAGTTTCATTTTACTGCGTAATTATTAGTCATAGAACAAATATTCATAATGAGAGTTGTACAGTTTAATTTGGTGTATCAGATGCTGCAATGATATTTCCAATATCTCTAATAGCTTTCCAGAAAATGAGGAGGAAAATCATGTTTTTATATAAATATTAAGTTTCATTTTACTGCGTAATTATTAGCCATAGAACAAATATTCATAATATCAGTTGTACAGTTTAATTAGGTGTATCAGATGCTGCAATGATATTTCCAATATCTCTAATAGCTTTCGAGAAAATGAGGAGGAAATTCATGTTTTTAAATAAATATTAAGTTTAATTTTACTGCGTAATTATTAGTCATAGAACAATTATTCATAATATCAGTTTTATAGTTTGATTAGGTGTATCAGATGCTGCAATGATATTTCCAATACCTCTAATAGCTTTCGGGAAAATGAGGAGGAAAATCATGTTTATATATATATATATTAAGTTTCATTTTACTGCGTAATTATTAGTCATAGAACAAATATTCATAATGACAGTTGTACAGTTTAATTAGTTCTATCAGATGCTGCAATGATATTTCCAATATCTCTAATAGCTTTCGGGAAAATTAGGAGGAAAGTCATGTTTTTATATAAATATTAAGTTTCATTTTACTGCGTAATTATTAGTCATAAAACAAATATTCATAATGACAGTTGTACAGTTAAATTAGGTGTATCAGATGCTGCAATGATGTTTCCAATATTTCCAATATTTTCAATATCCAATATCTAATGCTAGCTAGAAGAGCCCGTCGCTGACGGCCGATGAAGCGACGGTTATATATTGCTGCCGGCGGTGTTGCCAAACCGCAGTTATCGTACCGTAAAATTATCTAATGAATATCACATAAATACTCATAAGAACGGTAATTCTGATACATAAGACAATAGAAATTTGTAAATAATGATAAAAGTTGTTACACTGGCCTATACATCATATGTATATGCATGGGAATGATATAAAGATCTTGTCACAGACGTAGTGCCGCAAACACAGGAGAGGGAGACGCTGCTTGCACATATGGTGTGCCGCAAGAACTGAATGGGTTAAGGGCAGCTTAAGGACAGTGCATGATGGTACGAGATTGTTTGGTGTTTAGAATGATAAAAGTGAACATTAATTAAAGAACGACAGGGTTTTTAAGTGTGTGTGTGTGTGTGTGTGTGTGTGTGTGTGTGTGTGTGTGTGTGTGTGTGTGTGTGTGTGTGTGGGTGTGTGTGTGTGTGTTTGTGTGTGTGTGTGTGTGTGTGTGTGTGTGTGTGTGTGTGTGTGTGTGGGTGTGGGTGTGGGTGTGTGTGTGTGTGTGTGTGTGTGTGTGTGTGTGTGGGTGTGGGTGTGTGTGTGTGTGTGTGGGTGTGGGTGTGGGTGTCAGCCTAATTGGTCATAGTCTTTATAGTAAGTAAGTAAGTAAGTGTTCTTGTATGTTAGAGATTATATTTAGTAAACAGAGCCTGGAATAGTGCAAAGTCATCGCGTCTCCGTTGTTTTGTGTTCAATAAATGCTAAGAACACCAGACTTAACGTGGATCTTGATGGCAACGCATGAACCAAAGTAACTAAAGCATACACGTCAGCAGGGATACACATGAATAAGCATTGCAGTACATTAAGTTACACTCAACACATGCCTCCTCAAGGTGACCTTCCACGCGGACATGCTGACTTTAGGGAAGCAGCCTTCACAGAAACACCAAGTAGCAGTGCTCTACAGTACAGGCCGCGTCTCTACGCACAATTATCCCAAGGCTTGTACACTCATGTGATCCAAGTTGTAAATAAGTTGTAACAAATATAAAAAGCAAATTATCTTAGAGACATGCAATCTTGAACTAATATGTCCTTCAAAGGAGGGCAGAGTATTGGTAAGCATGTGGCGGCCGTGTGTTATAATGATGACCATAAAAACTAAACTTTCCATCGTACATGTTATTCTTATTGTTTAATGAATGGGTGTGTCGTTCACTGTGGCTGCAAACACCACCAGTGAGCTCCTGCTGGGTTGATATTTGTTTATGATCTTATCAGGAAGGGAGAACACTTGTGTAATTACTCCACGAATGATCAAAGAATGTTTATACTTTATAGCATCAATTTTTTGGTTTATTTTGTGATAAAATTGAAATAGTCCTTCTGAGCACTCTTGCTTCTTCTTGATTTGTTATTTTTAATGGTTCTCAGTATTTTATGAGTACCTATTAACTTATAAATAACATAGTAACTAGCAATCACTAGGATGCTGCATGAACACGGCTGTAGGACTCCGTAACGAGGGAAGGGACATAATCATATAAGGAGTCAGCAGGGTGAAGTGAGCAACCAAAGGGGAGGGCAGTGAGGCGAGGCGGAGCAGCAGGACTCTTGTACAGTCGTGGCACAGTCTGCATGGCTGTGGCCGTCATCGTGGGGACACACTTGGGTCAACGCCAGCCACATTACATATGAAGCAAGTGGTAATGTTTCATCATCCTGAATAAAAACGTGCAACAAGAAGAGTCGCCCCAAGCACTGATGAGTAGGTGGGTTGACGTAATGTGTGACGTCACGCTAAGGATTCCGAGTATCAACAACGAGGAGCGACTGGCTGAATAACGCACTTTTGCAGCACGGATTTCCAACTCTTATCAATATTTATCTTTAGGTGAGCGAAGAGATAAGGAATGAATACAATGAAGTGAGACAGTCATTAGTGATCAATTTCAGCAAGGATTGAGTATCGTGCAGTTTTCAAGAAGTTCAACGAATCTCATCAACCGAGTAAATAAAAAAATAAATAATTACAGAAATGCTAGTGAAAACTAATATAGACCTAGCAGAACAACGTTATGACAAACATGTTACAGGGTAATATTCCTTGCTTCTTCTTAGCCTTGTCGTGCAGTCTGCGCCGGGAAGATGGTTCTGACTAGTTTAAACCAGTTTTGACTCATTTCGGGTTTTAACTGTAATGTGGATATCATCAGCGTTCATGGTGCAGCTGTTGGATCATTCCTGCATTGTTTGAGTTGTTAAAGAATGGTTTCGTTATGCTCCCTGTCGAAATGTTGTGTTTACGAACAGTAATGTACATTTAGAAAGCGATCTCAAAGTCACGAGCCAGACACAGAAGGTCCTCTAGAGGCATCACTGGTAATCCTGCCTCATCCATCTCACTGTAATGCACTGAGTTGGTCCGTAGTGATGCTGTGTATAGCCTTTATAACATCTTTCCGCTGCAGTGTGGCCTTGGTCAACTCTTCCTTACGCTGCGTGCATCTTCGTCGTCTGCATTTTTATCATCTTGCTCCCGCTGAGGACATCCTGTTTGCTCAAGAAAAAGCAGTTTCACAAACAGATATTTTCTGTGTAACATTGCCTTAAGTAATTGGTCATGTCTTGCATCGTTAAACTGGTGGTAACGTTTTGCATCTTTAAAAGGACATAACGGTGTTGGAAAAATAATTCACGTGTCTTACACAACACAACTTATAATCCTATATAAAAAAAATATAAAAAATAATTAGAAAAATTGCCTGTTTTACCTGCTAACAAGGATAACATGTATATATAAAAAGTGTCCCGTGTAATTGTGTATCAATATTTATCTTCGATGCCTGATCACATGAATAGAGGGAGGCGGCAGCAGCCAAGCCTGGGTGGTGGTGCAGGTGGTGGTGCGGGGAACAGGGATAGGGATGGAGGGATGGGGGAGATGAAGCCTCCATTTCCTGGACTATTAGTGACCTGTGGGTTGTATCCTTGTCTGTCCTCCATCCCTGCTCCCTCGTGTCTCAAGGACGTTAAGAGTTACCCAACACAGGCAATGACGAGAGTGTTGCTTCAACTCAACAAAACTTCAAAGCTTCAAACACTGCTTGCTTGCATCCTTTGCCTTATAACCTTTGATGTCGCGGTGCCAAGACTTTATTTACTATACACTCAGCCAGCCAGTCAGTTAGTCAGTGTTTGCATCCCGAAAGTGAAGTGAACTCAATATCTCGCGAGCGTGTGTGCATGACGCGTCTTGGGAACTTTCATGCATGACGAGACTTAGACAGAACGAGAAACACATCCTTTAGAGGGATTGTCAGGACGAACACTTTACCTTTATGTATAGGAGTTGGTGGTAGCGATCAGGTCCTTGTTTACAATACTCGTCACACATTGTTGTTGTGACTTTGCATATATGTTGATTTCGTACTTTGTGACTAATCATCTTCGCGTCTTATATGCAGCTAAACCTTGAGACTGATGACATTACAACACTTTTTCAAACTTTCAAACGGATTATCATATTCAGAAAAAGAAACAGGAAGTAATATCAATATGATCGCGTCCTTATATGTATTTGCGTACTATAATATTGCATTTCATTATATTCTCCATTTATGTTATTTACTTCTTTCTTGAATATTACCTTCGAAATGAGGTGAAAATAAATGTCGTAAAAATAAAAAGTATAGTTCAGTTGAAAAAAAAAAACAACTATTGTTATATATTATTTGTGGTTAAGTTAAGTCCGCAAACAAAACAAAAAACAAGTGTAAATAGATCCAAGCCAATGAGTGTGAGCGTGAGGCATTGAGGTGCAATATGATAGCAGCACATGACACCAAGGAGGCGGGGGAGTGGCGGGGGAGAGAGAGAGGGGCGGAAACCACGCGAGGACAACCAAGCATATTCTTTACACTAAATCAATACACATTTTTTTTTCATCATAAACTAATCAGCAGTGTGTTGTATTTTCACTTTTTTTTTATTTCAAAGTTGAAATATATTCTTTTATTGTTATTTTTGTCTAGCCTGTGTGTATGGCTCTGCGTGTCTCTACATAACATTCCTTCCCCTCCCCTCGCCTACACACAAGGCTCCACTCAGGATATTCTTAGTGGCAGGATTGGAGAGCATCTTGTGGCTCTGTATCCCAGTGACAAAGTTCTTCCACCTGTGTTCGATGCAGTGCCTTACACGGCCCTTACTTCCCTTAGAGGAAACTTAAGTCCTTCCCTCATCAGGTGTGTGTATAATGATGTTCCCTTACGCGTATAAAATAATTGTGTAGTAAAAGAATATATGTAGTTCAGGCAAGTCAACCATTGTCTAGCGTCACCAATACTTGAACTAAATCAACGACTACAAATGCCATCGGTTGTGTTTGTCTTGTGTCAGTAAATACAGCAGAGTAATACTACAAGGAGAGTGACATGTCCCATACACGTGTCCTTACCTGGTCTTCCACTGTCCGTCCAGCTTCAATAACACACCTGAGCTGCTTCACTTTCTCCTTCATGCCAGGGAGTTATTACCATGCACACTGTGCCGCTCTGACCTTGCCCACTGAATACATCCTCGTAACAGTTCTCCGGCCACTATGTACGTGCACTTTCTACACATCCCTACGCTCTGGCCGTCCCTATCCGACAAACTTTCTAACATGTAACAAAACCTGAACTGTCCTGCATTGTAATGGAAAGTAAGGGAACACACCGTCATCTGTCACACTGCCACCACGTTGACTTTCCTGGAGTGTGCAGTGCGTTCCTGTACAGCAGAATGTTTGACAGCATGCAAGGTTGGAAAAGGAATGTGTGTGTGTGTGTGTGTGTGTGTGTGTGTGTGTGTGTGTGTGTGTGTGTGTGTGTGTGTGTGTGTGTAAATTTCTTATATATTGTGGTTTCTTTTCCGGCCTTCGGTCAACAATGTATTTAAAAGTGTACATTTGTTTGTTTTTGCCTTAACCTGCCTCATGTGTTTAGTAAATGCAATAGAAAATATAATGTTACATATGTAACATCTGACTGAGAAGTATGTTCCGTTAATAAAAATGGAGGCAGGACAAGGGCCTCAAGATGAAGCTAAGTGGGATAATGTCTATATATTGTTGCGCCACAAACAAACAAAATTACAGATACCGGAATATACCAGTATTGACAGTGGCGGGAACAAAGTATCACTTAACTCTTGCTTTGGAAAGGTAAAGTAAATGAGCAGGTAGTCTTGTGCAATGGAATCGGAGAAGATAGATAAGTATGAAGCTTTTTTTCAAGTTTAGAATAATAATCGTGAAAAAGTAAGATGTAATATCATGATGAGGAATGTAGGTTGCGAGACGAATAGTTGTCAACTGTTTTGTATTACTTAACGTAAATATGAACCTGTGCAGGCATGACAAGGGCACTCCATGATGACAGAAGGACAACGCCTCTGTATAAGGTGTGCAGTACGTGAGGTCAGTTCCGTTCCCTTTCCCTGGTGCTGTGACCACCTTCTGTAGTGTGTCGCGCACCTCACCCCTCATCAAGCACCTGAGACCAATACCCACATCACAGACACCTGCTCTAGTCCCTTCCCAGCCTTGACCTCACCTCACACCCAGCCTACCTGCCCACACCTGCACCACTCCCTCCAGTACAAGAGCATGCAACCCTCACCTTCATAGATTTTCGCAAGACATTTGACCTTGTTCACTACACCAGCTTAATCAATAAAGCCATAAGCCTCCAACTTCACTCCAGCTTACTCTCATGTAAAGAAGAAACAAAGTCTTCCACTCCTCACGGTTAGAATTAAGCAATTTTAAAATGTATATTTTCAGCTTATGGCTGCATTTCCTAATAAACCGTCTATTATTATTATTATTATTATTACACACACACACACACACACACACACACACACACACACACACACACACACACACACACACACACACACACACACACACACACACACACACACACATTTTCCTTTTTTACTTTTACAAATTCTATCAGCTTTCGACATTCATAAAGGCTCCATCTGAGTAGCTGACGTTACTACTTGTTGAGAAAGAGGAAAAAGACACTAACTAATATTTTATGAACATATTATGAAAATTTAAATATATTCACCATATTTTAGAGGCATTAACAAACGATAATTTGTCGTGTATGCTGTATACCTTCTGCGTTCACTTCCCTGAGTAGAGGCAATGCAGTATTCGCGTGCCGTACACGAGTGCAATGATGATCGGCATTGAAATCGATGTGTCACAAGATCGTGCTCAGACCGCGGCTTCAACACAGTGCTGCCAGTGGGCCAAGGTAACGCTGCGGCAGGCCTTGTTACTACTACGTGGGCTTTCACCTGCTGGGGCGGGATGTGCAGGACCAGCGCAGGGAATTGTAAACACATGTACTATGAATAGGAGAGTAATGAGTTGTTGTCAGGATGAGTAGTGAAGGTACTGATGGAGTAATGGATGGATTGAGGAAAGTAGTGAATGTTTAACTTAATAACCGATGAAATATTTAAATGGAAAACTAATGAACTCTGCAGGAAAGTGTAAAAAGTGGGTGATCGGAGAACTGCTGTACAGGTGGTGAACTGGTGAACTGATGAACAGGTGAACTGATGAACAGGTGAACTGGTGAACAGGTAATCTTTCGAGCTAAAAGTTCTATGTATCATGAAATACTGTTATAAACAATTGCAAAAACGAGAATGTTTCGAAGCTTTGGAAGTCGTTGGTATGTGTGTTACCCTTTGATAGTTCGAGTGAGCCTTTCCTACACACATCACCAGAGCCTCGCCTCCGTGGTGGTGAGAAGGAGTATTACCTTCAATAAGCCTTTTAACAGTGAGTATGTGTTAGGACAATGGGCGGCGGGGCGGGCTGGCAACCTGTATTGTGAGAAGGCGTAGGATGTGATGCTTCTGTCTGTCCTTGACCTCCGAGGTTGTCCAATCAAGTATAAACCCGTCGCTCACTGACCAGTAGTTACCTTGGTCTTGTTAGGGAAGGTGACCGTGATTATTAGTATAACAAAGGTGTTTCTGGTTATCCTGCCACACTCTGTTGTTTAACCTTGTTATTTAGATTTGTGTAACCTGTAAAAGTTTAAGTTTACCTCTTGGTGTATAAGTAGGTACGACTACTACTACTACTACTACTACTACTACTACTACTACTACTACTACTACTACTACTACTACTACTACTACTACTACTACTACTACAGGAGCTGCCTTGTGTAGGTCAACTGGCCTCTTGCAGCCTCCTTATGTTCTCATGTTCTTTTGTACTATTGAGACGGACAGAACAGGCATGATAATAATGATTTAAACTTAGATAGTAAACATAGTCTTGCATTTAGTGATTGAGCTGGAGGAGGCAATTTTTTCACCATTAGAGTTGAGGATCAGAAATGCTGTGTTTTGAGATGCTGTTGACCATCAAGAGACTGTTTAGGTTGAGGAGCAGAGTTGAGGTTTAATGAAACATAATCACTCGTAATCTGTCACCGCCCACATCTTCCTATCCTATCCTGTCCTCTACCCCTTGTGTGTGTGTGTGTGTGTGTGTGTGTGTGTGTGTGTGTGTGTGTGTGTGTTCCCGCATACTAGCAGCTGCCGTGTCCTTGTGTAATGTTCTGTTATATTCTACTCCAGCGTCTTACATACACCTACA